>CAMZMU010000070.1:12385373-12611835 GCA_947311845.1 Poa pratensis
CCCGAATACAACCAGGAGAAGGTCACGGCGGCCATGAGGATGACACCACCACCTCCGATGGCGGCGACCACACGGATGGTGGTATTGGCGGCAGCAACCCGGCCGCTCAGAAGAAGAAGAAGCCAAGGAAGGATCGGACACCGCAATCGGTCGGCAATGTCACGGACGTGTTCACTGAGGTCACGGCAAGTGGCCTACCAGTGGCGCCTGAGAAACTTGCCTCAGGGTACACATGCAACTAGGGTGCATCCTCCGGAAAAGCGTGTCGATCAACACGAAGGACCTCAGAAGCACAGCCAATGAGGCTTTGGTCGAACACCTCCTCAAGAGGGTTCACCAACGATACACGTTCCCGCTGCCGTTCAACAAAAATGTGGACAGTTTCGCCATCACGAAGATGAGCACCGCCTTGAGCAGCTGGAAAAGCCGGGTGAAGAGCAAGATTGACAAGGGTGACAGCTGGGAGGAGATTAGTAAAAAAGACCCGCACATCACCGAAGAAGAGTTCGAGGAATTCAAGTTGACCTTAAAATCTGAGGAGGCTAAAAAATGGACCCAGTGGGGGAAGGACATGCGGGAGCTGAACATAGGTAACCACCATTTGGGAAGCGGCGGTTACCGAGGGAAAAAGCGCGTTTGGGACAAGGAGGATGCCGAGATTGCACGTCTTGGAAAAGAAAACCCGTGGGAAAGATTCACAGACGAGCAGATCCGGAACTTTGTCCGGTCCCGCTACCATCTGGACTGGAAGACTGGGGAATTCATTACCGACGATCAGGATGTGAGGGACTTCGAGAATGTGCTGGTAAGGGAATTTAATTACCACAGATATCTCAAAGTCCATTGCGTTGATCTAATTAGATCGATAACAAAGCCAAATTTCTAAGTGGGTTCACCTTTGTCTGCAGGAGAAAGAGTTGAAGGCTGACGCTGAGGCCGGCCCGTCGTCCCAGGAGTCGACGGAACCGTGGGACACGACTTTCAACAGGGCGACGAACGTTTTCAAGAATAGGGACAAGTCGGCGCCGCCGAGTTCAGCTGGCCGTGTGTCCGGCTTTGGTACGAGCATGAAGTTCACAGAGTACTACAGCTCGGACGGCGGCGCGACCAGAAAGGAGAGGAGGAAGCCGACCAAGGATAGAGCCGAGGTTGTGGAGCTAAGGAAGAAGGTGGAGTCACTAGAGAAGGAAAAAGTGGACTCCACCACGGTTGACAAGTTAGTGACCGACAGGATCCGGGAGATGTTTCCCCCTGCGTTATTGGAGGGGATAGCTGCCTGGAATGCGGGAGGTCAACAAGGGCCGATCTACGTGCCCAGCTTCTCCGGCAGCAACTCCACCATGAACCAGCAGAACCTGTCGCCGGACCTGGTGACCCCGCCGCCGCCCAACGCCGCGGCGCAGCCGCCGCTCCATTTGGTCGCACCGACGCCCCCTACGGTACCGGCACCCGAGAATAATAGTCCGGCCGCCGGCACCCGCGCCTTGTCTCGACATTAGCCGAGCTGGACGCCATCACCAAGGTAACTAATTAGTTAGTCCGCGTCATCTTCTATAACTATGCCTGCTTTGATGACTGCCATCTCATGATGCCCAACATGTGTTGTTGACTCAGGACTCCCCTTGCATACTCCTGCATAGGGTAGAGGCCGGCGGCGAGTTGAAGGAAGTTGCTGCGGGCGTTGTCATACAACCAAGGAGCCGCGAAATGCACCACACTAGAATGGACGAGGCAATATGAAGGTCAAGGTAGTTACGGTAGTGTCTGCGTTTTTCGACATCGACCCCCCCATTCAACCTCCGGGAGCCGATGGCCACATGGTACTTGGAAAGTGCCCCAACTGGGTCACGCCATGGCCGAAGAACCAGATTCGTCTTGGGGGGGGGGGTCTTCTTGATGAGGGCCCAAGACGCACCACCGGCGCCACCTCGAAGTTCCGGGCCGTCCCGATCCGTCCCCCGAAGCCCTCGAAGCCTGCAGCCGTCGCCACCGCCCGGAAGGAACCGGCGGTCGTCGCCACCACCAGCCGCCACTTTAAACTGTTGGGAGCGTCTGAACCGCAACCGTCCCAATTAGGCAACGCCTCTGCACCTCAACTTGATGGCAACGGCGACGATGATGATGAGAATGTCGACATCGATGCCTTCATCAACACTGGCGCCAGCAAAGATATATACATGCCTCCTGTGGATGACGAACCCTTCCGTGCTCACGCCGATCAACCTGCTCGTCCCACTACAGTCACGCAGCGCCTGACCTTCCAGGGTTTATCTCAAGAGACGCCTCCAGCGGCCGGCAATGAAGCTCTAGACAAACCGACTAATGTTTTCTCCCCTGGCACAATACGGAAGACGGTTCGCGAGGGGTTTACAGCCCCAGAGAAGACGGTTGGCGAGGCGGGGTTAGCACCCCCAGAGGTGAAGACCAAGAAGCAGCACAGGAAGAGAAAGCCAGGCGCCGCCTCTTCGAGCCAGCCACCTCCTATGATCCGGGGTCGTGAAGAGTTGGTACCACCCCGTCCGGATGGCTTGGCGCACCGACTTCATGAAGCTGGTAAACCGATACTGCCTCCTGAGATGCTCTGCTTCGCATATGGACACATGCACTCTTTGCATCAATCTATCCTGCACCTAGAGGGCCTCCTTCTTCAAGACAAGTATCCAAATTACCCGGTGTTCACGGTCCAAGTGCCAATGGATGATGAGTTCGACTTCGTCCGTGAAGCCCCGCGGATCTGTTCTTCATAGCGTACGAGGACGTCTTCAATCTATTTCACTACAATCGGCTGAACTATAACTTGGTCCGCCTATACGCGCTCAATGCGGCGATGAAGATCTATAGAGATAATCTCCTGCACGTCGCGGTAGCGGATCCCTACTACATGCGTGACAGCCAGCTGGTGGAAGGATCAAGGACACGGAGCAGGGCGACGGAGTACCTCCAGAGGTTCATGCTGAAAAACAAGAGGAAGAGCAGCCTTCTTGTGCCTTTCTTTCCCGAGTAAGTACACATCCGCTCGCCGCCGTCGTAACTTATGCTTTCTTATCGATTTCTTCCATTGCCGATCCTTTCCAACATTCCGTTTCAATTGTGTTGAGCAGGGACACGTTCTGCATCCTCATCGTCCTAAACCCGGGGTGGTCCCTTGCCACTTATTTCGACTCGGGGAGTGTGCAGAGGAAGAAAGACTACACCAGAATAAAGGGTGTTCTCGATGATGCTATCGAGGGCTACGCCCAAAAGGGAGGCGCCTTCGAAAATAAGGCGGAAGCTTTTACAAAGACAAGAAGCACCTTCAAGCATGTGACCGAGTTCCCTTGCCTCAAGCAGCAGCCTGGCAGCGTGAAGGATGCCTTCTACGCCCTCCATCAACTTAAAGGGTATGTCCGAGATGCAGAGCAATTGAGGATGCCATCTTGTATGCGAGAATGGGTCAAACATGACGAGAACCTCACCGATGCTGATATTAGAGAAGACTTCCATCGCATGTGACGAAGTTATCGGAAATCATCGTCGAAGATGTCAACACAGCAGGGGGGCCTTGAACTACCGCGGCCGAGGTAGGATGTATTATAAAAGAAAGCCTTGCCTCACTCGCAAGAAATGCTTTTTATTTTCTTTTATTATAGACTTATCCACTTAGATGAATAAATCATGCATACTCTATTTATATTATTAACCAATATATATCCCAATCCATCTCCAGGGTTGTGCCAGAGGGACATCGAAGAACGGCTAGAGTTGCAGAATGACGACAGGACGTGGACGACGAAAGAGATGTATAAACCGTTCCCGACGCCGCTCAAGAAGAAGAAGGCTCCATGATCGTCGTGCTCCCGCTCTTGCTCACCATCATCGCCGATGTACTCGATTTGATCCTAGTGTAGGCGGTGACCATTTCATTTGTAACGTGTGACATGATGAACTTTTGTATCAAACACTTGTGTAAAAATTCCGCACTTGTCACTCCATATGTATGTATCTCGGGATATAAGTAATGATGTGATGACCACATAGTAATGCTTCTGTTTTCATATACCTGTCAAAATATATTCTTGTTTGTATTATTGTCTGTATAAATCCTGTAATATACCTGTATTCCTGTAATATACCTGTATTTGTACAGCGGGCAGCAGCAATTTCCAAATACCAGTACAGACATTCTGTGGCGCATTGTATATTTTTCTGTGGCACACCATTTTCTGTGGCGCACCGCCTGCTGCTCGAAGGATCAGGAGCCGGCGTGGTGCTCACATCACCAAGAGGTGAAAAGTTGAAATATGTTTTGCAAATTCACTTTGATTGCTCCAATAATGTGGCAGAGTATGAGGCCCTTCCCAGCAGGTGTCTGGAACTTGGGACCGCAAAGATGCAAATATAGCGGCTTATAGAAGAGAAGTAGACAAAGTAGCCGGGTTCTTTTCTGGCTATCAGGTGGATCACATCGATCGCAGGAAAAACAAGCAGCAGATGCTTTGTCGAGACTCGGTTCACGCAGAGAGCCGGTTCCACCAAATGTTTTCTTGGATGAGCTATGGAACCCATCAGTCAAAATAGAAGCAGAAGAGGATCTGGGATGCCCGGATCAAGTTTCAGATTTAGTTGCTCATGTGCATGAAAGACCAGAGTGGACTGAGCCATACATCGCTTATCTCCTGCGAGGCGAGTTACCAGTGCAAGAAGTCATAGCCCGGCAAATTGTGCGCCGGGCCAAGTCATATGTGGTTATTGGCACAGAGCTATTTAAGAGAAGTCCTTCAGGGGTGTCCAACGTTGCGTTTCCCCTGAGGAGGGACAGAAAATTCTCAGAGAAATACATGAGGGAGACTGCGGTCATCACGCTTCGACCCGGTCTTTGGTAGCAAAAGCTTTCAGACACGGATTTTTCTGGTTAACTGCCCTGGCAGACGCGGAATATTTGGTCCAGAGATGTGATGGATGTCAAAGATATGCCAGGCAAGCTCATGTGCCGGCTCAGGAGTTGAGAACAATACCAATCACATGGCCTTTTGCAGTATGGGGTCTTGATATGGTGGGTCCCTTTCAGATGTCTCCATGTAAGAAAACACACCTCTTAGTCGCCATAGATAAATTCACCAAGTGGGTTGAGGTTATGCCAGTTACAAATTGCGAGGCAATCACAGTGGTGAAATTCTTGGAGCGAATCATATACCGCTTTGGCTACCCACATAGTATCATCACAGATAATGGGACAAACATGTCCCTTGGCGAGACAGAGATATTCTGTGCTGAGAAGGGCATACGCTTGGATGTTGCATCAGTTTCTCACCCACAAGCCAATGGTCAAGTAGAGAGAGCAAACCAAGAATTGCTCGTGGTTTGAAGCCAAGACTCCGGGTTCCATGTAAGAGAGCAGCAGGAGCTTGGGTAGAAGAACTGCCATCAGTTGTGTGGGGTATCAATACCACACCAAATAGATCAACCAAGCAAACACCGTTTTTCCTGGTCTATGGAGCAGAAGCTGTTTTACCAAGTGATATCATACATGACTCGCCGCGGTGGCGGCTTACGTTGAAGTTGAGAACGAGCAAACCCGGCAAGATGCAGTTGATCTGTTAGAAGAAGAAAGGGAACGAGTCTTAGAGAGGTCAGCAATTTATCAGCAAGATTTGCGGCGCTATCATGCTCGCCGGGTCAGAACGAGAACTTTTCAAGAGGGCGACCTAGTTTTGCGATTGACACAATCACAGGCTGGGATGCACAAGCTGTCACCTCCATGGGAAGGACCTTTTATCATAAGCCGGAAATTGCACAACGGGTCATATTACTTGGTTGATGCTAGAGAGAAAAGTGACTGGGTGAACGATACTGATCACAGCACCAAAGCATTGGAGGAAAGGAACAGGCCGTGGAACATAGCACAGCTTCGTCCTTACTACACTTAGTTTAGAATTGAGTCTCAAAGATGTAACACACGATGTAAAAAGACAGCAGGTTTCAGACGCACTCTTTTCCTTACCAGGGTACCTAAGGGGACTGGAAGGTTTTTAATGAGGCGGCTTGCTGATCTAATATATGAATAAAGATATATGTGCCCAAAGAATCACCTCTTTTATGCATTTACTTTACAGTTTTTACTTATTTCTGTTCAATTCATCATATTCATAACAATGAGCCGGAAACTCCTGAAAGAGGAGACCCGCCATTGTATTACTCATAACGATGAGCCGGAAACTCCTGAAACAGGAGACCCGCCATTGTATTATCCTATTGAGAACAATGAGCCGGAAACTCTAAAGAAAAGAGACCCGCCATTATATTTTGGTCTTAGGGGCTGCTTGCTTCATGAAAGCACAGCTTCAAACCTAATGACCCGGCCATGATGCCACTTTGGTCATGGGGGCTGATTATCTTTAAGGTACAGCTGCAATCCCATAACCCGGCTAATTTTTAAGCCATTATTTTCTTGTCTATCTTACTTAAGCTTGATGTGACTCGCGATTATATGGCTGTTTGTTCTCCTGTAATTTCAATCAGTTATGATGCCCATGGGGACTTAACTGACACTGTTTTTACAGAGTGAGATGCAACAGTGAGAATCCATGCGAAAGCCGGCTTACAGTTAAAGATAAACAAAAGGGTCATCTAAACCATTGAATTTTGCAGAGCTAACACATAAGAATTTTTTGTTACATCTCATGCAAATTCACAAGGTGTACAGGCACACCATCAAAAGAATATTGTATCAGGCATAAGTTATTACAGCAAACGCCACAAAGGGCCAAATAAGACATTGTTTTTTCGCAGAAATCAATCTGCAGGAGCAAAGTTCATTGTTCAGTTGTAGTAGCAGGAGCCCTTGCCGGGTCATCAGTTGTTGGCTCTGTGGAAGGAGTAGCAGCCGGCTCTGGCTCAGGAACAGAACTTGTGGTCTCTTCTGGTTGGCTCGCCGGGTTTCCCTTGGAAGCCTCTGCTGGTCAGTCACCACTTGAGTAGATTCCTGAGTCTTGGGGGCTTCCTTTGATTTGGCCTTGCTAGAACCTTCCCCAGTACTTGCAATACTTGGCTTGGACTGCCAGCAAATTGCGCTAGCTTATACCCAATGATGTCATTATCATCTACACTTGGACGGCTGGGAGGGGGCATAGCTAGTGTCCCTGACCCGGTAACAGCAGAAGCAGTCCCTTGCTCAGATATTTTGGGAGGTACCACAATTGCTGGTTCCGGCTCTGGGGATGCGACCTGCCGGGCCTTCTTGTCAAAGCCGGGTTGAAAAATGTCTAACCTAAGGCCTTCAGCAATCGTCGTGGCAGGATACCGGATTATCTTATCAATTTGGGCAAAAGACTTATCATCAAAGCGCGAGCCATCCAAGTTGAACTCTGGGAATCCTTTGGCAAGTTTAGCGGGTCAATATCTGGGTAATGAGATTTGGCCAACGCAAGTGCGCATGGCACCCTTGCGACAGCAAGATTTCTTCCAGCGAGCAAACCATTCAGGAATGGTAGAGAGATGGCTCAGAAAATTCTTCAATGATTTGGGCGGCTCATCTGTTCCACGGGCTGCAGCAATTGCTCGCCCGGCTCCATAATACAGCTGCCGCACCAAGGCCATCACACTCTGTATTTGAGTTTCCGGGCTTGCCAAGTTCAGATGGTTCCGGGTCCCTGCAAAAAATTTACATGGTTATTCATGAGTATGATACAAAAGTATAGAGATTCAGGCAAGAGAAAAGATAAAAAACATACCCAGATTGCCTTGACAAGACTACCCAGTAGGTCAGTGCAAGACTTGAGGGCTTCTCTGCTCAGCTAATTTTTTCTCGGCACATTCCAGCCGGGTCTTCCAAGATTCTTCAAGCTTCTCCACTTCCTTCTTCAGAGATATTTTTTCTTCTGTTGAGCTGGATAGGGAGGCTTCCAGTTCTTTGAGCTTTTTCTCCATTTCAGATTATAGCCGGGTCTCACTGGCAAGTTGCTCAGTGAGCCGGCTAATCTCTTCAGTAACGTGAGAGGCGTTTTGCTGTTACAGATATGAATAAGAAAGTCATCAGCACCTCAAGTTACTGATATAGATGTAATCTAGAACTTGGGGGCTGCAAATAGTAAAGAGGTAATAGTAGAAGATAATTTTAGTCCCGAGTTGCTGCAGGCATACAACCCGGCACTTAGGGGCTACTCAGTGAAAATTTTACAGTCTACAAATACAAAGTGAAAATTTAGTCCCAGGTTGCTGCAGGCACGCAACCCGGCACTTGAGGGCTACAGTTTGAAGTATAACAAAGCTACAGTTTGAAGTTACATACAATGTGTTGTGAAATATTTTTTGGCTATGTTATTCTAGAACAAGCACCAAGCTCATCAACAAGTGATAAACTTAGAGCTTGGGGGCTACTGCATAAATATATTTAAAGAAGTAAGGGAAATTACCTCGTGGCGCTTTTGGATGGTGGAAATGAAGCTGTCCTCAATACCCCGGTGTTGTGAAACCCGGCAAAAGTACTCAGAAAGCAGAGCAGGAAGTTCCAGACTATCCAAAGCCGGCATCCCAGAATAAATAACCGGGTCTTTGCCACAGTTTCCAGCTTCAGTCTTCACCTCTGGCTCCATAATCTTGGCAATAGTAGTGGAGGGCCCATCTTGGACAACTTTTCGTGATCCCAACACTTGCACTTCCTCAGTATCTTTTGTGACAGTGTTGGGGGGGTTGGTAGCAGACTTGGCCGGCGATGCCGGGTTATTGGTTCCGATAGTAGGGCTTGGAGGAGTAGGTGCTTGAGGCTCCACTTCCATTGCTGCCGGCACAGATACAGTTGGACCTTGAGCCGTAGCCTCTTGAACAACAGGCTCGCTCAAGGCCGGGTCAGAAGAGGGAGGCGGCTCCAATAGCGTTGCCCTGGTACTGTACAAAGAAAATTATGAGAAGTGATTTAAGAAAAAGTAGTAAAAGGTATATGTACAAGAAGAGAACACAGCATACCCAATATTGATCTGGATGTCATCAGGCAGGTGCGCCACGCTTCATCTGAAGAAGCTGACAGAGATTGGGACTTAGAGACCCGGATTTTGCCAGCAAAACTAGACGAGGATTTGGAGGCACCAATCGTGGAGACAACTTTACGAAGTGATGTGTTGTAGGGGATACCTCCACTAAGGGAATCACAGGTTGAGGTAGACCGGGTCTTCCTCTTCTTGTTGGTCTCTTCCACTTGTTCCTGTGGTTGCTCTTCAGGTTGAGATTTGTTCATCACATAATTATAGAAACGAGAGTGTGGCACCTTTGCAATTGCGGCACGAGTTCTTTTGGAACTCGGAGGTTGAGCAGGAGAGGGTTGAGCAGTTTTCTGACCCGGCATTTCAACAACATCCGGGTCATCTTGTCCTGAGAGAGAAGTTGGCGAGTTATCAGTAGAAGGGTTCGTTTGAACCGGGTCATTCTCAATCAGTTCAATAAAGAGCCGCCAATAGAGTCTAGCTCACCATCATCTTCATTGTCTTTGTCCGTCTCTGTTTCCTCATCGTCAGAAGAAGAAATAGAGGTGAAATCTACAGACCACCATGCTTGGTCCTATTCAAGGAAAAATTAGAGAGTTAAGAATTATGGATAAGTGGTTAGTTGCTTTGATACAAAGGAGCAAGGTTGGAAAATTACTGAAGGTGGCAGGTTCTTAGCACTAAAAGGGGAAAGCCCGGTCAGTGCAATCTTTTCCTTGGTCTCGCCAAAAGTTGCTTGGCGTTCTTCACCAGTTGCTCATCAGTGAGAGTGATCTCAGAATATCGCATATCATCAGTTGGCCCACCAGTGTATTCATGGAAAAGCCGGGTCCTGATTGAGAGTGGCTGGATAAACCAACCAACCCAGCACTTAACGAGGTCAGTCCCAGCCAAGCCGTGGGCAAGCAGAGCTTTAGCCCGGCGAACCAGGCCCTCAACTTCAAGCCGGGAAGGAGCATCAGTAGCCCGGCTATTCATTTTGGCGTTGTATTTTAATGGAGAGTTCCGGAAGGCCGGGTAACGAGCCTCGTCCTTCGAAGGAGAGGTGTCCTTGCAGTAAAATATGTGTTTTGCCATCCCTTGGGATGGCTGGCTAAGATAAGAGCCGGGAAGAAAGTGCTGGCGTCTTTCCTGCGTTGGATAGAAACCCCCCGTATGGCCCTAGGGCTTGGTTTTTGCGGTTCTGGGGGTTGCAGTAAAAGATTTCTAGGAATAAAGCTAAGCTGGGAGGAACCTGGAGGTAATCTTCACAAAAAACTGCGAAGTTGCTGATATTCAGAATGGAATTAGGTGCTATGTCTAAAGGAGTGAGACCGTAGTAAGACATAACCCGGCGAAAAAATAGAGAACCCGATGGACGAAGCCCCCGGGTTACGTGATCAAGAAGTACCACGATCTCATTATCTTTTGGCTTGGGGCGGATCTCCTCGCCTGCTGCGCGCCATAGGATTTCTTCCTTGGGCGGGAGCTCGCCATAGCCCACATATTTTTGGAGAGTAGCTTCTGTCACGGTGGACTTTGTCCAGTTCACCGGTGCCGGAGTTGCGGGCGCGGTGGAGCTAGATGCGCCGCCGGCCGATTTCTTCAAACCCCTCGTCGTGGTCTTTTTCCCCATTGCTGAGAACTCGAAGAAGCTAGAAAGAGCAGGATTCAATGAGTATAGATCTAGATCAAGAAAGACGTGGAGATGAGCAAAAAAGTGGTGCGGAGTACAAATGAGTGAGATCTACACTAAATGGAAGAGCGATTGTACCTAGTTTGAGGAGATGCGGCTGGATTGAGCTTCGGGTGCTCAAGAACTCACGTTCTAGGGTTCCTGAGTTCTCTGTCTCGAGGTTGAAGACGAAGTGGCGGCTGGACGGGGAAAGTGAATGCATTTACCCTGGGTCCCACTATTTATAACCGCGGTCAGAGTTGACCTAGGGGTAAAGTGGTAAAAAGAAGAGAGATAAGATAAAATAAGATAAGGAATGTTGACAGACCGAGATTTAGGGGAGAATATTCTCTGACGAGTTTGATCGAAATTCCAGAAATCGTGGAACCGGGTTATGAAAGAAACTATGAGCAAAAGCTACTCAAAGCAAAAAGAAGCAATGTAACCCGACATATTATTTTGTTAATCAGTTTTTATTTCAGGAGGATAATCTGAACTACAAAGGATGGCGACTCTTCTCCAAAAGCTATGGTCATAGGTTGAAGAAGCACGCCAACTTGGAGTTCAAATCATCCTAGGGGCTACTGTTGGGGGAAAGATAACCCGGTAGGCCCAAGGACAGTGAAACTACGACCCGCCAGGAGGAAAGACTGGCGAGGCCCACCTAATCATCTTGGGTCGGGCTACATTGGTGGACCAAAGAGTTTGTCGGTAACCCGGTGTAAACAAGGGAGGTTCTAGAAGACCCGGAGGCGGTATGCGAGACTTGGAGGCCAAGGTAGATAAGTTAGACTTTGGTTAGGACTCCGAGTTCGGGCGTGACCCGGCCTTACCTTGTAACCGACCAGGAGACCCGGGTATCTATATAAACCGGCTCCTGGGTCTTAGAACAGGAGGAACTGGAGAGAGACTTTAGACATACAAGCTTATAGCGAGAGAACTCTTGTAACCTAGACTCGGAACCCGCCGGTGTTGTTATCCGCCGGGTGATCGAGATCGATATGAGAATAGAAAAACACCAGGCTGGAAGTAGGTCTTTATCTCCTATGGAGAGGCTGAACCAGGATACATCCTTTTTCCCTGGCGAGCTAAACAATCTCCCGGACGCTATGACTGCCTTGCCTCCAATCTCAAGTTACCATCCGGTAACACCTGCCGTGACAAAACCACGACAGCGCCACTAAAAAGATTTTTGTGGCGCATGGACCGTGGTGCGCCACAGAATGTTGGGATTTCTGTGGCGCACCCCCAGGTGCGCCACTGAATTCACATTTTTGTGGCGACAATTCTGTGGCGCACCCACCATGCGCCACAGAAAGGCAAAGTGGGTGCGCCACAAAATGCCTTTTCCCTAGTAGTGCCAAACTTGGCCTCGAGCGCATCCCACATATCCTTGCCGTTATCAAACGACATGTACGAGTCCACAATGGAGTCGTCAAGGATACTAAGGAGGGAACTCTTCAAAAGAGTATCGAGCCTCTCATATGCCTCCAATTGTTCAACATTAAGCTCACCCTCAGGCTTGCCTTTGGTGGCGGCATAGCAGTTACTGTTTTGGAACCAGTAAACTGCTCTCATGCGCCACCGTTTGTAAAGCACCCCTTTAAAGGGAAACGGCTTCGTTGACGCGAGAAAGCCAGGCGATGCAAATTGCCTATAATCAAGTTTTTGGATTGTTGAATATATAAGAAATTTAGCAATTGATTTAATCCGCGAAAACAGTAAACAATTTATGACTAGAATAATCAGAATTAAACTAATCATGCGATCTACTAAAACAGTAGATAAACAGAACACATCTACATCATATACTACTAGCAGAAATTGTAGTAGTAACTCGAACAGGAAGATCAAGAGATCAGACAGTGTGGCAGCAGCGGCAGCGGAAGCGTCACCCATGTCGTCAATGTCGGGGAAGAAATCATCGTTGGGGAAGAACTCGAAGCCAGGATCACAAGAGGCGGGGTTCCGGAGGCCTACTGTCCCTTCAACCGGTGCACGTCGGAAGACGGGATGGAGAAGACTTGGAATACGGCGGCGCAAGGTTCTGGAACTAGGACGGCGAGCGACCATGTGTTGCGTGTGTTCTGGTGGCTAGGGTTTTTCTCTCTGTAAAAATATAACTCGGCTCGGCGAGATTCCCGCAACCCGCGGCGCGACGTGGCGTGCGAGCGGCGGCGGAGGAGGAGGAGGAGTGCGCGAGAGAGAGTCTTCTGTTCTCACAAGCACACCAAGTAGCACAACACTCCACCTTATAAAGTGGTGCAACTCTCTCCCAACTAGCAATGTGGGACTAAAATTTAGTCCCCAAACCAGCAATATAAATGGGCCATGAGATTTTCGGAATTTAATTGAGCCATGTGCAAAATCTGGGATTTAATTTGGCCATGGACAAAAGCTGGGCAAAAGCCCATAAAATTCCAACAGACCTAATGAGTTTATGTTTAATTTCTATAATGTAATCAAATACACGTTTTGTGTCGGCCATGCTTTTTCTAATACGTAAATATTTAAGTATGTGTTTCCTTATAACCATACTTTACTATTATTATGTGTTTTATCTTTCAAATCAAATAAATGATCTAAAGTATTGCGTAGTATGACGATACTACCAGCGAGTGTTAATAAATATTATTTTGTGAGTGGACATGTGAAATTGGTAATTGATTCAAATGTTGAAACTATGAGACATCCAAGTATTTTCTTTAAACTTTAATAAGTTACATGAAACTATGTGTCATCGAAGTTGATATAGCCACCGCTACATGACACAAGAGTAGAAAACCTTGACCGAAGAACGAGGATAACCGGAATAGAGCAAAAAATATATCAAACATCAGTACTTGCATTTAAAACGACAATTTAGAATATATATGGCATGGTGTCTTGGGAAATTTCATAACTCACTACATTTCAAATGATTCAGAAGGCATGTGATGTTTTAAGTAACATTATATTTATCCCATCTATAAAATCCTTCGTATAGAATCCCATGTTTTTAGATTTCTTAAAACTATAAATTTATTTTGTGAACATATGCAACATGCAAAAGATTTCAAAAGATGTGTTTTTTTAAAACACTTCATCAACATATTATTGTTTATGCACATGTTTTTCATTACTGCTGTGTACAGATGTAAAACCAGTGTGGGAGTAGTAGGTTCGTATGCCGAGGCACACCACTAAATCTAAATCTAGCTCATACCAAGTGTTCAACAATCTAGAGCATGCATTATGAATTCAAAGAATTCATTTCATAAATGCCCTCATACTTGGCAAAAAATACGCAAAACAACACCCTCTTTCCCTGTCTTGGCTCTCTCTCTCCCGGGTTTCCCGGCGCCACCCGCCTCCCGCCGCCGCTGCCTCACATCTCCGCCTACCATGATACCATCCCCATCCTCTGTCGCCTACCTTCACCGCTGGCAACGTCTACAGAGCTTCTGCGCAGCAGATCGGCGCCGCCGGACCCCACCCGTCTCTCCGCCGACCAAGTCGACCTCGTCCCCGTCTCGCCGTGGTCCAGATCGTCCTCGCCTCCTCGGCCTCCAGATCGCTGCCGTCTGCTTAAATATATCGTTCGATCGAAATGCTGCACGAGAAGCCCGTCCACGATGGTCCACTGGGCGGCGACGATGGAGATGGAACAAGCAGGGCGTGGACGGGGGAGAAGAGGAGGCGCCGCAAGCACCTCCCCCCATCATCTTCCGATGCTCCTGCTATCACTGCCCAGGATCATCAAGACCAGATTTCTCCTGCGACAGACATGGAGGGCGTCATCCAAGGGGTCCAAGCTCATGAGAGATTGGACTCGGGATCACAAGAAGAAGAGCTTTATGGACCGGAAGTAGATATCAGCCCGGACGATGCTGCCAATTACACCAAATGCTTAGCTCCCGACATTCCTCCGGTCTATACCCGCTCTATGATGACAACTCAGGAAAGGGAAGCTTTAAAATTGCGCCTCGCACGTTATCGTATTGCTTATTACAAGGTACCTATGCTACTACACAAGTCACCATTCATATTAGTTAAATGTCCTTTTTAATATCTGCATGTGTGTGATTGATTTAGTCCTCTGGTTTGGCTTGTCTAAGTGATTTTGTATTGTGCTGTTGTTTATCTCTGTATAGAAGATTGCGCCACAGCAGTCCGCATGTAAGCTCAAGGATCCAGAAGATTACTCTGAGGAGAGGAGGAACTTCAGGAGAACCGGTACTTTATGCATTTAGAGAAGCATGAAAGTTTTGAGGGGTGCTTCCATCCTGACGATACCTTTGTTGCTGAATTGGATGACTATCAACGGCTTCTCGTCTTTAATGGCGTACGTGTTCTTTCTATGTCTCCATGTGATCCATTTGGTTGACTAGTTTGGTTATCTTAATATATAGGCCGTGACTGAACTTCAACCCGTATTCCCTGCTGTGAATAATTGGATTCGACCATGCTCTGTTTTGCTCTGGGTGCACTATATTTGGACTCAAAATGTTATAATCAGAATTACTGTGTCAACTATGTTTATGGCATTAAATTATTGTACTTTTAACGAATACAACCAGTGTGATGCGAGTTCTACATCATGAAAAGATGAAACTGTCATTCTGTGATTCAGGGGAGCGCTCCAGGCTAATTTGTTTTCCACAAACATTGCTCTTTTTCAAATTTATTGTCAGTTGCGTGGCAACAGAATTTGTGGTGCTAGTTTTTGGCTGTTTAAACTATTTGATGTTTCAATTTCTTCGAAGTTTGATCCTGTCGGTCTCACACTATGATTGGCATCTTAAAGGTCACCAAGTACATGGTAGCATTTCTTGCATGCTAGTTCTGACTAGAAAGAAAACAGAATCCTTTTGCATTGACGAGTGTGCTTTCAAACAGTTACAGTATGTGTTTATGTTTTATTTTCTCTATTTATTATTCTCTGTGTAGTTGTGAACCAAACACATTTTTGGGTAAATCCATGACATAAGTGATGCAAATTTGTGTTTATGTAAAACCTTAACGAAGTTGATGATTAGTACACGCTTCAAGGCCAGATCTCAGTGAATAGATAGTGCTTCGCATTCTTTGATTCCAAGCTCTTACAAATCAAAAAACAATTTGGGTAGTGTTTGGTGATCAACCTAGTACATATTTTACGTGAAACTTGAATGTGTGGCTTAACTTTCAAGGAGTGTCCATCATTTCTATAGTCCATCCATCTAATTCTTCTCTCTTTTCTAGTTGCCTGATAGTTCTGAAAGTCTATACATCTTTTGGGAGGACTACCACGCATATTATCGTACGTATGAAGTTGATGATGCGTATGTCAAGTATTATGGAGAACTATCCAGCAAAATCAAGGTATTACTCATGTGATCAAGCTAATGGAATTTAAAATACTTCCTGTGGCTAGATTAACTTTACGCTGATAGGCTTCTATCTTGTAACAGTGGCTTAAAGATTATTTAGATCTGGATTGTGAGTCTGAGAAGGTATGCATGTCCCACAGAAAATCATGAAATTTAGGTATATTAGTTATATATGCATGCACAGTACACCCTGATGATTAACTTCTTTGTACTTCAGTGGATTGAAGTGGGTACTATAGCATGGAGGCAAGCAGTGAGGATTGCGTCAGACTTTACCAATCTGAGTGCTAATTTAGCTAGTATGGCATTTGATGTAAGATATTCTCTCGTTCTTAATTTACTTGTTGTTCATCACTGGTATTGTCCTCAATTTTATCCATTTGGTTCAGGAGTAAATTTCCGAGCTGCGCGAGGATAAGTCCCTCGAGAACTGGTTTATTTTCTATTTTGACGTTTGGAAGATTAACTCTTTGAAAAAGGTTAGCATCGTACTACATCAAACTTTAGCATACTAATCCATTATTGATTTCGTTCGTAGTTTAGCACATTTCTTACTATCACACAAACAATACAGGGAAGTTTGAGAGCTGCCGTGGAGGAAGCCTATGAAAAGCACAAATCCAGTTTACAAATTGAGGGAATGGATGCTGAAAGGAAGGCGCAGGTCATTTCTATATTTGAACACAAGGCAAGTTGCTCTCTTAAGTTGAGCTGTTCCGTAAATTTATAGACACGTCTAATGATTTTATAATGATAATTATGCAATATGTTTGCATTTCTCATTTCTTGTGTTTTCTTTTCCAGTTTACAGCTCTCACATTTGTGGGTGACATTACAGAGAATGTAAGTAGGATATTTCACATTTGGCCTGATGTATATGCAACTGTGATATAGGTGTAACTAAAATTAGTGTCACCTTTGTGTGCTATTTTAGCTGGAAGAGGGCGACGCACGGGATTTGTTGAGAAAAACATTTTTCAAGAAGGTAGCGAATTGTCATAATCTGTACATGAATATGTCATTATAGTAGCTATAACTGGACCCCGTTTTCAGTATAAACCAAAGAACATGGCCAACTAAGCTCAAAAGAAGCTGGAGATTGCAGCGCTGATGAAGTTGGGCCCGAGGTAAAATTCCAGTATGTTAATTTGATAGCCAAATAGAGCGCTGCTCATAGGTGTGTGTGTGTGTGTGTGTGTGTGCGCGCGCGCTGTAGGCAGGCTTGAGGTTCTGAGATCACGAAAGACGAAAAAGACGACGACACAACAATTTGGATATGACCCAGACGCTTGGCTCTTGAGATGAGTAGAGCTTAGCTTCTGCTCTCCTGATATTCATACATAACTGGATGCGCTGCTCTTCCTGACACAGCATATGCATGGTCCTTCTCTCCCTTGTGTCTGTCACCGTTTCATATTGATACACTCCAATGGTATCCCGCTTCCAGTCACATCCACTTTGTACTGATCGCTGTCATAAGAAAGCGGCGATATAACCTTGGGGAGCGGCCGTGACTCCACCGACGAGAAGCTGAACCCGGACAGAGAATCTACAACAACCATTTTGGATGGACGGCGGCAAAGACGGCAACGATCACGTGGACTGGCCTGGGAAAAAACAGCAGTGAAGGCGCCATGGTCGGCGTGATTTGAAGGAGATATGCAGGGGCGGCGCTAGCTGGAGGGCTAATGGAACAGCGACGGACTAAGTTGGTGGGATCTTGAGACAGGGTGGACCAAATGCACATGTATGATTTTTTTTTGAGAGAACATGTATTTGAGTTCTGCTGAAAGAAGAACACGAACTATTGTATTTGGACACTTTCCGAGGGTTAGATGCTACTGCCTGCAGATCGTGCATTAAGTCGGATATCACATGCATCCTTAAACTTGGCTTTACGCACGGAGAGAGGACTTTTGCCTCCCGAGATCCAGTGCACCTGCTTAGGGCACCTCCAACGGGGTGGCGCAAACGGACACCAAAATGTGTCCGGTTTGGTCCGTTTGGGGACGGACCGCGGACACATTTTGGCCCTTTGTCCGTTTGGGGTGGAGGTGTCCCCAACGGACTGGAGCAAAAACTCGCCCTTTTAAAAAAAAAAGTTGATACATAGTTCATCAAAACAATTTGTCCGTTTGGGGTGGAGGTGCCCCCAACGGCCTGGAGCAAAAACTGGCCCTTTTTAAAAAAAAATTGATACATAGTTCATCAAAACAATAAAATGGTTCAAATAAATTCGAAATAGGACATCAAATGTCCTCGCGATCACGGATCATCTTTTGCTTCTTGAGGATCCATGCTCGTTGCTCCGGGTCCATGATGGTCAGGTCGGCCATCATGATCCGGTTCTCCTCGGCAAGCAACGCGAGCTTCACGCGGTTCTCCTCGGCCTTGACCTTCTCTTGCTCGATCTCGAGCTTCTTCTTTGTCATCTCTATATAGCATGCCATTGCTTCCTCCTTGTCCTTGCGTTTTTCGACATACCTTGCGGCGGTGGACTGTTCCTTGTCGGCGATCAACGCCTTCAACGTCTCCTCCAATTGTGCCGCCGCCTCACGCTTCGAGTCTTGTGCGGAGGACTTGTGTCCTCTCGGTCTCACAGCCCGGGACCCCGAGCTTTGGCCGGGACCCACACCGTCGTCTTCACCGCTAGCTCTTTTCCTCGATCCATCGCCGGTCCCTTTCTTCAAGGAGTTGTAGAGCTCTTGCCATTTTGGACACCCCTTGATCATGTCCCAACAATGGGGCAATGTGAACTTGCTCTTGAAGAAGGCCTTGTGGTACTCCAGTGCTTGAACGATCTTGTCCTCAACACCAAAGCCACTCACCGGCCGGTTCTTGACATGCTCGTAGGACGCTTGGAATTTGCAACACTCGGCCGAAATGTGTTGCCACCTCTTTGTGAGAGAGCCCTCGTTGCGATCGCTCTCAATCTGGTATGGGGGCAACTTCCTTATCTCATGAAAATGCTTGTGGCACCTAAACCAAAAGGCCGAGCCTCTTTGTTGGGCACCAAATTTTGCATTTTGCCCACAAGTCATCCAAGTCTCGCAAAGAATCTTGTCCTCCTTGTCCGTGTACGACGCCGTGCGGATGTTCTTCCTCTTGAGGCTCGCCGCGATTCGAGCGTGCTCCTCGTCGACATCGAGGGGCTCATCCTCAATGTCGACCACATCGGCCTCCGTCTCGGGCATGGTCGCATTCGGGTCTTCTGTCTCGGCGTCTTCCGGGTCGAAGAAGGCCGCCGTCGGGTCTTGTGTCTCGGCGTCGGCAGGGTCGATGTAGGTGCGGCCGTTGATCATGTCGTGCATGATTGTGTCGTCGAAGTAGGCCGGGTCGGTCGGCGTCGTGGGAGGCATGTCGTCGTTGAACATGAGGGCACGGGCCTCGGGCATGGTCATCTTGGCCGCCATGGACCTCGATTTGCCACGCGAAAGCCCGTCGCCGGCACTCGGTGTCAAGTTGAGGTTGAGCGGCTTCGGGTCCAACGGGACCGACGAAATCTCCGGCGAGGCCTCACGGGAGCCCAGCCGCGACACTTGGTGAAGAGCGACGACCGGTGAGGGCATCGAGGGCGCCGGGGAGGACGATCTTGGTGGCTTGGCGGAGGAGGCCGAGCTTCCGGCCGATGCGGCCAGAGTGGGGGAGAGGCCACCGAATGGGAGTGCAAAAACCTCACCCTTGAGGAGAAGCACAGCTCGGGCAGCGGCCTGCGTCGCAATGAGATCCTGGTTGGCCTAGGCCTGGATGGCGGCGAGCCTCTCCTTCTCCTCGGCCGCTGCCTTCGCGGCCTTCGCCTCGGCCAAGCGCTCCCGAGTCCTCTCCCTCCGGCCTTGTCGCTTGCCCGACTCCGGCTTCCTCTCCTTCTTCTCCTTCTTCACCACCAGCAGGGCGGCGCCGGCAGCGGCCGTGGTTTTCGACAGCCCGTCCTCCATCGCGGGGCAAAGGCTGGGGCGGCGGCGGCTGCGGCTGGGCAAGGGTTTGGGGACGAATGGAATGGGGATAGGATGTGTGGCTGGCCATTGGGCCCGACGCGGATAGGGAGGACAAAGGGGCGGACCGAGAGGCTGTCCGTCCCACCCCAAACCTGGACCAAAGTTGGGCCGCGTTTGGGGCGAAATCTCGTGTCCGGGCGGACACTGGTCCCTTTGCGCCATCCCGTTGGAGCACCTCCTCTGTCCGTTCGGACAAAAGAGGACTGGGCTGGTCCGTTTGCGCCTGCCCGTTGGAGGTGCCCTTATAAAAAAATTTTGAAAAAGGTATTTCGAAGTTTTAAAAAATCCCCAAAAATAATTCTTGGATACATATACATGTTATATACATATCTGCATAGTTTCGCTCAATACATTGTATTGTAGGCTACACAAAAATTACAAAATCATGGATATGAAAAGGGTGAAAAAGAGATAATTTTACTTGGTAGATTTGTCTTTTATGTGTAGGTCACATATGAAAAGATATTCCTCTGAAAATTTTGTGCGTACATGGTAGACATGTATATGTACATGTATGATTTTGTTCAGAATTTTCTGAGATGAAGAAATAAACTTTCCAATTTTTTTGAAAACCAGGAGCAGTGGAGCCTCGGAATCAAGAAGTGTTTTTCGTTCCGCACGTCACAATGCACGCACCAGTAGTAGCACTAGATTATCTAGTAGTAGCACGGATCGCTCCGTGGCAGCGATAACTGCACAGTGCACACACTAGATTATCTGAAGTGATTGGCTAGAAAACTAAAAGTTACAGGGCGAGATAAATTCGAAGGCGTGACTTGTGCAAACATCCTCGAGCGGTTATGTCGACGCTAGTTTTGACAAAGCTGTTCGCTTCTTCGGTCTAGGGATTTGGCTCTTTGACTTAAGAAACAAGAGCAGGGGGAAACTTTGTAAATTTCCCTTTCCCAATGTCTCCCACACCAAATTAATTTTAATGGAAACAACTAGCAGAAGAGATAATTGATCGACAATCGACTCAAGGTATTGTGTCCGAACTAGAATCTGTAAATCTGAGCAGACATCAAGGTGTTTGGCGCTCTGGGCTTTGGAAATGGTAGGAAAAAAAGACCTTTATAAATAAGGAGGACACTAGGAGGGTGGGTGGATAAATTAAGAGGTTCTGATCTTGCTTTCTTTGCCACTACTTTAAAGTTCTAATTTTGAGAACAGCACAAATACAAATACAAATCTCCGAATAGAGTAGAATGTAGAACACTAGAAATGGTGTGGGTAAAACCAAGATGTGCAGAGAAGTGAAAAGAAAGGAGTAAACATGACATGAGCTCATAAGGGATCGTCGCCCATAGCGAGCTAACTCTACACTAGTCCAATTGTTAGTTCTCTTGTGTTCCAATTGGGGGAATGGAAATGGTTTACAAGTCACATTTAGTATTAAAAATATACTCTCGACATATAGAGAAACATACATGAGATGTTCTATTGTTTCTTGCAATTGGTCCATAATACCGTGGGTTGTGAAACTTTTTTCCATCACCCACAAACATAGTATAAAATTATTGACATAACACTTCAATTTTTCCAATGGATCTCAATAAAGCTCCTTATGTAAAAATCATATTTAAATATGTTCTAACTACTATGGAAAATGTTCACCTTTTATTTTGGTGTACAATAATATTCACCTAACATCATTTTTTATTTCTTTGGTTATGTTTCCTGTTTGCATTAAATAAATAAAATAAGGATCGAATTGAAACAATCCGTATTTCACGGGTAAACAAAATATTATTGTCTCAACCTTTAAAAAATAACACCACCTAATGTTCTCATTCCTTTTATTCCTAGGAAAATGAAATCTACATGTACCTGTGGGTATGGTAGCTATCTTGTCCATCCATTGCCAAGAAGTTGCTTTGAGATCCAGAAATTTTTGTTTTCTTGTATACATTTTCAAAAGTAATAAAAGGGAGAGTTGACTGTAGCATGGGACGTTAAAGGCCCAAGATTCCCTTCCAAAAGACACATTTATGCCCACAACTATTCTCATAGTTTTTTTTTTATCATAGTTGGTATGGTATTGTGGCGGGCAATCCCTAACCGACGTCCGCTGCGTCGGAAAATCGACACAACGCGTACCCCCCACCCCCCCCCCCCCCCCTGCACGTCGTGCTTCACCACGCGTTATTTGGGCCGGCCTACCAGTCGAAATGGCATCCAAGATCTCTCGCCGGAGATGAGGAAGGTGATGCGCCACGGCCGGGACGACCTTGCTGGTGACGGGGACGACGCGGCTGGCCGAAACATCGCCGGTGAGGCGAGGCCAGGACCTCACCGGAAACAGGGACGACGCGGCTGGCCGCGGTGTCTCCGGTGGAGGAGAGGAAGAAACTTAACTAGGGGGAGTGCGGAGCGGTGGGGTTCGTTGTCATCGGAGAAGGGGTGTGTGTGTGGGGGGGGGGGGGGGGGGTTAGAGGGAAGGCCGGCACGGCGGCGGCGGCAGCTCTAGTAGGGTGGGGCGCGGCTGGCGGAAGTAGACGGTTGCGGCTGGCGGTAGCGGCGGGGGAACTAAGCAAGGATGGAGGCGGCGGAGAGGGATGGGGACCAGGGGCGACGCCGTCGAGGGGTGGAAGGCAAGTGTTTCTGTTCCAATCAATGCTTAAGGCGTTGTACAGGAGCTCCCATTGCGGTGTCGCTTGAGACATGCGAGCATTGTAATTTGTCAGGAGCCCAACTACTCGCACGTTGGACCTTGTACTGTACACTAACCTTTCTGCCACACCTACCCTGTAGAGATGGCAGTGTACTGTAGTGACCTTTCTTTCCATTTCGTTTTAAGGATCTATATATCAACTTGGAAACAATTTGGATGGGATATCACGAAAAAATCGTGATCATCTCTTGCACGAATAACGTGCTACCATATGGCGTAAATCCTTAGTGAGAGATAGAAGATAGAGACATAATACATTGTAGAATACTGCATATGGTTGGTGTGGTTGATTTTATTTTGCTGAGGTGCATCGTTATTTTTTGATTGGCATGAAGTTTCATGTCATGCACTTTCTCCAATAATTTTGTTGTGTGCATTCTTATGTCTCGACTACGTATTGACATCATGTTGCTACAAAACCATATTATTCTTAGTATCTGCTTGATATTGATAAAACACTTCATCAAAATAGTAGGTATGCATATTAATTTGCATTTTCCAATTCCCGCGTCCTCTTCCACCTTGCTGGCGGTAATCTCACCGGTAGCAGGTCTACCTCTTTGTACTGTATCTCGTTTTGTCTATTTGTGTTGAAAGTTTGGTGTCAGAAGATTCATATTGATTCAAATGTTTACTCGTGACAACTCGAGCTATGTGGACCAGACTTGCAGGTTATGATCAACAATGTCAGGCCAACTTTTGTAGGGGAGCGCGGCGGCTCGCTTTGGCGGTGGTAGGGGTCGTTAGAGAGTTCAAAGTCCTTGATGTAATTTTTATTAGTTTTAGAAAGATTTACACTTTTAGTGAATTTTTATAATAGATCACTGATTCTTTCCAAGAGAAGAAACATACGTGTCTCAACGGCTTTTGCTGTGTTGTAGTTGGATCGACACATCTTTCTTTTCTAAGGCTGTCGTTTGCACTTCCAAAGACCGGGAGGAAGACCTAGCTAGCCGTCAGAAGAACCCTCAGCCATGGATCCGTGCTTTGCCGTGTTGGACCGAGCCGGGATAGACGGCAAGTACACCGTCGGGCGAGAGGGCTGGAGAACCATCAAGTGTGCAAGTAAGCACGCCTACGGATGCGGGAAGGGCGGCAACTCGGCGGTGCAGGGTCTGGATCTCCTTTTGTACCACGGCGATCTTGAGAATCATCTGTCCTCCTCCCTGTCCGTTCGTGCGGGCGACAAGGTTTTTCGTTGGATCGACCAGGAAATCGCCGACAAGGGGGGCATGCGGCCGGTCCAGCGCCAGAAGGTTCGCTACTTCAGGTCCAAAGTCGAGATCGTGGACAAGGGCCTCATCGTCCTCACCTTGTCCTTCTCCGAATATGGTGGTTTCGATTACTACCTCGTCTTCGACTCCGTTGAAGGTTCGCTCTCCATGATCCCCTACATACCACATCGGCTAAGATGCTATACGCGACGTCCTCTCCCCGTACGCCATGAAGACGACGGCTACTCCCTGGTCCTCTTCGGGTGTAAGTCTAGCTATGGCGGCAGGCCCGGCCCTGAGCAAGTGCGGGCTGTGCGGCCGCACAGGGCCCCACGATTTTTAGGGCCCCACTCAGGTATGTACAGAAAAGCTGGAGCAGCCCCACTAGGTATGACCGAGAGCAAGTTTCGCTAAAAAAAGCATAGATCGTGGCCTATGAAGTATGGATAGAACGTGAACGCCTCCTCAACTCCTCGTCAATTCGTCAAAACGTTCTTGACTTCTCTCTCGCGCGGTCTCGCCAATCACGCTGAGGATGGGACGCCACTCTCTTCTTGGAATTAATGGAGCAGGAGGTCTCGATCTGCTGATTTGCAACAACTCCCTTCTCAATCTGCAACGGCTAGGAATCCCCTTCTAGATATCCCGTTAGGTTTACTTGTCCTTGTTTATTCGATCTGCCCAGCCTGATTCGATTCAGTTGTTTTGTACCTCTCTTCTCTTACCCGTAGGCTTGTGTGAGAGAGAAGGAGGAAGCCGACAATGGCAGCAGCAGACAGTCCAATAGCAAGCCGGCGGCAAGGTTTTTTCGTTTGTGTTATCGTTGCATGGAAGAGCTGGAGCAATCAACACCAACCAGTCAACTACTCAAGCTTCAATCATCCAAAGCCAGGTGCTTTTGTAATTTTCTTCACACTTTCAAGTGTCAACATAATCTTATAATTCGTCCAATGCGTGTGTTTATGTTTGTGTTCTGAGATGTCATGTAGAAAATGTATGTCAACGATATTTGGAGAGACATGTTCAATGAGTAAATTGCTATTGAAATATAAAAAAACACCTCTATAATTATTTATGTATGGAGGCCCATTTATTTTGTCTTGCACCGGGGCCCCAATATGTCAGGGCCGGCCCTGTATGGCGGCCTAGAGTGGGGAGACATGTTCCTTTGGCAGTGGTCGCCTTCCTGGCTTGGCAGCAGCTCCGACCCGTGGCAGACCAAGCAGTTGCGCTTCCCGACAGAGATGAAGGATAAGCTCTTGCTCTTCTCCCCTGACGTGCTTTTCTCGTGCAATGGCTTGGCTTACTGGAGCGATCTTGCGCTAGGCACACTTTGCTGCGACTGCAGCGCCCTGATTAGGCCGGGGGACTATGTCGTGAATTTCACCTTCATCGAGTTGCCACCGGGGTACCAGCTTGACCGAGATGAGGTACCGTGATCGGTGAAGGTGTACCGGACCATGGGCTGCGTAGGAGGTTCCATCAAGTTCGTCGCTATAGACAAACCCTATGACCGGCGCCGAACGAGGGTGCAGGTGTGGACTCTGGCACCGTCTTGCCTTGAGTGGAAGTTATACAAGGACTTCCGATTGAAAAAGCTGTGGAAGGACTTTAAGAGGGCTGGATTGCCAGAGGACTTGCCCATGTGGCCCATGTTCAGGGAGCTGGAAGGTTCCACCCTCTACTTCATACTGGCTGAAGCAAGGAATGAGGGCCGAGAGCATTACGTTTGCCGATTGGATATGCCCACGGAGAGTCTCCTGCAGTCCAATCTTCTCACGCACATGTCGTTGCTCCAGGGGCCTGTCATAATGCCTTCCGGTTTCTTCAAATACCTTGGTCCTCAGCTTCCTTCTAGGCTGGATCCCATCTACATGGAAGGTTGACCACACCGCTGTGACGTCCTCTCATTGATCAGGTAATTCTACTAGCTAGTATTGAAAGCATCATTTGAACTGTCTAGCTACTTCATACGTCTTGAGTTGGTAAATTACTATGCTTGCTTGTCTTGTTAGAAACACTGAAGCAACATTGGATAGCTAGTACTAGACGTCTGATCTAAGTTTTAGATTTTGTTTGGTTGCAATAAGAGGATTCAAGCTTTCAAGTTTGTGTTGCAGGGTTGGTGAAACTGGAATGCTATCAGCTACTACTATCCTTTGCTGCTGAAGACCATGTTTGTGTTTCCTGCTTGATTCCTAGTTGGGTCTGTATAGGAATGCAAAACATATTCTGATGGTTTCAGTCATAAGTCATGTGTTATCAGTTAAATGTTTCTGTTCTTCGTCTTAAACCATGTCGGTCGCACAGATGGACAGAGAAGAGGACAGATTCTCAAGATCTGCGTGGTACAAAAGGTGATTGTCGTAGCAGTAATCAAGCACAAAGATTTTCTAAAAATGATCAAGCGCAGATACTGTGGGTAATGCCTGCTTCTCTAGACACACATTCCAAAGAACAGCACCAGCTAAAACGTGGCTTATACAATATCCCAGTCCTGCAATTTCCACATAAAATTAAGGGACCATCTAGCACCACAAATGCAACGCTTTTGCACCACCAACAACATTTTACATTGGATACAAAGAACACAAGCATTGGACCGATATAGTAACTCCTTGAGATCGATATAATAACTCCTTTAGAAGTAATTGACAGTGATAGCAAACCTAGACAAGTCCCATTAAGTAGTTATTACATACAAGTCTTTAAACGCAGAACATAAACATCAACTGATAGCACATGACTTCTGACCAAAAGCATAAAAATATGTTTTGCATTGTTATACTTTTTTCCCAACTAGGAATCCAAGCAGGAAATACAAACATGGTCGATCTTCAGCAGCGAAGGATAGTAGATGATAGCATCCCAGGATCAACAACCCTGCAACACAAACATCAAAGCCTGAATCATCTGTTATTGCAGCCAAACAAAACAATCAACAACTTAGATCAGAAGACTAGCAGTAGGTATCCAATGTAGCTTCAGTGTTTATAACAAGACAAGCAAGAGCTCAAGATGTATGAATTTCACAGTTCAAATGATGCATCCAATATTGGTAGAATTTGCTAGCTATCCAATGCTGCTTTAGTGCTCACAACAAGACAAGCAAGAGTTTCCTAACTCAAGAGGTATGAATTTCACAGTTCAAATGATGCTACCAATATTAGTAGAATTAGCTAGCTATCCAATTTTGCTTTAGTGTTCATAACAAAACAAGCAAGAGTTTCCTAACTCAAGATATATGAATACAAAGTTCAAATGATGCTTTAAATATTTGTAGAATTACCTGACCAACGGGAGGACGTTTGGTCAAGCATCCATCAAGTTGGGCTCAGGCATGGAAGGAAGAGGGTCAAGGTACTCGAAGAAACAAGGAGGCAATATAACAGGGTTCAGGTCAAACGAGTTGTGTGCGAGAAGTTTGCACTCCAGGAGAGTCTTAGTGGGCATATCTAATCGGCAAAGGTAGTACTCCCTCCGTTCCAAAATAACTGTCTCAAGTTTGCCAAAAAATGGATGTATCTATACATGTTTCATGTCTAGATACATCCACTTTTTAGCAAATCTAAGACAGTTATTTTGGGACGGAGGGAGTACTTGTTGACCCAATCCATTGATCGGGTATCCTTATCAGCCAGTATAAAGTAGAGAGCAGTAGCTTCCTGCTCCCTGAACATAGGGTACATGGGCAAGGTCCTGGGCAATCCAGCCCTCTTAAAGTCCTTCCACATGTTTTTCAGTCGGAAGTCCTTGTATAACTTCCACTCGAAGCTAGATGGTTCCAGAGTCCACACCTTCACCCTCGTCGCTCCACGCTCACCACAAGCAGGTTTGTCTATGGAAACGAACTTGAGGGAACCTCCAGTGCAGGCCATGGTCCGGTACACCTCCACCGGCCACACATCGTCGTCGCATCGGTCAACCTGGTGCCCTGGAGTGCCTAGCGCGAGATCGGTCCAGAAGGCCGTGTCATTGGAGGAGAAGAGCACGCTGGGGCAGAAGAACTTGTCCTTGATCTCTGCTGGGAAGCGCGACTCCTTGGTCAGCCACGGGTCGGAGCTGCACGACCCATCCAGCGAAGGAGACCACCGCCATAGGAAGTTGTTTCCCCCCTCACCTCCTAAGAGGACCAGGGAGTAGCCGCAGGGCCGGCCCTGGTGGGGGGTCAGGGTGTGCGGCCGCCCCGGGCCCCCAAAATCTAGGGCCCCCACTCGGATATGCTATATGCCTATATATTGTCAGCCCAGCAGAAAAATAAATAAAAAGACTTTGGGCTATTGGGCTGGTGCCTGACCAGGGAGGCAAGGGGACGCACGCAGGGAGCCATGGGATTAGGCAATTAGCATCGCTGCTTCCGATCGATCAATCCAATCGGCTAGCTCCGGTCTTTCTGGTCCATCGACGCACGCCGCACGCAGCCACGCCGCCGCCGTCCGAGCGCTCTCCCTCGACGACGTGAGGTACTGATTCCAGTCATCCAGAGTTCCACTGTTTCAGACTACGCTGTGTCCATCTTTCTCTCGATCAAAAACCACTAAGTAGTTATGTATTTTATGCACTTATCCAGTCCAGATTGCAAGTTGGTCGATCCACTGTTCCAGCCCTCGCTGATTTCAACTTCACTTGCGTGCACGTAGCCGATTCGACCATCTGAAGTATATAGACATATAGTAGTATGTTCCAATTTCCTAATCAATAGTTCAATACTCTCTCCTTGCATAATTTATTTTCCACATTGGATTTATTTTTTCAGCATTGTGCGTTGCCATGTCGACAAGGAATGTATGAATCTGGTGCCGCCAAAAGGAAAAGAGCAAAACATGTTGACGACTTGATAAAATCACTGAAAGGAGACATCCACGATGACTCAAGAGAGGTTAAATGGATTGACGATTATAAGTGACTTTGCATCGAGAAATGTTAGAAGAAAATTTTAAATTAATATGTATAAATTATTTGATACGCGTAGTGCTTATATATGCATTTGCAAGATATTGGCAACATATTTATTTATCTATATTAGGGGCCACAAGTTTTAGATTCGCCCCGGGCCCCCAAAATCTCAGGACCAGCCCTGAGTAGCCGCCGTGTTCGTGGCGCAGAGGGAGAGGACATCTCGTAAAGCAGGTTTCCCAGTCTTGCATGTAGGGGGTCATGTAGAGCGATCCGTCGACGTAGTCGAAGACGAGGTAGTAATCGAGACCACCATACTGGGAGAAGGATATGGTGACGACGATGAGGCCCTTGTCCACGATCTCCACTTTGGACATGAAGCAGCGATTCCTCACGCCCCCCCTTCTCGGCGATCACCTTGTCGATCCAACGAAAAAACTTGTGGCCCGCACGGACGGACAGGAAGGAGGACCGATTCTCGAGATCGCCGTGGCACAGGAAGAGATCCAGATCCTGCACCGCCGAGTTGCCGCCCTTCCCGCATCCGTACGCGCGCTTACTTGTGCACTTGATGGCTGTCCAGCCCTCTCGCTCGACGGAGTACTTGGGATCTTCCCCGACTTGCTCCATCACGGAAAACCCCAAATCCATGGCTGAGGGTTCTTCTGACGGCTAGCTAGGTCTTCCTCCCGGCCGTGGGAGTGGATGTACGTAGATGGGAGATGAGAGGAAAGGCGATGGGGAAACGTTAGATGCGGAGTGGACAGTATCATGCTCTCTCTCAAAGCAATTCAGTATCAGCGTTAGTGCCTTTCTCGAATAAGTCAATCGGCAGAACTTCAGCAGCCAAACCGCCCCACCAGAGCTCGATTGGCACTTTCACTTTATTTGTATCTCCCAATCCCTCTCATTCCGATTGATCACACGAATGGTTAGGCTGATGCGCTAGCAAAAACAAAAGATAAAGTGGTGCGGAGATAAGCAGAGGCAATGAAGCAAGGAAAACAACATATAAATAAAGGACGGGGACAACAAATAAGTATCTCAAACTTAAAAGTGAACAAGGGTGGGAGTGTGGTAGATCGACTAGTAGTAAACAGAGAGGACTAGAGAGGAGGATGTATAGGACATTATGATAAATTTTGGAGAGACAATGCATGTCGAATGTGCAGGCAAGTGGAGAGTAGTACTGGTGTTCTATTCCTGATGTGTTGCCCATACATCGACAAAGTAACAAAACATAGATATTAGATTATTTTTCTTTGATAGTGAACACCATACAAAAGTTTACATGTATGCATTACAGGTCAGTACATGGATGTTTTTCTGCCTGTTAGATTGTGTGTTCGTCAAGATGCCAAGAGTGTATTCCTTGTAGTATGCTCTTGAAGCAAATGCGAAAGTCGTGCGTGTTTTTTTGGGAACTAAAAAAGTTGTACTCCCTCCATTCATAAAAAGATGTCTTAACTTTGTCTAAATTTAGATGTATCTACACACTAAAGCATGTCTAGATACATGTAAATTTGAAAAAAGTTGAGACATCATTTTGTGGACCGAGGGAGTACATGTTATCTCTTATCTTATAAGCTTCTAGAATCGAGACATAAACTTACTACACTGCTATTAAAATTAAAGAACTTGAATATAAGAAAAATAACCAACTAGTACTTTTATTTGACAACAAGAAAACTAAAATAAAACATGTAATGTTCGAAAGTGCGATTACTCATCTAACGGTGGTGGAAAATGATTCTAATCACCCCGATACTTAGAACATCTTAATTGCATTTATAATTTAGTCTACTTTGTGGTCCATCTCATTTTGGCGGTCCCTCTCTTTTTATTTTTATTTTTCCTTTTTGCAACGATCCTCGTAAGTTCGAACAACGACAATTTTTTTTTAATCGAAGGCAAAAGCTTTGACTTATTGATTAATTAAGCAGAAGGTTCCCGGTTTATTAGCGGAAGAAACCGGACGAAAACCATACAACGAACACCACGGGGCAAAGCCCACACAACACCAAGAGGCAAGCACAGCCGACCACTCTGCGGCCGGCCGACCAGCACTCCACCCTTGCCGGAGAGAAGAATCCGTGGCTGCTATGGGAGGAGCAGATGCGGGACACTCCGTCGTAGATGAAAGCAGCCACCACCACGGAGCCTCGACGACGAACAGCACCAAGAGCTACCTTGTCGCCCACACGACACAATGCAGAAAACTCGGAGCCACCGCCCCGACATCCAACTCTCCATCACGCCCTGCGCAAACCACCTGGACCACCTTCCGGACAACGACAATTTTGCACACCATATTAAACCAAACTAGTATCCAAATGCACCAAGCGAGAAAATTTTGCACATGAGCCAATAGTTTCTTAGACAAAATTGCGGATTTGGCAGTAATCTCGGCTTTGAATTTTTTTGAAAATGTTATATTTGAGTTTCAAAGAAATCAATTTTTTAAACGTGAATACATATATATGGTATATATAGTTGTGCAAATTTTCAATTGAAATGACGTTTTATTTCGGGCTAAAGAAACTAACAAATTTGTGACTGTATAAAGTAGTAAAAAATCCACTATTTTGCCTCGAATTTGTCTTTTTATATAGCCTAAAATGTAACTTATTTTTAAAAGAAAAATTGTTGCGTTCATAGAGAATATACTTACTCCCTCCGATCCATATTAGTGGGCATAGCTTTGTCTAAATTCATATGTATTTAGTTAAGTATTTAGACTAGATACATGTGTATCTAGACAAACTTGTGTCCACTAATATGGATCGGAGGGAGTAGAATTTTTTGACACAGAAAAAGGGATTTTTCGATTTTTTTTTTTTAAACATGATCACTGGTGCCCAGGTGCCAAAACTCCTTTTCGCAAAAAGTTTACAGTTTATTGTGTGCAACCTTTTTAAAACTAAATTATGTTGAATTTCGTTGACCTGAAAATATCGGAGGCCATCAACTTTAAAACTATGTGTCAGGCGAGAGCCTACTATGGTTCGTGTTTACTCAATATTGAATCTTAAAAAAACTCCACCTTGGTCTCCATCGTGACCACCACCACGGCACCACACCGTTCTTATCTTCTGTTGAAAAAACAAACCACTGCCCAATCCGATCGTAGTTTTTCTCTCAGTGCATACAGTAAAAAATGGACATGTCAGTTCAATCGAAGACTGACAGAGCCCACTCCTTGGTTCTTCTCCATCAGAGATTCGGACTTTCGGAGCCAAACCCCTCCAGGAAACGCGAAGCAGCAAGCAATGGGCGCCCTCGCCGCCCTCCTCCTCCTGGCCGGCCTACTCGCCGCGCTCGCCTACGTGCTCCGCCTGGTCCACTCCCTCCTGTGGGCCCCGCGCCGCCTGGAGCGCCGCCTGCGCCGGCAGGGCATCCGGGGCCCCCGCGCAGCCTGATCTCCGGCAACGCGGCCGACTACGGCGCCCTCATCGCCGCCGCCAAGTCCACGCCGCTCGCTTCCTTCCACCACGCCGTCGTCGGCCGCGTGGCGCCGGAGTACCGCGAGTGGGCGGCGCGGTACGGCCGGCCGTTCGTGTACTGGTTGGGGCCCCGCCCGCGGCTGGTGGTCTACGGACCCGAGGTCGCCAAGACCGTGCTCACCGACTCCACGGGGACCTTCGATAAGGCTGGCTCCGGCGGCGGCGGCAACCCACAAGCTCGGCAGCTCATCGGCGAGGGGCTCGTGGGGCTCAGCGGGGAGACCTGGGCGCGTCACCGCCGTGTCATCGCGCCCGCGTTCAACATGGAGAGGGTCAAGGTGAGATAGTGTTTCTTGAAAACTTCGAATTGAAACATTGCCTATCTTGCTTGAAGATCATACTAAGTGGTGGAGTACTTTGTTGATGAGAAGAGCAAAAGTGCTGATTTCGTTGATGTAGTAGGACTAAAACAGTACACATGAGACATGACTAAAAAAAGTAAACAAAAAATAGATAAGACAACAGATCAACCTCCCTAAAAATAATAACAAGCGTTGTCAACCTAATAAAATTCTGAACTTACAATCAATACCATATAACCAATTGCTTATTAATAGATAACATTTGTTATTAAAATTGCATCTTTGGCATGGTTATTTCATTCACAAATTGTAGCTGCCATAAACTGCTAGAGTTGCTCATGACCTATGGTGTCTATGGTTCTTCTCTTCTATACTAACATGTTGATGTAAACGTTCAACATGGAGAGGGTCAAGGTGAGAAAGCGTTTCTTGAGTATTTCAAATTGAAACATAAAATTGTCGATTTTGCTTGAAGATCATACTAAGTGGTGGACTACTTTCTTGATGAGAAGAGTAAGAGTGCTAATTTCATTGATGTAGTAGGAGTAAAAGATTACACATGAGACATGACTAAAAAAAAGTAAAAAAGAAGATAAGACAACAGCTCAACCTCCCTAAAAAAGAAGGGGGGACAACACAACAACACACGTTGTAGAGATCAGCAGAACAGCAATAGAACACGCTGGCACCCATGTCGGATAGAAATAACTCTCGTCGTAGCTTCTAACCGTGTAGCCGCCTCAATAAATAGGTCTCGATTCTCCACACGTTATAGAGTTGACCATGAACGGATAAAACTTGTACATCGGCAGAAAATTTCTTACAGTTAAAAATCTTGTCATTTCTATATAGTCAAAGCAACCAAATAATGAAAAGCATTGTCAACCTAATAAAATTCTAAACTTGTGATCAACATCATGTAACCAGTTGCATATTAATAGGTAACGTTTATTATTAAAATTGCACCTTTGGCATAGTTATTTCATTCACAAATTGTAGCTGGCATAAACTGTCGGAGTTGCTCATGACCTATGGTGTCTATGTTTATTCTCTTCTATACAAACATGTTGATGTGATCGACAGTTGTGCTTGAGACAATACGCTTAATCAAATATTATTTACCACTAAATTCATTGTCGGTTCTTTGTAGGGCTGGATACCAGAAATATCATCTATCATGTCATCTATGCTGGATAAATGGGAAGTCCAAGGAGGTACCCGTGCAGAGTTTGAGATTGATGTAAGTAAAGAATTCCACACTTTCAGTGCGGATGTCATTTCTGTTGTGGCATTTGGAAGTAGCTACGAGGAAGGAAAGCGAGTTTTTCAATTGCAAGAAGAACAGATAAGTCTTGCCATCCTTGCAATGAGAACCTTCTACTTTCCTGGCTTCAGGTGAGATTAATTCATACACTCGAGTTTGGGTCATCATTTCTTCTCTATCAATAAAACATGTAGTTTCTCTTACCCACTCCTTCACTTCTACATTAGTAAATAAAAGTTTTCTTCTCTTTGTTGCTACTCATGATTTTCAATCAAACTTTGTAGTCGAGAGAAAAAGAATATGACCTGTTTCATTCTTAGGTTTGTACCAACAAAGAAGAACCGTAGAAGGCATATGCTAAACCAAGAAATCCGAAGTTCTCTGCGTAAATTGATTGAGATCAATGGAAGGAAGAGTGAAGAGTCCAAAAATTTGCTTGGCTTGATGCTATCAGCCAGCAAAACTGACAACGAGTTAAAAATGGGAATCGAAGAGATCATTGATGAGTGCAAGACATTTTACTTTGCCGGTAAAGAAACAACTGCAAATTTGTTGACATGGACAACACTTCTTCTGGCATTGCATAAAGAATGGCAAGACAAGGCCCGCGATGAAGTCTATCAAGTGTGTGGCAAGTATGACCACCCAAGTGCAGATAGCCTGAGTAGTCTCAAAATTGTGAGTCCTACATATTTGAATGAATTCTACAACATTTTATATTCTTGATGCTATCTCCATATTGAAACATAGTGAATAACACTTTAACTGTGTTGGCATGATATCAGGTGAATATGGTGTTGAAGGAGACCCTCAGGCTCTATCCTCCAGCTTTGTTTGTCAACAGGACAGTCACTAGGGATGTGAAGTTGGGCAAACTCGACATCCCTACCGGCACGCAGGTCAATCTGCCGATCATTGACATTCACCATGATGTCGACATATGGGGAGCTAATGCAGAGGAGTTTGATCCATCAAGGTTTGCAGATGGCAAGAGCTATCACCTTGGCGCGTACCTCCCCTTTGGGATTGGCCCTGCCATATGTGTTGGCCAAAATCTTGCAATGGTTGAGGCAAAGTTGGCGCTTTCCATGGTCCTCCAGCGGTTTGCATTTGATATCTCACCATCCTATGTCCATGCTCCAATGAAGTTCATGACCCTACAACCCCAGTACGGTGCTCAAGTTCTTGTCCGCAAGATATGAGCCTTTTGTGGCGCTATATTGAAATGTGAGGTGTGACAAGAAGATACATGTCTCCATGTCTCCTCTATCTGTGTGGACTGTGAGCAACTATGTAGTGGACACTCGTAACTCAGTCTGAACTTTGTCTTGAAATGTGTAGAAAGAACGATAAGGAAAAAAACCCAAATAGAGCAATCAGCTAATGCTCGTGGGCAAGATCACTACTCCAAACACAAGGGCACGTTGCTTGATGTATTCAAAATGGATAGAGGCCACCTCCAGATGTGTGAGGGACAGAGGCCACCTCCAGATGAGTGTGACTTAGATCACTACTCCACATACTTTTCGCAGTAATGTATATGTATATTGTGGAGAATTCTGGAAGGAGGCTCCAAAGTTGTCTAAATTTCATCTTGACATTGTGTGTGACAATAATCTTCATATTTATCTACATTGTTGTGTCATCTAGACATTATTTGTCTTCTAATCATCGAAAATATTGCTAGCAGCACATTATGTAGAGGCGGCCAATTACTCACCTTTACAGGGCCAGTATTCCCTATATCTCCAATGGACAAGCTTGGAGAATATATTGTTAATGTCCTCTTGAAGCCAAACCATACTTCAAGGTCATATTTTGGGTTGTCAACATTTGTATTGATGTAACACATAAATACATAACCGAATACTCCTTTTCATTTCTCGATTTGTGTCACTCCCAAGATTATATTCTCGTGCCCCCAATTTATTCTCCATATTTGTTGTATCATTGATATTTCTTGTTTAATATTCCAAAAACCACACTAACAATATTCTCGTGCCCCCAATTTATTCTCCATATTTGTTGTATCATTGATCTCTTGTTTAATATTCCAAAAACCACACTAACAATATATACCCGGCATATAGATAGACATGCTCTATATTTTCCATCCATGGAGACTAATATGGGCTTCGCTCAGAGTTTTATTTTTTCCTAACGTCCAGAAAATATCACTGATGGTCTAGAGTCTAGACGCTTTCCAAAGTTTGGTAGCACTACCATAATCTAGTAACGCAAATAAAACCAGAAGTTGCCTGCCAGGAACAAGGGATCAAACTGGCTCCAGGTACCACCGTCCTATTTGGATTGCTTAAGTAGACACGCAGAGGCGGTGATGCAGTCACATACAAACATACAATCAGGCAACAATTAGCAATGACCAAAATAAAACCAAAGCATTACGTTATGAAGTGCAACCATCTCAGCAAAAGCTACAACACAACTGTTCATGGGACCATTGTACCTATATATTTACAACCTACTCAATCTGCTCCCCTTCTATTCTTCCAAGACAGTGCAAAAAGGAAACTCATATGCTTCCTACAACAAAACCGTTTGCAGTAGAGTACAAAATGAATTACAAAAATAGCTGGAGCAAATCCGTCTCCGTTAATATGGTCCATAGTTTCTGTTTCTCGCATTCGGGGTTAAAATGTTACGACAACTTGTATGACGACTATATGAACCAGATGTTCGTTCCTTGCATTCAGACATCATGGTTCCTAACAATTTGCATCTGGACAGCGATGCTGAGTAGCATCGGTGAAGTATGGCTGAAGGATTGGTCCTGTGTTCCCCTTCCGCCCCAGCAAACCATATAGTGAGACATACACACCGAATGGTTCAAATATGCCCAGATAGATCTTCAATCTACAAGAATCACTATTGTTCACAGGTAGTCATGGGCGTCCTCAAGTGAAATCTTCTTATGCGGCAAGGATCAAAATTCTCGCATGAACCTACTTCCGATGCTTTCTTTTTGCTTCAGCTCTTAGTCGCTTTTCCTCTTCCCTTTCTCTATCATGCGTTCTGCAATTTCACCAGGGAATTTGTTAGATAACCATATGATGTTGCAGTACATAACTGTTACGGAGAACTGGAAAGAAAATCATCTAGCAATCATTTTACTTCAGCTTTATTTCTACTATACCTTATGACTGCTACATATTTAAGGTAAGATATTAAGCCTACAACACACTGTCACATACTAAACCAGCACAAGGATTCACACTTTTTTTAAACAGCTGAGAATACACAGAATCAAGCAATTAAATACGCTTCAAGACAACAAAGTGATGTGACAGTGTATTGTACTATACACGTGTAAGCTTTAAATGCTCATTTCTTTCAAGATACTATTACACGCAAGGAAAAAAAGAGAGTAATACCGATTCTACATAAACCATCCATTGATCTAACTTTTGGTAGCAACGATGTAACATGGTGTCAACCATGACAACTAAATAGGTCATAAATCTCAGTGTTCTCTATCAAACAAATGACTAGGATACTACAAATTCTTGGTACGACTTTAGGTCATAAATCTCAGTGTTCTCTATCAAACAAATGACTAGGATACTACAAATTCTTGGTACGACTTTACTCCGTTGAACTATTTGTCATGCAGCTATTTGTGTTCTAATACGGGGTAAATGAAAATTATTTAGTTGCACATTTCTCTATTATTCATATTGCAGTAGTTTTTAAAGCGAACCACCTTTGAGGCAGCTTTCGCAATAATGCTACCTTCGAACATATACATAAGTGGTTAGTTGCCTGCCACGCCATGCCTCAATAAGTGCATGGCACCATGTTAACTACATTTTGGAAGGTGAAATGGTGAGTTTTCTACTCTCTCCGTCTGGAAATACTTGACTTAGATTTGTCTAAATTTGGATGTATGTACACACTAAAATCCGTATTTAGACAAATCCGTGACAAGTATTTCCGGCGGAGGGAGTACATTATTTTATTTGACTGTATGTTTCTACAATATAGAAAGAGGTGGGTCGGGTGCATGCTAAAAGATGTCAAATAAAAAATGTGCTACAGTTTCCATGAGATATTGCAGTTCGCGATTCTGTATGTTCATAGCATCTGAATTTTAAGAAAAGAAGTTTTGCAACTTCAATCAGTCGATACATTCCTATAAACAGATTGAGTTTCCATGACAGCTAATATAAAAATAACACATTGCAAAGTGAAAATTGCTGTATAATGTAGGAAAGTGTGCAATGCTTAGTTCAATGAGATCATCATTTCCTAAACTTACTGGTCAGCCTCTCTACGACTTGTCTTGCTTGTTGAATCCTTGGCATGCATCCTAGGAAGGTCATCAGCATGTGACGGTCTATGCTGTGAAACAGCACCCTTTCTTTCTCTCTCTCGTATTTCAGATTGCGAGTTACTAGCTCCAACGCTCGGAGGCTGTGGAGCAGAAGGTGCATATTCTCCAGCTTCTAAAGTAGACTGCTCTCTCTTAATCTTTCGCCGTTTGGAAGCACTATTAGGGTCACTATCTTCCTTCATAGTACCTTTGTCCCTATCCCTGTCATCTACCTATAAAAATAATAAAGCATTAGAGGTCAAACAAGAATTTCAGTTTATCAGTTACAAGATGCAAGATCCCAAGAGTGAGTGCATGCCTCGCATCATTACAGTCATTGAGCTGTTGAGTGACGAGATAAATACGTGCTGATCACAAGACACATCAACTTTTATCGATATAACCGAACTAGTGAGCGAAAATTGATCACAAATCACAGGAGACTATTACGGGCAAGATAGATTTACCTTGCTTGATGAAACATCCCTGTCTTCACGCTTTCTATCCCGGAGATCTTCCTCTCTTCTGTGTTTCCCATCATCCTGAGACAGCGAAGCGTTCTCCTCCATGTGCCACCGTTCTTTCTCATCACGCCTAGGAGACGACCTTTGAGTATGCCTAGTGCTGCCACCACCCCTTCGGTCACTATCTTCTTCTCTTCGGTTTGCAACGACTGATTGGGTACAAAACTTGTTGGAAGAGGTGGAGGTGGTGGCAAGCTTTGCCCTCGGAACCGTTCGTCAGAAGTATGTGCCCTGTCTACGGAGGGTTCAGCATGCTTAATTTTGTTCCTCTCCTCCTTATTCCTGTCTTCTCTTCCTTTTTCAGGAACCCTGTCTATCCCTCTGTCTTGCATCCTTTCAATAGAGCGCTCTCTCCTTTCAGATGATCTGTCCACGTCTTCTCCACGGCGCCTCTCAGTCCGGTCTGCTTTTTCTCTAGGATCTCTGTCATATTTCTCATCGAACTTTTCTTTTAATTTCTCTGTCCTGACTACGTTCTGTTCCTCACTAACACCTCTCTCATGATCCGAAGAACGAAATTTATCTACTGATCGCGCGTCCAACTTTTTTTCTTTGTCTGTATGGTGTTCTGTTAAGTCACCATCCCGGCCTTCAGACTCCCCTTTCCTTCGTTTACCTGTTCTCTCTTGTTCTTCAATGGGAACCGATCTTTTTTGCTGTTTCACGGTAGAATCAATCAAGGCAGTAGATTCACCTTCACCGGCAGGATTAGCTGTTCCACCAATATTTGCAGCCAACACCGTTGATCTTTGGGAGGATGCTGATACCTTTCTTGGCGCCAGATGTGCGTTACCGTTGGTGCCAACCAAGGAACTAGCGGTTTTAGTATCCAGCGCACCATCAGCTGCCTGAGACAATACTTCTCTGTCAACAGAAGCTTGTTGATTAAGACTCCTGCTGGTTGATTTCCCGGGTTTTGCATCTTCCTTCCCTGCATCATGCTTAGATACCTTTGCAGCATTGTTTGCAGCACGCTTCTGTGGCCCTCTTGTCTGTTGTAGTAAAAATGATTAGAAACAATCAAACCAAATGCCCAGCACAAAATTACTCAATGGTCACTGCTATGTTTCCATGACATAGTAAAGGACACCTGAGCCAATTATTTTTAAGAAAAAACTGTTTTAAATTTCAAAAAATCCTGAGAAAATTACACATTGAATACACCCATGTACTTGTGAAATTGTGAAAAATCCATTTGTTATATGCAGAAAAAATAATGCAAATTGTTGCACGAAAATCTACAAATATGCATACTGTTGCCACATGCACCCTTTTAGGAAATTTTTTGCAATTCCAGTAAAGCTCTCATGAGTGACCCTACTTTTACTTTCCACATGACAAACTGAAAGGTACCTCAGATTCTGCAGTAGGTTTCAAAACCTTGACTCCCTCATCGGACAAAAGTTTTGGAGGTTCATCTGCACCGTGTGCAACCCCTGAAACTTTTCCTTGCGCAGAGGAAGATGGTATCTGACTATCAGATCCATTTGCAGTCGAGGCATTCTTCTTGTGTTGAGCATCAGGCTTCATTGCATTTTCTGACCTTTCATGCCTACCCTCAGTAGATTTTGCACGAACGCTGTGATCTTTTGCTGTGGCAGGGTCTGCAGACTGATTTCCTGTAAGATCCAAGGAATAGTTATACTCCAGCTAATCATAGTGGGTAAACAAAAACACCTTCTGTATCTTCTATTTACCAGGAATAGTTTTTGCAGGCACTGGCTTCGGATCAAGGTGACCCATGCCAAACTCCTCTTCAGATAGCCATGAGCTCTGCATAATAAATAATAATTGGGCTTTCCACACATACATCTCGTAATCATACACAAATGGGTCTCCCCTGATAGGAAGGAAAAAAGGCAGCAGTGAAGATGTAACACTTACCTTGCGAGCTGCCAGGGCAGCAGCTACACCAGTGGCCAGTACTTTCAGGTCTTCCCTCTCATCCCCCCTTAGCTTCGCTACCTGGTAAAAATATTTGTGAGCAATAGAACAGCAGCATATCACAAATTGTGACTAGTGATGTATTTACCCTTTTCTCGATGTTGATGCCGCTTTTTCGCAACACAGGAAAAATACTAGTTATCTTTGTGAGCACAATAAGGGCATTTCTGTTTTCCATGTACTCTTTTGATTCCATACATTGATTAAGCACCTTGGTAATTCTTCCACTCCATTTCCAATGAACCTTTCAGAAGCACAGAAAAAATATGTTCACGACATATGTAAAGAATATAGCAGATAGAAGGACAGCTTAAAAAAAATTATATTAGACATTCACATGATTTTTTATTAATTCAGGTGGCATGAACAAAATATACGAAACAAAGCAGGACGTGCCAATAATAAAAACTAGAGTCCATGAAACCATGCTGAATTCATACCAGGATTCAAGAAACAGAAATTTCACCAAAAAATGGGCAGATGCTTATCAATAAAAAGTTCATGCAGTGGATCAATTTTTATATGTAGATCATGTACATATTATGCAAGTTTTAACATTTTACAAAGAAGTAGCCACTAAGCTTCTGTTGCACAGCTCAAACATGACCAAATGTACAGCTCAATAAAGCCAAACATGTCTAGCACATGCAGCACCAACTGACACATCTGAAATCCTCTTTAAATTAAAAAAAATCTGCATGACAGGACAGCAATACTTCATGAAACGAGATCCGACACGTTTGGCATGGCAAACAACAGACAGGGCCAGCTTACTAAGAATGAGCTATCTTCCCACATTTTTGCAAATCTGACCACTGACATGCTACAAGGAGTGGAAAGATTTTATGTCCTATGTCCCCTATGTGTGGAACTAAGGGGAAGTATCCATATTTGGGAACAAGCTAACACGAAATGTGCCATTGTATGAGCATTGGAGACATCCGATTTAGATTGAATGAGACTACCACGTGTTCGCAAATCTGACCATTGACACACTACAAGGAGTGGAAATATCTTATGTCCTATGTGTGGAACTAAGAGAAGTATCCGTATTTGGGAAGTAGCAAGCTAACACGAAATGTGCCATTGTATAAACAGTGGACACACCCGATTTAGAATGAATGAGAATGGGTGCCTCTAACATAGTTTGTGAATTTGCGAACAAGTTCATTTGCAAAATTGTAAATCAATAGCCATCAGTATCTAGCATGCTAACAGCTCACACTAAAGAGTTATAGTTGGCACCTAAACATGGTTTTGTGAATAAGTATTTGTCAAAAGATTAATTCTGAACTGAGACAAAACAGAAATTTGTTGTTTATATGCACATCTATAAAGTCTCTGTTGATCTTGGTGAGATATCTAGTGTAAAAGCTTTTGGTTTGGGTACAAAATTAACATACGATTTTCAGAAAACTGATCTCATGGACTTGTGAAAAAAGTTCATTTTTGGTTATTTTAATATACATTATGTTTGCAGTTATTTTAAAAGGTGACAAAACGCCATAAACTACATGATAGATTTACTTTTAGTTTACTTGTGCACCTGACAGTACTTTTACACTACAAATGACCCTAGAAGCTCTTTAAGATTTGCCATATTACCGTAATCATGCTACTTGAGTACAACTTCGTCCTAAAATTTCAGAAATTGTGATCGAACCATAGAACAGGCTTTCTAAGAAAGTTTCTATGTATCGACCACTATTTCTAAGATTTTATGACTAAACTGTACTGAAGGATATGACAAACATAAACTGAATTGTGCGACACACATAACTTCAAGGAGTGTGCAAAGCATACTTTGACAAACTGAGCATAAGATACACGTTGACTATCTGGAAATCTGAAGTATACAGCGAATCCCGGCTTAGTTCCACATTCACGTTCATATATTGATTCATCACTCTGCAAAAAGTTGTATGTGCAAACTCAGAAGCACTAAAACAATGTAATAAACATCATGAAAGCTATGGTGAAGAGGGTCTAGCACAACTGAATCAATAGACTACCTTCCAATAGTAGGCCGTCTTAAGTGTCTCATGAAGAAACCTTCCAAGCCTGCCAGCCTCATATTCTGTACAACAACAGATCATTGGCTGTAGTGTCTTGCAGATGAAAACATCTATATGATTCACCGTGTTGAAAAGTGGAGTCCCAAGTGAATGCATCGTCTGGACAAATGTAGCACAATACACAGCATCCTGCATGCTGAAAACACAGCGTGGATAGATGCACCGCTGGAGAAATTCCATGTTAATCTTCAGTGCATCTGGACTGGAACTCAGCCATTTATCCTTTTCACGGGCTAGCCTTTGGAGCACTGATACAACGTGTTGTTTATGCTTGTCAGATTCATTGTTCAATTTGTCAAGTAAATCTTGGATTCTCTCCTTGTCCTTCTTCCGTCGTGATATTGCAATGCTAGAGTTATCTGAGTTATCTTCGAGTTGTTTGAGATTTTCATGCAGCTTCTTGATTTCGGCATCATAACGATCTTTTGGAAAATGAAGATCATATAGTGTTAAACCCCAGAAAGTAGCATACAATTCAGGTGAAAGACTGTTCCAGGCTTTTGGTGGCAAAATTGTTCGGATTGTGTTAAGAAGATCTGACCACCTGCAAGAAAACAGAATACAGAGAACTGCATGAGAATTGAACCGAAAATACCATGGATATGTCAATGAATAGAAACAGAAATTTTGAATTGTAAGTTTCTGAAAGCAACCATTATTAAAGGTATAGTAGCTAGATCCCTACCAGCTTCCAAGAACCACAATATCTTCGCTGATCTATTAGCGGCAAGCAAGAGGGGATCAAATTTTCATAAATGTACTCAGCTATTCTACAGGGTCAATATTTTTCTTAACCTAATTGTACTTTAACTTTCAAGTTTATTTTAACATGAACCAAAAGGTCAAAATGGAATAACAAGACGTGATAATCCAGATGCAGATTTTAAGCTCCCAACACACTTGTACACTTTGTTGTGAGGAAGAAAAATCAAAGCATGTTCATTTGTGGGCTGCACAAAGACAAGGATGGGGATCAAACTAGAAAATAACCTTCTTTCAACAAACAATTAGTATATTTGCATCAAAATTTGCAAGTGCACAGTGCTGCCATATTTACATGAGTTTGGGGATTCTGCGGTGTGGATTTTGTTAGACAGGTGTAGGGGTATTTCTGGTGATTACTGATGACCCATACAGTTGAATTGATGATTAGAGACTCGTGGAAGATGTTCATAACAGACTTACATGATTAACTTCTGAGATGAATCGACATGCAAGATCATATCATCACTTGATACAGACTCCCCTTCTTCATTGCCATCCAGAGGCCAACAGGCTTCGCCACCATTAGCGCTTTTAAAAAGCCTCATTACCGGGCGGTATATAAGAAAAGCAACCTAGAACAAAGTACAGTGCTGAGATGTTCGGGGTGTATAAAATAATGAAATCTGCCCGCACATTAAGAAAAATATAGAGTGCACAAGATATGAGTGTATTACCTCTGGCTCAATATGATACTTATAAACCAGATCTTCCAGCGGAGGTATTAGCTGAACATAGGTTGCTGGAGTTAAAGCACTTGAAAGAAACTCGGCATACTGAAGTAGTATCCCATGGCATCTATCAAACTGCTCGCTAACCATTTTGATATATGTGGCATCTGCATTTATTATAATCCTGAGAACAATAGCAACATTATCAAGTTTGAAAGAGCAGAGCAGAGCAAAAGGTAAAAACTGAATATGACAGGCTTTTAGGATACATTTATAATAGCCATCAGTATGTCATCTATATTACAAATATCATAGTACATAACTGCACCAACACTAAAGTCCACTTAGTCGAGAGAGCAGAACAAAATAAAGCGCACAGAGGATTTTGAAAATTGAAACAAAACCTTACTTTGATCTGTGCTGGGCAATAAGCAGTAATAGAGGAATTGCAAGTTTAGGTTCATCTTTTGGATGCAAAGAATCCCGCAACTTGTTTGTAGACTTATTCAAAACCTACGAAAAAATGATTTAGTAAACTTTTTTTCGAAATTATCATGAATTGAGAAAGCCTTGGTTCCTCGTGCAACCTTATAATTCCGTGTTGATCCAAACAGTGAAGATTGAAGCCGCAACGTTTCACTCCCTGCCATAGCATCAACCTGTTCATCAGTCATGTTCTCGGTGTACTGTACATTTGCCATTTGCTGAATGAGTTCCTGCATGGTACATCATTTTTATATTTAGATTCATACAGTTCAAGGGAGCAAGGACGTTTCGACATATTCAACAAACCTCCAGCACAACAAGCTCAGTGCCCAATCCTTTCTTCAGTTGATTAACTATGTATTGGAAAAGGCATTTTAGCTCCATGGAAAGATGCTTCTTGCAGCTGTAAAACTTTATTGGTTCAGAATAGGAGCATAAAGACTGAAGATAATAACAATACTGAGAAGGGGAACACAAGAACCCCAGTCATTAGAAAGCTATATAGCACTAGTAGAAATATTTCTTGCATTTTCAACGCATAAAGATTTACTCAAAGAGTCAGACAAAGTAATTATCCGCCAATCAAAGTTCAAGATCAAATGTGATATACAAAAATCAACAGGAATATGGAGTCTTGGTAAATTGGTGATATCTTCGTTGTAAAGAACTTTTATAGACACGATGTCAAAATGAGCAAACAAATGGGGAGAGAGGAACCCAAGATTCTGCACAACATAACAGGGAGTCCTAGTTGTATTACAAAAGGTAAACCTCTAGATATTTAGGTTATAAATCGGTTTATGCTCCATTAGCTCTAATATCACTGGCGTGCATGTTCAACATAGTGTATAGTATGCTTGCTTTACAGATACATTTGTGATATTTATTAAAAAGAAACTGCATCCTACGCAGAAATTCAATTCACATAGTTTGCTGCTAACCACTGACATGTGCCTAATAAGCAAGAACATACATAATGATAATAGTGTATCATTGTATGAGCCATATGACAAAAGCCCTGACATGTGCCTAATAAGCAAGAACATACATAATTAGATGACATGTGACTAAAAACTGGTCAGTACATCACGCCATGTGTTATGCAAATAATATAATCACAGACAGGAGTCAAAACGACATACAGGTGCCCCCAGAATGATGCAAGACACTGAAGCCAGTCTGACAGATTAAGGCCGTCATCTTTTACTTTCTCACGGCCACCTTGAGCCAACCGTTCGATTACAATATATTGCAAGATATCATACTCCAGCTATAAATGAAACATATTTAGGCAATGCTGTTAATTTGACTTGCAAAAACAATTCAAAGACATCTGCAAAATAATTACAATAGACTCTAAAAGGGTACCGTTGTCTGCATAAAACATGCATCACATATGCAAACTAATACCTGAGTCAAGTATTTAAAAGCATCCACAACTGGATTTATCATGTCCCTGTATGCTTCGACCTGAAAATTGGAACAATGTATTGTAAAGGTAGAAAAAAAAGAACTGAAGATAAATCATAATGAAACAAGTCAACGAAGCATTATAAAATATAAAGGCGAATTTCCAGGAACACTGAATCATCACAATTAACCGATTAAAATAATATATTCAGAAATAATCTGATCAGACTCCCTCTGTTGCTTTATTAAGTGTGGTGTAGCCCTAAGGGCCACGTTCCCTCTACACATATTCCACTGTATAACTGATAGTCTAATATATAGCACAGTAGGACTGTAGGAGGCTATGCTACTTTTTAGTCCCAGGAGACTCCCTCCATTGACATTTTCTCAGCACCATTATGATTCATTTACAGATTTAAACATTAGTGACAATATGAGGTTAGTGTTCCCCTTGTCAGTTACAATTTTTCCTATCCTCAAACCACCAGCATATAGGCAAAAATACATATGATGGATTTGGACACTGCCAGGTTGGTGCAAATAAATTCCAGCGAAGATAGAAGAGCCAAATAAAGTCCAAATGGAGCTGTCAGCTGATGTAATAATGGTTGCCATCTCCAACATCAGATAATTAAAACACAACGAGCATAAGTTACATGCAAAAAACCAATAATATCACAGCCGCTTGTCCAAATGGAAGTAGGTATATCGCATGTTTGAGATAAGGCTGCAGTACATATTATTGCTTCGAATAAATTGTATGTATGTACATTGTTGATTGAAAATACCTGTTGGACAATTGTTCGAAGTACAGTCATTGGATTTGCATGAGCAAGTTTAGCCACCATGCGGCCAAGCTGCTTCAGATTTTCCTTGGCCAGCCGCTTTAAGAGCCTTCTGGTGTCCAGCTAATTGAGAAAACAAGGATGTGGGTGTTACAGCTCAAGATAAAATGATAGATGAAAGAAAGAAAAACCAGGCATGGAATAAGCAGGCAACCTTTGCTGTTTGCCTTGCAGCAAGGACAATTGGGTTTTGTTCAGTGTCCTTCTCCCACTCACCATACAAACGATAGCGTACCTGAATATGAACAGTGCCAGATTGGTGAAAAAGGCAGTGCAAGTATAACAGCAACAACCATGAAGCAAGACGAACCTCATAAGGAAGAAGGGAAAGAACTCCCCATATCTCCATATCAACAGCAGGATTGGCAGGTATAAGCTGCAATGAAGGAAGCAAGCATGATCCAAGTGCTTCTTCAATCCGAGATTCTGGAGACATTGCGCCTGCTGTACGGGCTGATTCCTTTGACGAGGCATGGTACACCTTTAGCACTCTGCAAACCTGGAAGTTAACACATTCAATGCGCCATTAAATAAACAATGCCGATCAATTTTTGCCACTAGATGCTCCAGGCGGAACTGCATAATTGCAAGCAATGATGGTCATAGTCTAAAATGCTTTTAAATGAATGCAATGAAACCTTTTTTTCCCATTAGCAGAAAAGTTTACTCATTATCTGTAGGTCACGAGCATAGTAAGTATGAACGGTACAGACCAGGTGCTCGTATGCACTAGGGGGAGGGGGCTGCTCTGGGTCCCCATCCCTGGCGCTAATCATATGTGTGTTCTAATCCATAATAATCTGCGGAAGGGATTGGAAGTGTTTGTGTGCTATGATTGTGTGATATATGATCCTTTTGTATTCTAATACATGCTAATTTGGTGCTAACGTTTTTATCACATCTTATCGTACTTGCAATTACTAATTAACATGTTGATCAATATTGGATGTGGGTCAGTACCATTAGCATGCTGAATTCTGGGAGCCAATGTCAAATGTGTACTTAGTTGTGTTACACAAATGTTATTAGTCACAAGATATTAACAAAATAATACAAAGTCTGTTGGACTGGGAGGATGCATAGGCAGGGCATCTTTTGGGGGATGTCCTCCATAGAGATATGGGGCATGAACTAAGGGGAGCTGCTGGAGATGCTCCTAGAGCATCGAATACGACAGCTGCCCCGTACCCATATCGCCACACATGCTGGATGCAGCCGATAGCCGATGCATGTGAGCACCGGTTCCAAAATTCTGAATTGCATCAGGTATGGCCATTATTGGCTTCTTATTTTGTTACAGCAACACAAGTGAGGAAGAAAAATATGGTCATCACAACCACTGATCAAATGAAGAACTTGTGATATGGACATGGTATCTTGTACAAAACGGATATAACAAATCAATAATGTGTAACATACATGCACTACGAGAACTTGCCTGTGGCAAGATGGTTAGTTGGGTGGTTGTACCCCTAGCCCACCAGAGTTCAAACCCCAGGTTTGACGCTGGTGTTTCTCATTTAAGGCGGAATATTCTTCAGTGGGAGGCGACGTTCCCGTCGACAGCGAGGCGCCCGTGGTGACTTCGTCAATCTCAAGACTCGACCCGCCGACTCAGTCTCTCGGAGGTGCTCATAGGGGTAGGGTGTGCGTGCGTGCGTTCATAGGGGTGAGTGTGTGCGCGTGTATATGAGCGCTTGCGTTGTACTGTGTTTCGCAAAAAAAAAAAAACATACATGCACTACAGAAAATACCAATCATATCTAGTAGGGAGGCAAGATATCAAGATTCAAGAGGGTACTAATACAGAAAAGTTCAACACAAAGATTTAACGATACCTTCTGAAATAATTGTGTGTCACGATGAAGGTATGGTCCACAGGCAACAAGCATTTGGAAAAACTCTTTTGGCAGATCAACCAAATAACTTGGTGAAGAGACAGATGATGCATCCATCATGTGAGTGTCGATGTTACGGGTGATTTTATAATGTGCTTGACAATATGTACTGTAGGCTGCAGAAATAGTCTTCTCGATAATTCTGCAAAAATGAAAGTATAATTGAACAATAAAATCGGGGAACTCTACCATTGCTAGGCATACCATGTTTTGCACATAAGGCAATAGTATAAAAATGCTGAGTCTGCTAATAGAATATGCAGAGGAAGTTGACAAACCTAAGTAAGCCATCACAAATTTCAACATGCTCAACAGGGTTTAGCTGTGCAAGACGTTCAAAAAGTAGCTGTGCATGGTCCCTGGCAAATAACAGCAGAAATCGGTCAGTGACATTTATAACATGTCAAAGAAGACAGATACATTTACTGCAGGAGCGGAATTGTAAACTGAGTATAACAACGAAATGTAATCAAAAGAAACTTTGCAGTATGATAATACAACGTCAAAAATCAATAGCATGCAGGGTATATACCAATCATGAACTGAGAGGAAACCAAGAAGAAGTCCAAGCTTCTGGTTCTTTTCTATCTCAGGGGCTCGCTCCTCAATTATATCATTTTCCATCTCCAATGCTGTGTGCAAATCGATCGTTATTTCTTGTTTCTCGTCATCCATAAGGTCCTTTCCAGTAGCAGCAAGATTTATTTTGCCTATTTTAGTAGCCTGAAATCAAGAAAGAGATGAGTAAACTCCATAAGTTGAAACTCCAATGTGTACATAAGTACTGACATATATTGAAGATCAATGGAGAGATAGCACAAATGTATGACCAGATCTATATGTACTTCAATATATTCTGACAGTGGCCGTGAGTTCAATCATGTATTATACTTCAAATACATGGGGAAGCGCTGCTGAACCAGAGCATCCAGCCAGTGGACTTCCTGCTGACTCTGGCCACTGCATGGGACTACATGCCCAAGATCAAGGAACTGCTCAGGGCCGGCAACAAGTACGAAGTCAAGGACGTCCACCAGAGGAAGACACTGGAGTGGGCCAGCAGTGAGGTGGGAGTTCGTTTCCAGCTCCACTTTGGCAAAGAAGGCCAGATCATTCATGAGAAGATGACGCTGAGGTGGAGCGCTGAGGTGGAGCAGAGGATAGAGATTCGGGAGGATAAAGCAATAGGTCTGGTCGGTACATGTTGGCAAGGCCACACTGGCAATAAATCCACGTCAGGACTGACAGGTCAGTTTTGACATCAAAAATGGGGCTTGGGAGAATGGGAGTTGCGTGAATAATAATAACTGTGATAATGTGGTTTCATGAAAAAAACTCAAACAGTGTGGCAACTTCCTCATGAAGTTGTGGTTCCAGCAAGAATTATCATGGTACTTGCATAAACAGAACTTTACACAGTATTGCTGTCCTTTTTCAAATGTAGTCTTTTGTTAAGTCTAAGAATCGAAGCATGAAAATATAAGGTTATTGAAAATCTGTGTGGTGGTACTTTTATTATTTGAGTGCAATGTAGCGATATTCATACGATTCTCCTTTATAACACTATGATAGACAGCAAATCTGAACAGAATGAATTCAAAAAGAAAAAGATACTAACCTCGTCAATTTTCCTTGAAACAAATGAGCCAAAATGCTCAAATGCTTCATCATCATTTGGAAGTAAATGAACATAGCTGAAAAAGAAGCCATAAACATGTCATGATTCATAACATCTGAGGAGAAGTTGCAAAGGATATTTCCATTAAAAGCAAACAAGGACTTGAGCCTACGGTTATGATCAGTCGGTTAGCAAAATAATTAGTGATGTTCAACAGCATGACTTTTTTTCTTGGTATCAGTACAACATATTTGAGAAAAATTACCTAACAAAAGTATAGTACTTCTTGTAATAGTCATCGCATAGTTAGAAGAAATGGCCATCAAAATAAGAGCAGAACTTTAAGAGAGCAGCGCCAAAAATGTAATGTTACAAATAACATTTTTTTACCTTACAAATACCAATTTTTACATGTATATGAACCTTACAAAAGCCTGATATGTTTTTACTTAGTTTTCTTTTAGAACAAAATATTGTAAAATATTTTATGGATGATGACTGAAATTACAGTTTGTGGTCAAGAAGTGTAGAGAAAGACAGACACAACTAGAAAACTTACAGATTATCAAGGTCAATAAGACCAGATTTGATCAACAAGGCAGCTATTCGGAAAAGACCAGATGGAACAGGGCTGTTTACATCCAATTGTTGATAGTATTGGAATTTGAAGCCCAAAATTTGAGCAGCATGGGACTGTAACAAGGAGACGTCGTAAGATGGGCTGAAAATAGTACCTGGAGTATGGTAATAATCTGTATAGGCTCTCTATAAGTATCTTACGAAAAACTATAAGAATACCTTTGGAAAAAGAGGTATAAGCTGATAAAATATATCGTTATCTGGATAGAGTTCAAAACATTCCAACACCTAGCAAGGCAAACAAGAAAAACATAATTATATTCTAACAATGACATACGTCTATAATATCAGATAGTAATACCCGGATTAAAAAGTGAAAACTCACAATGTCAAATACACGATTCGGGTCCAGGTCAAAATGTCCAATTAATGACTGTCACAAGAACATTATGTTATTACATAATACTGTTTACATGCTCAAATCATAACATAGGAGAAAAATGGAAAATTCTAAGACCAACCTTTACAATGCTGATAGTAGCTGAAGAAGCAGCTTGGCAAGCCAAATCTGAACCGACTTGACAAAGTAGGGTTATCTGAATTCCAAACAAACAAAGGCAACTAGGTTAAAAGTTGCTCCAGTAGAACATTTTAGACGCATCATTTGGAAACTAAGTGAAGAATGGAAATAGCCGTGAATCCCTCAATAAATTTCAAACTAGAATGATAAGTTCGAAAATATTTGTCAATATATACATCTGTAATCACAATTACAATTGTTCGTAGAAGTAATTACAGCCATCACAAGAACAATTCACAGGCAGATATACATACCAACTTGGCGTAGCCCTCACTTTCCTCTCTTAAAAGGTTGAATTTAGTTTGCTGATAAAGAAGTCGTGTGTTGACTCTGACCTGTTCACAATTATTTTAAGCCACCATAAGAGAATGATGCAGTAAACAGGTAAAAAATGGAACTGCAAAATAAGGAGAAGGGTCTTGCAGAGGAACCATGTTTGAAAGATACATTAATTCTAACGTGGTATATTGTAATTTAAGTGAATGCACACAAAATATCAGGAACCGATGAAAGCAACATGATAGTATGATACCCTAACAAAATGCATGGTACTAGTATGTGACACATACCTCTTTGGCTTTTAAATCCTGGCCCTTCGACTTACTCTGTTCAACCTCCCATAGGAACTCTTCCTTCAGATGTGCACATACAGGAAACACAGACAGCACGTGTCAGTTGCCTTGAATCATGAAAAGGTGTTGTCAACAAAGATGTGGTGCCCTAGTATGAGGAACAAAAAATACTCACTTCACATCGCTCTTGAAGAAGCCTCGGCACAACCAACGAAGACTCCACAAACGACTTAGTCTGCAGTCCAGAGTATTTAAAAGGAAATTAGTGAGCACTAAATCCTCCACCCAAAAAAAACTAGGGACCAAGAAGATAGACAGCCTATTTGCATTGCTGACATTATGAATAGGTATAGATGTGTCAAAAAAGATTGTTACCATTTTGACAAGACGGCTGCGGTATTCACCAGAAATTGTAATCTGCACATTACTATAGGTCAGATCAAATAAAAATGCAGCACTCAGTGATTCTGAGAAAATAGAAACACAAGAAATGGTGGTAAATCCAAGCTACATGAGTCTGAAATAAATGCATCCTGAACTTAGGAATCAACCACAGATCAAAAGCACAGCCACGCAGACAGATGGAAAATAAATGGTTATAGACTGAAGTCTTATGATACTTAGTACGCAAGGCACAAATGTGTCAAGGAATTTCTTCTTTTGCAGGATGGGAAGTGGCAAGAGATTGAACAAAGGATGGCATTTACATTTCTAGTGGCCCAGGTTTTTGGAAGAACAACAATAAAAGCACTTAGCAGCATCTCTATCAAGGCTGTCATGGCATTCCGTCGAGAGTTGTGGCGACCACCTAGCTCCAAAATGACATTGTCGACATGGCATGTGCAATGAAAATACTAAGGAGATGCTAGCTAAATGCATGTGTGCTGCTACAGAAGTTTTTCTTGCATTGCTTGAGTTGTTTAAACCCTTGTGTCATCATAATCCTTAAATTTATGGAGAAACAAAACACTAATTACATAAAATGTATGATAATTATGGTAATCCGTTTCTTGGTAACTTAAGAGGTGATCTCATAAGGGTGAATGAACCCCACCAACTCAGATCTTTATAAGAGTAGCATAACACATAATGGCCAAATTAGCACTTACAGCTCATGTACAATAGAGAGAGAAAATAGTGAGATGAGCTCTGATATGCCCTCTCTCTCTCATGCCCACCACCATCATGCCCTCCTCCTATGAGCTATGCGTCTCGGTCAGGGCCTCAGATTATGCAATAGCTGCTGCCACTGCCATCTACGATCCATTGGCTGAAGACTGGCTGAAGAAGGCATGGGTCGAGACAGACCGGGTATTGCACGAAGCATTATGTGACACTGACACAAACTTGCTCTCTCAGCTACGTGTTCGCCATGGGCTGCCAGAGTCACTCCTTCCAGGCTGGCCAGGGCCTTCCATTCTCAGCAGCTTACGGTTGCATTTTTTAAGCCTAAAACATGTCCGGTAGAATGCCTGTGTGGTCTAACACTTCGACACTGGTGAGTGGTGACATGAACATGTATATATGGAAATGCTCATGTTCAACTTCATGGAATTATCAGGTACATGGAAGAGCAGGTACTTGATCATATGAGCTACATTATCCAACAACTTGGCTTATGTGATCTTGAGGCACTCGTGCTTTGAATTGTCTAACCCCATGGTCATGTATGGATCCAATGTAAAGATGTAGTTGCTCGATGGATCGAGTATGACCAAGGTTGTCGATCGATCAGTGTATGAAAATGCAAGAGCTTTATGACACGGAGAAGGTAAAGCTGGACAGCGTCATACCTTTGTTGCCAATCCCGAATGAGAGAAACATATTGCCATTGCCACATATTCCCCTTTGTGATCGATATTAAGGTTGTGAGCCTAATGCACTGTCATGAAGAAGCGAAACGGAGTAGAGATGGAAGAGCCGAGTATACTAAATACGGAGTAGATTGGTAATGGAGGAGAAAAGCTACATCTTAAGTCCGTATGTGTGAGGGTGGAGAAGCGTACATCTAGCCAGATGCCGTTGTCGAATAAGGGGGGGTGAATGTAGGCATTTAATGTGCTTCTATCCTCCGTCGAAGGTAGTCGGAACAACAACAGCGATTTGCTGAAGCTGAATGAAACATCATGATGAAGATTTGTTGTACTACTAGCAGGTGTGCATGCGAGACTGAATCGAATACAGAGACAGAGATGACGCCTTTGATTTCATATAGAGTGGGGATGAAGAAGGATATGCATGACACTGAGAAAGAGAGCTGGATGAGAAAACAGGAGAATGAGGCTTGATTTATGGTTTAAAAAGTCGTTCTGTTATTCCGTAGCAACGCACAGGCTTCTAACTTGTAAGCATGCAAAGCTAAACATTCCCGCTCTAGAATAATGAATAGGTCTGAATGGTTTTGTATACTCCTTCAGCAGGATATTTTTTCCAAACATAGCCTAAGAACTTGCCCATGGCTACCACACGCTATCAGTTCCGGTGGGATATTTGTTCATCACAGAAGCATCTTACTATCCAACCAGGTTCTCACATCAGACAACAAGTAACACACACGACACACAGGCCAATTCAGCAAAGCACATGCAGTTCTACTGCCTACGATCCCCAGTACCAAATTGACTAAATCAGACACACTTCATACAGACACTCGTACCTAACTTAGCAACCACACAGCACAGCAGCAAAAGAGAAGGGCTCGAGAACACTCACATCCTGCCCAAGGTGTGCGACGATGTCGGCGAGCACGGAACCGGACTCCTCCTGCCACGCCTCCTCGACGAACGCCACCGAATCCAGCGCCGCGCGGCACTTCTGCGGCGGCAGGTCCCCCGCACCTGCGCAGCCCAAAACCAACGAACGGAATCAGCACGAGAACGAGACCAGAAACCTAATCGAGCCGGCCGGTAGTGAGGAGGGGAGGTGGCGGGGAGCTCACCACGGCCCAGCAGAGCTCGTAGAGGAAGCGCGGCATGGGGACCGGATCGGGGACGCGGAAGGCGGCGGCGGCCTGGCCCTTCCACTCGCGGAGGCAGTCCTCCGTGACGTACTTGTAGTCCGGCGCCTGGAGCGGCGGCGACATGGCGGCAGACGCGGCGCGGCGCAGCGATCGGGGTCGGGGTTTTGCGGGAGCTAGGGTTTCATGGGAGGTGGAGGGGGCGGCGGCGGTGGTGCTAGATGGGAAAGTCAGAAGTGGGGCGGAGGAAGACAGAGGTGCGTGCGAATGCGATGGGTGTCAGTCGGGCGTGTGATGCTGCTACACCGAGTCTGAAGACGGAAGTGTTTATCTGAACAATGCCGGTTGGGTTGAGATTCAGTTATCGGACGGCTGCGGTTGGTTAGTTGATCAGCTTGAACGACTGGGATGCGTCTGACGCTTTTACCTTCCTTTTTTATTTTTACTTGACAATTAATAGATATATTTATAGTAGAGAAAAGTACAGGGTAGAAATACATGAGCTGACTACAGCGGTTATACAAAATAAAGTCTAAGAGAAACAAGCAAATTTTCAAACTCTTTATTTTTCTTGTCACAATCTTGTAGTATTTTTACGAAGTCGGTCATAGAAAAATGTTACAGATATCAAACCACGGACATGTAAATCCCAACGATAATCCTCCCGCAATTTTAAGTTTGAGCCGCAATGCCAAAACAATGTGCATGCACGCAGCGAGTAAAGTAATCAACCAACATCGGCGGAAGTAGCAACACCAGTATTTCAGGGAAAAGCCACATATGTGAGATACATTAGCAATATGCCTCTTCACAACAATATCAGATATGGATGGAAGAATCATGCACCACATATGGGGAGCCTAAAGCTAAGAGCTTTAGCAAAGAGAGAGGTACTCAAACACCTCGGGATTTGAAGACGTTGGACAATGCAACCTTACCCCGAAAGGTTTTCTTGGCCAAGAATCCACATGCCCTACTGTTATGCAAGCTAACACAATTTTCTCACATTTGTACATATCCTTGTCCTGATGTCTTCCATGCTAAACTAATGTTCACAGTAAGCTAGATACCATCATTCTGACCATCTCGGTTCTCAATCGAGCTTGCCTGAATAGACTTGGCAACTACGGTATCATTGAGGACACAGAGTACCACATAAAGAGAGATGGCAAGTAAAGGATAGAGATAGATAAAGAGAGTTAGTTAATGCACACTTCATGCATAAAACCTCAAAGTAAGTAAAAATTTGGTAATGGGTAAAAGTAAGACGTGCACGACATGCATTCTCTGGCCTGGCTATTTATGTCAAAATTTGGCTCCTATAGTGTTTGCGAAACTTCACACCTATATAAAAAAATCATCATATAGTAATAGATATGTGAGTACGGGGTAATTAGAAAGTAAATCTGCTGAAATCTGAGTTGAAGGATGTTAGAATGTGGTGATCACTGATCACATAACACCAAAATCAAAAAGACATTCCATACAAAGCCCACATCATATCTCGTGACAATAACAACCAAACTCGATATGGTCCACATTAGAAATATCAATGGAGCGCATCACAAACGACGCAGACTCGAGGGAATTTGTGGTGCCAAGTCCATACGAAGTCATATGTTCCCCATTGTGTCAACTTGCGCAAATCAAAAACCATGTTCTTGGAATGAAAAATGCATGTGTGTGTGATACAACGTGAACAACTTCAACCAATAGCCATGCTCCGACCGGATGAAGTAGAAGGTACCCTTCGGTTATCCAAGCTAATGAAACATTTCACGTATGTACAAATGCATCTGATGTTGTCTCATGTGCCCGACCATTTCGTACATCCGCTTGTCTTGATGTCTCCCATGCCAAACTACTAGTCACGGCAACGAGCTAGATACCATCAGTCTTAACATCTTGGTTCACAGTCGAGCTTGGTCGAATAGACTGGGTAACTGAGATATCTTTGTAGGCATATATAGATCTGAGTGAAGGGGAAATAGAGGACTGAATTAATATGGATGGTAGGTAGGGTAGATAAATAAATAAATAAATAACGAGAGAGAGAGGGAGAGGGAGAGAGTTATTTCATAGTTAAGGAACACAACCTTAGAGAAAGTCGAAATTGTATCTATAAAATTGATGCGTGTGTCCATATTTGTGTGCGCGCGCGTTATGCATGTCCCTGTGAGCGTGCGTACGCCTGCGTGGGTATGTATGCGTACGTCCATGTAAGTACGCATTCGTGGGTGTGCACACGTAGTGCGTGTATATGTGTTTTTCCAATAGTCTTATTGTTTCTATGCAAATTTAAGTTTTAGGCCTACGATAATGCACCGTGTTTGTACATATTATTGTAAGAGTAATAAAAATTTAAGAAACAACTAGTTCAATGCATTGTTTATTATGAATTGTACATAAATTTAATAATTTGGATCTCATGCATACATGCGATATTATGATTGGTTAGCAACTTTTTATTTTCCTATAGCCACCTGCAAGGGTCGTATAGTCTGTTAGCTAAACTACCTCACTTTGTTTCTTTATTGCCACGTCGGAAAAATACTTATACAACACCATGCTAACAAACTTCCATTGTCATAGACTTTATAGTGTTCCCTAAACATCGCACCACTATATGAAAACAAATCATAAAGAGGTAGAGGTAGATAGGTGAGTAAAAGAAAGTAAATCAATTGAAATTCTGAGCCAAAAAGAATTTAAAATATTAGTTGTCACGCAACACCAAAATCCTAAAGACATCACATTCAAAGTCCGCCTCATATCTCGTAAATAATGACAAGGACACCCCAGATATGCTCCTTGAAAAAATAATGACTAGGGAACTAAAAATTGTAATTTAAATGTTTCAAAACTTTTAGGAAAAATTGTAGGTACTCACAAGATATATGTCTACAACCTCCAAAATTGTCATGTCCAAATTCGAAAGAAGCACCGAAAAACATAAATGACAAATCTATCATGAATAGTTCATTTTTTTTGCTTTTCTCTTTCTTTGATACTAATGACACTATTAATGTTAGATTTGTATTTTTTGTTCCTTAATGCTCATTTGATTTGAAGATTGTAGACACATATCGTGTGAACACCCATACTTTTTTCATAGAATGATGTAACCCTTTTTTTAGCACCTGGAGCACATAAAGGTGTGGAACCTCGAAATATTGTCTCAGTCTTGCTTGTGCACTAGGTGTGCGCGTGTGAGTGTGACGTGAATGTGGTGTGGTTTTTTTTTTAATGTGGTGCTAGTTAGCACATAGGTTCAGATACTACAGTTGTTCCACAGACCGAAGGGTCTCAAATAAAGAAAGGGAAGTTTTTTTTTGACTTGAAAAGGAAAGGGAATGTGAGATAGCCAAATATTCTAGCGTCTGATTGTATTGTTTTTTCATGATAATACGTATCTCATTTATAAAATAAAGATCCAGTTATAAGGCACGTACGCACCGATAGGATCATTTCTGAAGCATTATTATACGTAGTTCTACTAGTTGAATGCCCGTGCGTTGCCACGGGCTATGTAGATAAATAATTTACTCTCTAATAACGGCGATGGAGTAAATTGGTCTAATATAACAACGATATGAAGAGCGTCTACACTAAATATAAATTTGGAGAACAACAATGTAACAACGTCGACCGCCGCTGAATTGGCTTTGTTTTCTTTTTCCAGATTATCAACATAATTATGTTTTGTCATTTGCACCATTTATATTATATATAGAAATATAACACAATAATTGAATGATAAAATCAACAATGATGAAATAAACAAAAAATACTCGGACCATGGACAAATATATTTTGTTTTTGGGTAGAAACCGTAGAATAGAAGTTAGTCCCTGTTTGATTTACATATTTGAAACAAAAGTTTGATTTAAATTTTTTGATTGTAAAAGGGGATTTTTAAAAAAAGTTCTATTTACATATTTTTTAAAACAAGTTGGCTTGATGGATTAGAACTTAGAAGGTTAATATTTTTAGCGAAGAAACTGATTTTGCCGAACAATAGACTGTTTTTTTTACAAAAACATCATGAATAAACAAACCTGTTTGCTTTTTCCGTTATTGTTTTTTCTCTCTCCATCTCATTCCCCTTTCCTGTCTCTAGGCTCTAGCTCGATCCCCTGCTCCCATGCCCAACGCCCAGCTCACGTCGCTCCACAGCGTGCGCCTCCCCGATGTGTTGCTCCTCCATCGCACGTCGCTCCGCAGCGAGTGATTGAGTGCCTGCACGGAATCACGGTATGCTCCTCCGTGGCAAGTTGCTCTACATCGCGAACAACAACATGGCTGGATGAATCGGCTAGGACGATGATGTCGCTGTTATCGCCACGGACCAGACGGCGCGACTCGTCGAGTTGCCGAACGGCGACGGCCGGACACGGACGCACGTACTCCCTCCGTTCTAAATTAAATGACTTCCATTTGTGCAAATATGAATGTATCTATACATGTAACATGTCTAGATACATTCACATGTGGACAAATAGAAGTCAATTAATTTGGAACGGAGGGAGTATAAGTATAAACATTTTCTTTTTCCACGGGAAAAGTACAAACATTGCTAGCTAGCCGAGCTAGCACACAAGCAGCGGGATGGATCTTTAATTCTTTATCCGTGCATGCATAGCTAACTCCATGTGAGACTGGGATGTATTCATACGTACAACTACACCGTCATGAGAACTGCTCTGCTCTTGCATGCTCACGAGCATGGTGGATCGATGCGAGGCGAGCAGGGATGCTCGCGTGGTGCGCGGGCCACCGTCGAGCAGCCGCGCGTGGGGCCTCTGTTGCCCAGATCGAAGCGGAGCGAGTCTGCCTAATCCGACTCGAATCGGTTTTCTTTTCTATTTCCGTGGGGCTCGATCGTTTTTTACTTAAGCAGGGGTATAATCAGAAAATCAAAAAACGCACCAACACCTAATCAAGCAATATTATATAGTAGAGATTTTCTAACAGGGTTGGCCCTATTTTCGAATTGGCACAGGACCCAAAAATTGGCCCGGCCCTAATTTGTAGGAGAGGCCGAGTGGCTCCAGCCCATGTAGGGCGTCCCCGGCAGCGTTAGCGATTATTGCTTGTTTTTTTTTGGATAAAATTTGGTTGTTGGAATTTTTACTGTTTATTACAGCAATGTTGATTTACTGAATCAGCAGTGTTGTACCCGGTTCATCATTCAAGGTTTCAGATACCGTGTGGGTCACAACTCACAAGTGCACAACCAGGTCAATGAAAAGGAGATACGTGAAAAAACACGATCATAGCATGAGTAATGAGTTTGAGTTGACGTTTAACCAAATCACGATGAGTTCTTGCGTATCGCGGCTGGCTCTCCATCGATCAGCGGATTCCAACCAAACAAATCATGTCCAAGTCCATTACCAACCAAGCAATTATTTGATGGACTTGAGTACGTACCTAGGATTGCTTTACAACATATCTTTCGATCTCTCGCCTCTCGTCAGGCTCGCGCGGCGGCGATACTCATATCATGTCACCGGCCAAGAAACGAGCGCGGCGCCACCGTCCGTGGTCCGACCTCCCACACGACCTGCTCAGCGTCATCCTCGATCGACTCACTCCGGCCTTCGGCGACCGCGTCTGCTTCCGCGGCGTCTGCCAAGCATGGCGCGCCGCCGAGCTTGCCCATCTGCGTCCTCCCATGCCATGGCTTGTCAGCCCCGGGCACTGCGTCAGCCTCCACGACGCCTCCATCCACCGCGTCCCGCTGTCCGAGGATGCCGCCGCCGCTGTCTGCCGAGGCTCGTTCCGCGACTGGCTCGCGCTCGTGCCGTCGACAGGTCGCCCCTTCTTGCTGAACGCTTTCACCATGGAACGGATCAAGCTGCCGCGGCGGGAGGAGAAGCCGATGGTTAAGTTCGTCCTATCGTCGGCGCCAGACTCGGAGAGCTGCACGGTTGCGGCCATCGTTGATGTTGAAGACGACGACGAGGACGAATCTAGCACGCCGGCGGCGGCGGCAAGAGCGTCGTTGGCGGACCATCACCCAACGACCATCACTACGGCGTTCGAGCTCCACGACATCATATTCTTCGAGGGGAAACTCCACGCGCTCGACGAAAAAGCCTGCGTCCACGTATTCCAAGACGGCGACCTCCAACGTGATAAGCCTCTGTGGCCACCGCCACCCAAGTATATAGCCGGGCGATTCGATTTCGACGATGGCATGCTCCTCCACCTGGTTGTCCTCCATGGGAGGTTGCTCATGGTCGGTAGGGCCTTTGGGAAACACCGCCTGCCGGGCTGCACGCACTTCACCAATGCAGTCGGGGTGTTCGGGCTCGTCCTCGGCGGCGACCCGGCCAAGCGGCCGCAGCCGGTCAAGGACTTGGATGGGCACGCGATCTTCGTCGGCGACGCCTGCTGCGACGCTTTCGCCGTTGGTGCACCATCCTCTGGCAGCGGCGGTGGCAAGATCAAAGAGAACCAGATATGCTTCGTGGACGATGAGAAGAACTTGCCGTTGCTGGCCGCCGGCTGCCTCCGGCCTTTCCGCCAGCTGCAGTCCTACGATGTCCGCCACAGCTGCCTCCGTACGTACCGGCCAACCGAACCACCGTCATCATCAGGAACCTGGCGGTGTGTGACGGCACAGCGCTTCCCGCACAGCAGCGCCATGGGACCGCCGGTGCGTAAGGCGCTGTCGCAGGCGGAGCTGCGTCTGGGGGAGCTGACCAGCCGCCTGGGAGCAACTCGCCGGCCCTCATACACAACCTATGTGGAGGCAGGCGAGACACGCGTGACCGTGCGGATCGACGTCCCTAAGACATCTGCAATAAGCAAATTCCATGGTTGGGGTGTCACGCAGCGCCGGCCATCAGCCAGGGAGGCAAGGCAGGCGGCAGCGCATGAGGCCGCCACGTTCCTCCGGAGCCGGTTCCGCAACATCTTGGACGACAGCCCGTGGAGCTCCGTTCCTCACTACCATATCCACGTCGATGAAGTGGACGAAGAAGAAGAGGACAACTCAGACTCAGACCCGGAAGATCACGATCTGTTTGAGTAAAAACGTTGGTACGGAGACGACGACTTGTTCCAGAACTAGTTAGAGCAAACACTGCCAAATCCAAATTTGCTACCTAAATTTATTTGACATGAGTGCCAAATTGCTATTGTAGCTATAATGTGTCAAATGCTAAATTCTCTTTTGTGATGCCCCACCATGTGTAAAAAGTAAAATTTAAATAATCTTGGGCTGCTCACCCCTCTCTAATCCCACCCCTCATCTTATTATTTTATTCACTTCAATTCATTTGACATTGGCTCTTCTAGTTGCTCCTACGCCAATTTTTTTTGGCTATGACAAGAAGATTTGGCAACTCCACAATGTAGGGAACCGGCTCCCAAAGCCAAATTCCATATTTGGCATTCAAATATGGCATACACTGTGGGTGCCCTTAGCCGGTTAGCTTTGAAGTTTTTGTTCGGTTTTCAGGAGCGACAGGTTTGTTTTTATTGTTACTGTTGGGGTGGCTGAGTGAGCACCATTAGTGACAATGTTGTATTTAACGACCCCTTCTTTCAAGCCTTTGTGTGAGCTTGGTCTGACAATGCTAGCGCGACTGCCTACTTAGATCCGGGTCAAACCCCCGCCAATATGCTCAGATACAAATTACCTTTTACATGTATTTGCAGATACTTCAATAGGATATTTTCAGTGTCTTCCACCACATGCGAGAGCTATTGTGGTGTAACAACGTTGAGTTCGGCTACTACATTGGCTAGAATTTTAAGGCTTATGATCATGACAGTTTTATTCTTCTTTGATTAGGATTAGTTCTGAGTTTGTGGCTTCAGTTATCCTGTTATGTGGTTGTAATCATTGTTCTCTTTATCCAATACTAGTGAACGTGCACGTGCAACGCACGACCCTCAATATACGTAAAATTCTAAAAAGAACAAAAATAGAGTATTTTCAGTTTCAAAATATTACTACAATTCAACCTTCGAAGCTAAGCTCAAATTAATAGTATCCACTTTCAGTTCTAATTCACATTTTACTCTGAAGCTAAGTAGAGGAAGATGTAAAGATGGGTTGAGTGCTCTGTTTGCTCAGTGTTTAGGAAATTTCATGTACACCGTGGAAAAATCTCCACTCGGTAGTATTTCAATCTTATCAGATCAAAGCAGCAGCTATGCAAAATACTTCTCTGAGTTCAGTGTTATCTCCTCCACCGCATAAACTATCTCTATTTTGCTATTTATTGTCTGACCAAAATTAATAGCAGTAGAATTACCTGAAGAAACACGACAGGCGGAGCGGATCGCTGCAGAAGCTTGATTTGAAGAAAGAGAGCAGAGCAGAGTAGCAGCGCAACTTGATTGCAAGAAAGAATTTGGCAGAAACGAGCCCCATCTCTCCTTTCTTCTCCAACCAGTCGTCTCTCCTCATCTTCTTACTGTGTAAGCTCCTCGTAGCCCAACCTCGCCCTGGGCGATCTGCCTGTCGACGAGCTCCATGACCTCCAGCTCTGCCTCCACCAAGCAGCCGAGCTCCACCCTGGCATCTACCTCCACCTCCACATCCACCTCCGCGTGCACCGAGCAGCTGAGCTCCCCCATGGCCTCCACCTCGACTGAGTCCCCAACGCCCGTGGCCGAGAACCCCATCCTTCTTTTTGCTAAAAGGGGAACAAGGCTTCGTGGCCCATGGCGACACACGGCCGTCGTCGGCTACACTGCGCCGTTGGCGTGGAAGCTTCGATCTGATTGGGTCGTTAACCTCCGGTCGTTGAAATCGGCGCGGATGTTCCTCGATCGGCACGGCCGGAGGGAGGGCCGTTGAAACGCGACATGCATGGACGGGGCGTGGTGGCGCGGACCAGTGTAGAATCCGTGTAGGTCAGGGAGCGGTTGTGATTGGGGATCGGGGTGGCTTTCAATCGCGAGAAAATTGGTAAGTTACGACGATCGGGGATCTCCACATCTGATAAATCGGGCGGGTGGCAGATTCGTTTCCCGGCCGGCCCTGCCTCCCGCCTGCGGCCCGCGCCGGCTGGCAGCCACGCCCGCCTGCGCCCCGCGCCGATCGGCCGCCCAACGACGAGCTGCTGCGCGTGGATCTTGCCGAGCCGGTGGGCTGCTGGACCTTGAGCTTGAATGACACGCCTGGGAGCTAGTCGCCGGAAATTGGGGGCTGGCTGGGAGCTGCTCGCCGGAAATTGGGGGCTGGTCTGGCGGCTGCGGGGGAAAGATTTTTGGCGGTGGCAATCTTGTAATTAGAATGAAACTGAAAAGGTTTAGAGCGATCTAGATCGTCGATTGAATTGAACGGATTAGATTTAATGTATCAACACAGCACAACACATGTTTGTTCTTTTAATAGTAGTATAGACTAGCAAACATGGTCATGCCGTCGTGTGTTGCTACAGTCTTATTTTTATTGGATGGACACCCCAAGTTCCAAGGCCATTGTCACCAAGCATGTCAATGCACGGTGACCATGGGAACCCGATATTGCCAATCTTGACCTTGCTCACCGGCAGGCAATCATTGCATGAAGCACAATCGGGAGGTTATCTCGTCAAAAAGAGTCCACAGACCATAGTACGCGATTGGTAGGAAAATGCCGGCCGTGTGGGTTTTGTCCGAAGGGGCGTCCGGAAATACGTAGCTGGAGCTTCTTGAACCCGTCGTGCATGAAAATTAATTAAGTGGCAGCTCGAGTTGTGCATGAAGGGAGCGTCTAGTGCGGCGCAATAGTGGAACGGCCTGTCCATGGTGCCCCACTCTTAGAACGGCAGGCCCCACTTACCTTTAAAGTGTGTGGCATTGGCGAGCACGACTTCGTCCGTCCTGTCAAAGGATGTAGCGGCATCGACGTCCTTGATGAGGTTCCTAGTGATCTTCCCCGACACTTACATTGATCTACTCCATTCCGTACTCAAGTTCAGGTTGTGCGGCTTCACCGGATCACGTTCTAGAGCACGATAGGGATGAGAAGACAAGGTTGGTTGGCGCGGGGGTTCTACTCGGCAAGCCTGCATGCCTCGTCTCCGGACTGGCTAGACATCTTGCCGCAGGGTCGTCGTCATCATCATCATCATCATCATCATCATCATCACCGAAATTATTAGTTCTCTGCATAGAACATGTACGTGCAGATTAAAAGAAGGAAAAGTCTTCTCCTCCCCGTTCCCCTCCCCGTTACTGTTCAGGAGAGGCGAAAAGGGAGTTCTTCTCGTGCCCTCGCGCCGCCGACGGCCGATCTGTCGGTCCCCTCCCTCTCCGGCCGCCGCTGCGGTGGCAGGAGAGTGGGGGGACCCCGGATCCGTGCCTGAGGTGTGTATATAGTAGGGTAGTGTCTCCTGGGGGCGCTGGTGAGGTGGTGGCGGCGGCGTCTTCTTGGAATAATGGTGCTGGCGCTCGGTCCCCTCCCCGACGATGCCTATGGCGGAGTCGGCGAGCTGCTGGAGGTTGGTGCTCTCGGATCTGTCGATCCGGAGTGTGTTGGTGTTCTCTGTGTGCTCGCCGCTGCGGGGATGGCGTTCTTCGCGTTGAGATTTTGTCCCCTGTTCTTCTCTCCGTCATGGCAGGGTGGGCTCTAGCCCTGTTGTGGAGGATCTGGGGGTGGTACGGCCTTCTAGGTCGCCTGTACAGGAGCTTCAATTTGTGGTTCCCGGAGGTGCTCGTCAGCTTTTCGAGCGCTGCTCCGCCTTCTCCGGCCGGCCGTGGTGGCGAGGGGAGGAGGGCTTGGTGCAGTTTGCTCTGGTTCCTGAAGACCTTGCTTCGTCGTGGACTGGCCTGCCGTGGTGGTGAGGGGGCAGCTCTTGGCGTGCTTGGTTCTCGGCGACGGCTCCGGCAAGGAGGAGATCGTGCTCAGTGCAGGGTTGCTGGAAGATGGGTGGATTCGGAGAGGATGCGCCATGGCCGTGCGTGTTCAAAGTGCTCGGTTTCGTCGCCTGCGGCGGACGGCTCATGCGGCTTCTACAAGAGTGGGGTGCTCTTTCTCCGGGCGTGGTGGCGGCCTGGTTGCTTCTTCTCCGGCGACGAAGAGGATGCTTGCAGGTCTTGCGGTGGTTCAGCGTTCAAGGCTCAAGGTTCTTTGTGTTCTTGGCCTTGTTACTGTTGTTCTGGGTGTTTTCTTCCTTGTTTCTTCGGCGTGCGTTTGTTCTTTCTTTGTATCTCTGTGTTGATCGCTCGCTGAGGAAGTTCCACTATCAAAAAAATAAAAAACATGTACGTGCAGATTGATTCGTCCCGTAGGTGCTCCACGTGTATAAACAGGTTGTTGGATTCTATTTGGATTCGAGGTATGGGACAAATCCATGGGTACATGTTGACTTAGAAACAATGGACTAGTTCGACACGATGCCCCTTTACACCAGTATCAAGAGGAAATATGTGCCAGATATGCGGAGATTCGTCTTGATGGCAGCTAGGATGTTTAGTGGAGAGAGAAGTCAGGCGAACTAGAGATTTTAAGATGCTGGACCATACCACCTTAGACAGAGACAAGGGTCCACATACACTTTGGTTATCCAAGCTAACACGACATTTCCACTTTCGCACATTTTCTTGTCTTGATGCCTTCCACGCCAAACTAGTGGTCTAAGTTAACGAGCTGGATACCATCGGTCTCATCATCTTGGTTAACGATCGAACTAGGCTGAATACTTTGCGCAACTTGGTTAGAATTTTTCATACATATGAGATGCCCTACCCTGTAAGACATCCCAGGAGATGAATTCGTGTGCCGTTCGGCTATCCAAGCTAATGCAACATTTTCACGTTGGCACTTCTGCGTGCCCCGATGTCTCTCATACCAAACCAATGCTCGGTTTAACGAGCTAGATACCACATTACCACCAGTCTCGTCACCTTGGTTATCAATTGAACTACTACCTCCGATCCATATTAGTGGGCACAACTTTGTCTAGATACACATGTATCTAGTCTAAATACTTAACTAGATACATATGAATTTAGACAAAGCTATGCCCACTAATATGGATCGGAGGGAGTAGGTGGAATACATTGGGCAAACGAATTATCATTGTGGCCAGATATTGGAATAAAGGGGAGGAGAGATGAGCTGCATAAATAGGAGCGCAAGTAGGGTAGGTAAATGAAGAGATATAGTTAACTCATGGTTCGAGCATAAGAGACCTAAAAAAGAGTAGAAATTAATGTGGGTCGAATTAGGATATGCGTATGAGAGAGCTATGTAGGTATATTTCGATAAGAAGCCAAAGAGGTTTAGTTCAACCATCATAATTTCTTGTGTGTTGAATATAAATATATTGCCTAGCCCCTTTCCATCAGTTCGGACTTTTGGTCTAGATGGCTAGTGCAGTAATTCTATATGGTATCAGAGCCAAGAGGTCTCGAGTTCGAGACCCCGCTCACGCGGATAAAAAAAAAAAGGAAAAAAAGATCCTGCGGCCCGCCCCTATCCCACGCTAAGGACTAAAATAGCCTAGACGTGAGGGGGAGTGTTGAATATAAATATATTGCTTAGCCCATTTCCATCAGTTCGGACTTTTGGTCTAGATGGCTAGTGCAGTAATTCTATATTGTGAACCTTCTACTCGCTATATCTATGCAAATTTTGGCCCTTCATCACGTTTCCCAAACATCACACTATTAAAAAAAGACTCATGATAGAGACCTTGAAGATCATATGTGTATGAATAACAAGAAAGTAAATGGAGCTCTCATGTCACTTGTTCTGTCACTTTGTGATGCAGCCAACAGATACCAATCTAGCGGTGCCCGCTTTATCTGGTGTCTAATCCTCCGTCTTTTCTTTCTTTGCAGCCACAAAACTTGAGGTATAGAGACAAAACTTGTACAGTAGAAATGAAATGGAGTTGTGGAAGGAAGGGGATTTTTGCTCGTGATATCCTTGCTGCTAGCTCGTTGAATCATTCATGCCTTGTAGCTACACGATTGTCTTTTACTCTTTTTGCTTTTGAGAAAATGACAGACGTGACTTTTCCGGCTGATTAGTGATTAGTCGGCTAAGGTGTACTAATAAAGATCAGACCATTTAAGCTATTTCCCATCCCATACCATTTGGCATAACCTTATGCAATAGACTCATCACATACCTTTTGAAACAAAGAGCGTATGATGTTAGTCACTCACATGGGGTTTAAAAATAAAAGAGTATGCAATGCAATCACACACTTTTTTTAAAGGGTGTGCGATGTAGTAGGTAATTGCACACGGTGTTAAAATAAAAAAGACGTTCAATACACAATAAAACAATTTTTATCATAATTGGTCTATTCTTGGCACAGTGGTTCCATGTACCATACTAAACAATAGTGCCAAAGTTGTTTCCAACTATTTATTTAAAAATGTTTTCCCTTTTTTAAATGCCAAAGGGGTATTTTTGTGCAATGCACTGCATACAGTTTTTATAAAAAAAAAGTGTGTGATACAGAAGGCAATCACACACGTAAAAAATTATGTGTAACTCGTCATAAAATAAATTTCATCATAATGAGTACATTTTTGTCACAAAGGTGTCGTGTACCATACCAAACAATAGTGTCAAAATGGGTTTCCGACTTTTTATTATGAAATACCTTTTCATGTTCTAAATTCCAAAACGGGTAATTTGTGCTAGATTGCACACGTTTTTACAGAAAAATTTCATGTAGGAGGAAATCACACACGGTTTAAAATAAATTGTGTGCGTGCACCATAAAACGATTCACAATGGGCCCATTTTGGCGCAAATGTCCTTTATACCAACTAAATAATAGTGCCAAAGAGGGTTCTAACTTTTTTAATGTTTTTAAATGCCAAACACGGGGTATTTTGTGAAGCAAATATAAAAAATACGGTTCTAAATGACACCTCTTCAATTTCATTTGCAAATATATCAAACAAATACTGAAATTGCATCTACAAACGCAAAGAATATGATACAAAATGATACAAGGACGGGGTAATAATGTGCATCTACAAATACATCAAACACATACTGAAATTTCATCTCATAACTCATCTTATATACAAAAATTGCCCATAGGGTTAAGAATATGAATATAATCATGGCGAAGCATCCGAGCCTGAGTCAAAGTCCATGGGGAAGAAGAGGCAGCGCCTGGTCCCTACACCTCTACTCGTAGGCAGAACAATGATGCATTTTAGATGAGACAACACTTGTGGTTAGAGCAATGACACATTTTAGTTGAGACACAACTTGTTAGTTGTAAGATGTATCATATTTCCATGTTTCTGTGTAAGTAGAGCAACAATGCATGTTATTTTGAGACAAAAGTTGTTAACTGTGTCATGTCTTCATATCTCCATGTAAGATAATCACGAGTGTGAGTATGAGAGGAGGATGAGTATGATATGAATGATGATATTTCTAAGAGCTTACCTTCCCATGTGTCGGCAGATTATTGAAGTAAGGATGAATATGGGCATGTTGATGGTGGTGGTTCTCCCAAGCCTAAAGAGTCGCAAGAGGAAAAAGGGTATTCCCCAGTGTCTCTCAAGGAAAAGGCAAAGAGAGGCAGATGTAATACTTCTAAATGCAGCATTTTACTATGACCAAAGTTGAATGGGAGGCCTTAAAAAAGGCCAAGTGCAACTGTCGTGGGGATTCACTTCTCTACGCGGCTAGTGGGCAAACTTCTAGTATGAATAGGCATAATAACTTTTGCCAATATTTCAGAGATTTCATGATGGGGAGGTTACAAGGCCAAGCTACACTAAACTTGAGTCATCATGTTCATCTGTTACATATGTTTGTACACTGAATATGATGATGAGGAAACTCGAAGATCATTTCTAAGATGTTAATTGTGCACCATTACCCTTTTAGAACGGTACACAAATTGTTTAATATCTGGATGAGACATGTGAATCCAGCATACAAGTTCATTGGTAGAAAGACCATAAGAAAGGGGTGCATAAAGGTTTATGAATCTGAAAAGGAACTTCTTAAGAAGAGTCTGAGAGATGTTGAGAATATTAGTTTGACATGTGACTTGTGGATTCCTACATGTCTTTGGTTGTTCACTACATAGATGCTGATTAGTTTATGTAATGCCGTGTCATGATCCTAGATAAACACTTTCAAAAGCAAGTAAATCGTGTGATGAGTAACTTGCAGCTATGGCTTATGAAATGCTAGATAATTTTGGTAAATATTGGGAGGAGAAGAACAATGTTATAGCTCTTGCTACTATTCTTGGTCCTAGGTGGAAGATGAGGTTTGTTCCCTTCATGTTTGAACACAACTATGGTGAAGTGAAGGGATGTAAGGAGGCAGAGGAGGTTTGGAAAGAGTTGTACAACGTCTATGCCACTTAAGATTTAGAATATCTCCAAAAAGAGCAAGAGTGGGGCTGAAGGTAGTCATGTGAAGTATTTGAGGCATCTACGAGAGCAGCTAGGCCAAATTTGTTTCAGAGTCATCTACAAGCACATCTATAAAGTCTTCTAAGCAATAATTGCGCTCTATCTTGATGAACCAAACATAGATCCTCCCGATCACACAACATTTGTGTTACTTAACTTGATTGGTGGAAGGTGATCACTCATAGGTGCATGGTTATATCAAGTATGGAACGAAGATTCTTGACTATACCAGCTACTAGCGTTTCCTCCGAGTCATCTTTCTACACAGGAAGTAGAGTCCTTTCGTAATTACCAGAATTCTCTACTTCCAATAATGGTTGAGAGATTAGTGTGTGTGCTTCTAGCTGGATATGAGGTTCACATAATGACAACAAATAACCAAGAAAAGTGGCATGTCTCATTTGGTTTTCCACGTACTTTACATACAAATGTTGTGTCTAAGTTGCATGTCTTCCGATGTGGCTCTGAACATGTTGTAGATGAGGATGATGATGTTGAATTGGTTCCATTTTCTAATTATGTGGTGGCAAGTAGCTAGATGACAAGTATGTTGCCTCATCTTGTGCTTTGTTACTTGCTATTTACATTATGCATAAATCAAATCTTGTTGTTCATTTGAAGGCATACTTGTTGTCTCACTTGTTTCTATTAATTTGAGTTCAAAACCCAATCTGTTTTGGTACAAATAACTTATAATTAACAAAATTCGACATGTTTTGAGTTGAAATAACATAGACTTAACAAAATCTGATCCGTTTGAAACGCAAATAACTTAGAATTATCCTTTTGTATCTTTTTACTACACATAACTTAGAAATACCAAAAGGTTGATCTATTTTTAATTTCGAATTAGAAATATCAAACCTGATATGTTCTTAGTAGAAATAATTTAGAATTGTTAAAACCTGGCGTGTGGAAGGCTTTTTGGAATTTTTGTTGCTACTATCAATGGATAAACGATTGATTGGATGCATGCTTCTACACCTATGCTCTATTTTCCATCTTTATGAACTCTGGCTTGTGGAGTGTGGACTGTTGAGAACTTGAGATAATGTAATGTATTGTACCGTTAAGCTATAAAGTGCATCACATACTGCTATGTGGAGTCTTAAATACTTATAAATTGTTCAAAATGTGCACTTGAGGTTTGTCGACTTGCCCTGCAATGTTCCCGTTTTTGTATGTTTTGTGGCTTCGTGTCTGTATTTGTGATGTGTTACGATGATTAATTTGTTTGATGGTGTCATATTCTCATCAAATGTTGTGATTATTGCATCATACATGTCTAAATAATCAGGAACAGTTGTATAGACAAGCTATGATGTTGCTCGTTGAAAGTTTTACCGATCTAAACGAGCAAAGTCACGAGTTTTGCCGAGTTTCAGTTCTCAACTCGTTACTCACCATCATGACATAGCACCTAGTGCACTGTGTTGTCTTCTAGGTTGTGGCCTTCGCTGACTAGTACATAGAAAATATCTGTTCTATCAATTCATCGAAACGCAAAATTTTCGTTTTCTCAAAGAAAAAACGAGTTAATGGCATCCGCGGTCACACAACTCGACGCCAATGTGCACTTAAGTCACACATCTCCAGAATGTGATTATTTGGTCACACAACTCGACAAGTGCGTGCACGCAGGTCACTGGCCCCACTTGTCAGTACGTTTTGGACGGTAAATTTTCAGAAAACCCCCTGGTGTAATATTAATTTTACAAAATGGTCCCCCTGGAGGACCATTTTGTAAAATTAGAAGGACCATTTTGTAAAACTAGGAGGACCATTTTGTAAAATTAGAAGGACCATTTTGTAAAATTAATATTACTCCAGGGGGTTTTCTGAAAATTTACCGTCCAAAACGGACTGACAAGTGGGGCCAGTGACCTGCGTGCACGCACTTGTCGAGTTGTGTGACCAAATAATCACATTCTGGAGAAGTGTGACTTAAGTGCACATCGACGACGAGTTGTGTGACCGCTGGTGCTATTAACTCAGAAAAAACATATTAATGCTATAAGAAAAGAAAACTCCTGATGACCATTATCGGATCTCCAAGGTCACGAAATGTCAGGTGATTTCATCGATAACCGCTGCGAATCATCCCCAAAATATCTCCATCGCCGAGGCCAGAAATTCCTTCCCCTACCTCCGTCTCCATCCAACAGTACCTGTCCGCCTGTCGCTCCCTTTCTCTTTCCGTTTCTCCATGTGATGCACACACACGCCGACGCAGCGGCAGGGCACCACACACTCGCACGCTACATACATGCGCTGCTGTCGCATCCCGCTACAGTCCCGTTGGACTCGCTCCTACTCGACGGCTCTCACGCCGCCGTCGAGCTTTCTTTCTTTCTCCCAGGGCCAGGGAGCAGAGGGGACAGCTCTGCCTCGGCTCGTCTTCTTCCTCTTCGCACGCCCACCTCAAAGCCGGCATCTTTCCTGGCCGTCCAGCCTGCTTGGAGCAGTCTCAGTCCGAGCTGCTCTTGATCCATCCAGCATCCCTTCCTGCCCAATTGGCGTCGCCGAGCGCCGACGAGCCCCGCGCTCTAGTGCCGCGCTTCCGGTGGGCTTGGAGGGGGTAATGGGCGCGGGCAGGCTGCTGGTTTTGTGCCTGGCGCTCGCCGCGGCGGCGGCGGGGGTGACCGGGCAGCGGCCGAGCGCGGTGTCCGTGGGCGCGCTCTTCACCTACGAGTCCACCATCGGCCGCGCGGCGCGGCTCGCCATGGAGCTCGCCGTCGACGACGTCAACGCGGACCCCGCCGTGCTCGCCGGGACCACCCTGAATTTGATCACCCAGGACACCAATTGCAGCGGGTTTCTTGGAACCATCGAAGGTCAGCTGGGTTTTTTGCTTCTGTTCCTTCAGTTTTGTTACGGTACTTAATTTTTCTTAGTTCATCATTATCCCCATATGACGAGTAATTCCCCGCAATTTCTGGCTAATTTGAGTCATCTGGTGACCTTGCAAGTTAGCCTTCTCTGTAGTTTTCTGATTGGAATCATCTGGCGCTTTATGCTCAACAACTATATATGTAGCACAAAGCCAAGTGGTGATGGAGACAGGAATTCCCTGCTTTAGTAGTTGCAAATGAGAAATAACATTTCTTTTTTTGTTGACATGTAGAAATGAGAAAAATTCATTTGTCATGAACCAAGAAAACCAATCTGAATAATGATCAAATTTTCTCATTTCTCAATTCAGTAGTCCTTTTAGGACCTCACCTGAACCCACCGTTAGGGCATCTCCAGCCGTCCCCCCCAGCGCCCCCCCAGGGCCGATTTTAGCGCCGTTTTGGCCTGGGAGCGCCGTTTTTCGCCCAGTCGGCCCCCCCAGGAGCCCAAAAAGCGCCGGATCGGCGGAAACTAGCGCCGGCGTTCCCAGGCCAAACCCAGCCCACCAGGTTCGGCTTGGGGGGAGAAAAGCGCGCGTGGGCCAGCGCTGTCGGCGTGATAGCGCATATCCCACACCCACGCCGTGTTCTTTCCCCATCTCTCGCGTCGCCGCGATGTCGCCGCCGGTACCACCCCTCCCCACCTCCGCCGCATACAACTAGCTAGGAAGCCGCCATCTCGCCCAATCCTCCGCCGCCGGCCGCCCCTCCTCCCCCGCCGTCGTCTCGCCGCAAAGAAGGCCCTCGGGAAAGGCTCGCCTCCACCTTGCCTACTTGGTGTTCGGCGATTTGGCCGGCCGAGCCATGGACTCCGACGACGAGGAGCTGCTCGCCGAACTGCTCGACGAGGAAGCCCAGGCCGACATCGACGATGAAGAGCACCTGCTCGTCCTCGCCTGCCTTGCCGGCCTGCTCGACAAGGCGAAGCCGCGGCGTGGTGGCTCAAAGCCCGGCCGCCGCAAGAGCAAGCCGAGGCAGCGCTACGAAGGCTACTGCATCCTCTACTCCGACTACTTCGCCGAGAACCCCACGCAGGACGAGGCTGTGTTCCGGCGCCGTTTCAGGATGAAACGGCAACTCTTCCTCGACATCATGCATGCCATCCGGGAGTTCGACACCTACTTCAAGCTGAAGACGGATTGCACCGGCACGGTAGGGTTTACCTCAATTCAGAAGTGCACGGTGGCGATGAGATTGCTTGCATATGGTGCTCCCGCTGACGCTCAGGATGACTATCTGCGCATGTCCGAGTCTTGCGCCATTGAAAGCTTGAACAGGTACTGCAGGGCAGTAGTGGCAGTGTTTGGGCCAAAGTACTTGCGATCGCCCAATGCGGATGACACTGCCCGGATCCTGGCCACCAATGAAGCAAGAGGCTTCCCAGGGATGCTTGGAAGCATCGACTGGATGCATTGGGCATGGAAGAACTGTCCATTTGAATGGCAGGGGATGTATAAAGGCCACAAAGGAGAGTGCAGTGTGATTCTTGAGGCCGTGGCTACACATGATCTATGGATTTGGCATTCCTTCTTTGGTATGCCAGGAACTCACAACGACATCAATGTGTTGCAGTGCTCGAATGTCTTCGCCAAGCTTGTTGAAGGTCATGCCCCTCCAGTGAACTATGAGATCAATGGGCACCAGTACACAAAGGGCTACTACCTTGCAGATGGCATCTACCCGAAGTGGTCAACATTTGTGAAGAGCATCTCCAACCCTGTGCCAGGAAGCGCGAAAGCTTGGTTTTCCAAGTGCCAGGAGGCTTGCAGGAAGGATGTTGAGCGGGCATTTGGTGCGCTGCAGTCTCGATTCGCTGTTGTCCGGTACCCAGCTCTGACTTGGTCCAAGGCCAACATGTCTGAGGTGATAAACTGTTGTGTGATCTTGCACAACATGATCATTGAGAGCGAGCGGGATGAGCCGGTGGCTGACACTGAGTACTACAGGCAGGGTCCTCTTGCAGATGTGGATCACCAGGTGCCGGCAACATGGGCAAACTTCATGACTATGCGTCAGGAGATTCGAGACTCGACGGTGCATACACAGCTGCAGAATGATCTGGTGGAGCACCTGTGGAGGCGCAAAGGCAATGGCCATGCCGACGCCTAGTTTGTTCTATTTGCTTGCATTGTTGAACTATTTGTCTATTGATTTGTATGTTGAACTATTTGTGTGTGGATTTGTATGTTGAACTATTTGTGTGTTGATTTGTATGCCGAAAGTTGGCCGAAACTTGGCCGAAAGTGTTGATTTGTATGTTGAACTATTTGTGTGTTGATTTGTATGCCGAAAGTTGGCCGAAACTTGGCCGAAAGTGTTGATTTGTATGTTGAAAACTTGGCCGAAAATTGGCCGGCTGGGGGCGTCCTGGGTTCGGCGACTGGGAAAACGCCGAACCCAGGGCGTCGAATTGCGCCGGCGCTCCCCCAGGCCGTCCAAAAAGGCGCCGTTTTTCGGCCTGGGGGGGCCGAACGGCTGGAGATGCCCTTACCTTTAGCATCAGCCTCATGTTTCTTTATCTTTATATTGAGATCTCAGTATAAGCCTGATTGGTAGTGGTGGAGACGAGGCCACCGCTAATCTGGCCAGCATATCTGTTCTCGGTGTGGTGGGCCCTTTGAATTATTGCATTTGCATATCTCTACAAAATACAAAATTTGTTGCCACTTGCTACAACATGACAGAACTTGCGCGTCGGAGTTGATTAGTATCTTTTCTTAGTTTCATTGATCTGGGCCTTCCGGCACATATCTGAAGAAACCTGTTCCTCCATTTATTTATTCTTAGATAAGAATCTTCAGTATTCTTTTAGTCATACCTTACTTAGTTTATTGTTGTTGTCTTTCTGTTTGAGATTCACTTAGCTTATGTACCATAAATTTAGGGGAGTTAATTTTTTACTAGCAAATAAAGAATTTGGCTGCAGCGTAATATTTGTGCATTGATGTCTTAGTCTGAACTCTGAATTTTGGTCAAGATTCCTTTGGTAGTATGTATCGTATTACCCTTTTTTAATGTCTGGTCCATTTCTCGTGCATCATTTTTTAAGACAATATTTGCCTGGCTCATGTTCCATGAGATGCTTTAATACTGTCTTGATTGGAAATGGAGAAACCAACCATGCTTAAACAAACCGTTTCTCTAAATTTCTGTGAGGATGATGTCTCCTTTCTTGAGAACCATGCTAACCTGATTATTCTGGCAACAAAAGAGACACAGGCAAAAAGCATGCAGGTACCATGTACCATAAATGGCATAACTTACAATACTGCTTAGATCATTCCTTAAGGTGCAAGGAACATGTATCAGGGAGCACTCAATTCTTCACTTTCTTCTCATTCAAGATTCCTTTTTCTCTTTGTGGCATGTGTGAGCATCAGAACAACACACATCACCATATGCTTTGAAGTCCATTACATTTGTTTTCTCATTGTTGCTGGACAGCAAATTTTGCTGAACAATAGTCAAGTACTAGCACATAATTAGTAGGATCTTGTAGCTTATTTGGAAATTTAGCTTCAATTTGTCGTTTCAGCCCTCATTTGTCTCTCTTTCTTCAGAATTTGTGAGTAGACATACTATTTCGCTTGTTGCCAAGATAATAACTCATATTCATTGATTTATAACCTCCTAAATCAAGATAAATATACATCTTATAGAAAGTATGGAGTAAGATCAATATGTAAGCAATGAAGTGTCTTAAATGTACTTAGAAACCAAGTAGTACATATAAGACACTTCTAATTCTAAATTGCTTTGCATAGTCTATGAACTGATTCGTAAACCTTACTTTGTTGCAGCGTTGCAACTAATGGAGAAAAACGTGGTTGCTGTCATTGGTCCACAATCCTCTGGAATAGGCCATGTCATTTCACATGTTGTTAATGAGCTACATGTTCCACTTCTATCATTCGCAGCAACTGATCCAACCCTATCTGCATCGGAGTATCCTTACTTTTTAAGGAGTACCATTAGTGACTATTTCCAAATGCATGCTGTTGCTAGCATTGTTGATTATTACCAATGGAAAGAGGTGACTGCCATATTTGTTGATGATGATTATGGGCGAGGTGGGGTGGCGGCCCTCGGAGATGCACTTGCAGCTAATCGGGCAAGAATTTCATACAAAGCAGCCATTCCTCCAAATTCAAACACAGATGTGATCAGTGATGTACTCTTTAGAGCAAACATGATGGAATCCAGGGTGTTGGTTGTGCATGTCAATCCTGATACAGGGATGAAACTATTTTCTACAGCTAGCAAGCTCCGGATGATGGCCAGTGGCTATGTCTGGATAGTAACTGATTGGCTAGCTGCTGTCCTGGACTCCTCAACGTATAGACATCTTAATGACATGAGTTATATACAAGGGATAATTGTTCTTCGTCAGCATACTCCTGATTCTGATGCCAAGAAAAAGTTTATATCTAAATGGAATAGTGTGGCTCGTAATAGGAGCATTGAGTCTTCCTTGAATTCGTATGGTTTTTATGCATATGACTCAGTTTGGATTGTTGCTCGTGCTATCGATCGATTTCTCGATAACAGGCAGCAGATTAATTTTTCTGCAGACCCAAGATTGCACGATTCAAATGGAAGCACTTTGCGCCTATCAACTCTTAAGATATTTGATGGTGGTGAGCAGTTGCTACAGCAACTTCTGCTCACAAACATTACAGGCCTAACAGGTCAGGTTCGGTTTGACTCAGACCGCAATTTAGTACAGCCAGCTTATGATATCCTTAATGTTGGTGGTTCTGGGTCCCGCTTGATTGGATATTGGAGTAATTACTCCGGCCTTTCTGTTGCTTCTCCTGAAATTTTGTATCGGAAGCCACCAAATACGTCAACAAGTTCCCAGCGGTTGTACAGCGTGGTGTGGCCAGGCGGCACTACTACTCAGCCTAGGGGCTGGGTTTTCCCGAACAATGGCCAGCCTCTGAGAGTTGGTGTTCCAAATAAACCAAGTTTTAAGGAGTTGGTGTCAGGTGGCAAGGGCCCTGATAATGTGAGCGGGTACAGCATTGATATATTCAACGCAGCAATTAAACTGCTTCCTTACCCAGTTCCTTGCCAATTCGTAGCAATTGGGGATGGTTTAAATAATCCTAACTATGACGACATTATTAGTAGGATTTCCACCAATGTAGGTCTTCATTCTTTGCTCAGCTTCTTTGTTTTTTTTTCTTTTAGTTATTTGAATCTTCCTTTTCCTTCAGTCCCTTGATGCAGCTGTAGGCGACTTCGCTATTGTGAGAAATAGAACGAAGATTGCAGAGTTCACACAGCCTTATATCGAGGCAGGACTTGTGATAGTAGCGCCAGCGAGACGGGCAACTTCAAGTGCATGGGCTTTCCTTAAACCTTTCACAGTAGAGATGTGGTGTGTAACAGGTGCTCTTTTCATTTTTGTGGGAGTAGTTGTTTGGATTCTTGAACATCGAATTAATGAGGAGTTTCGAGGCTCTCCACGACAACTAGTCCTGACAATATTTGGTAAATTCCTTTTGCTACTCCAAAGACGTGTTTTATCTTAGGTTACCATATCTGTCTTGAGTTAAGATTCAGACTGGAAATATTAATACAAGCAAAGTGGTTATTGTTATTTAGTTTATTTCCTTTGCTCTCCTCAACTCAATTGTTTTATTTCCTTTTGCTATTAGAAGCTAACTGATTCTTCATGCTTCTCTTTCAGGTTCAGTTTCTCAACAATGTTCTTTGCACACAGTAAGTCCACTAGATGCATCACATGATATTATGTTTAATTTTCCCAGTCTGTGTTGTTTTCCCATCTGAATGAAAATATCTTACTGAAAATCTCAACTCAGGACAGAACACCGTTAGTGCTCTTGGGCGTTTTGTGCTGATCATATGGTTGTTTGTCGTGCTGATCATCAATTCAAGCTACACTGCTAGCCTGACGTCAATCCTCACGGTCCAGCAACTTGCAACTGGAATAACTGGACTTGACAATTTGGTTGCAAGTGCTTTACCTATCGGATACTGTAGCGCCCCGACCCGACTGCTATACAGTGATGCTGTGTGTCACCGGTTAAGCGATACAACCGGAGGTTACGGGTTTACCAATCCCCGGCCAAAACCTTTGGCAGGCGTTGCTGGGTACACCTCACTCCAGACAACGCAACACCCCGATTGATGCCTTAACACAGGCACAACTATCAAAGCATAATAGTAAGATCAAGACTTGTGGAACAACTGGCACATCACAGACTCTACGACACAAATCATGTAGTTCAACTCTTATACAGAGAAAGATAGCAAATGACAACCAGAGGTCACAGACCCAACATTACAACAAGCGGAAGCAAAATAGGTTGTTCTAAACAACAGGAACCAAAATAGGGCCTAAAAGGCCTACAGATAAACATCACAACGCCAGCTGTTCCAGGATGTCCCAAGCTGCCACCTGGGAACCCCAGACTACTCGTCAACGTCCACAAAGAACCCACCTTCGAGGTCGGTGAAGTCCTCTCCTGAAAATAAGCAAACGACGTTGAGTTCGACGAACTCGCAAGATTAAGAGCTAATATATGCTCCATGATTGGCTTTCAAAGGTTTTATGGCTGTTTTGCATAAAGCTGATTTTATTTATAAAAACACCACTCCATGGCATCGACTATTAGAACATTTTCAAAGAGGGGTAAGAAGTAACTCTTTTCTCTTGAGGACACCTTCCTCAATTATCACCAACATCACCATTGTACCTGTTCATCAAAGGCACCTCCCCGAATCACCCTCGAGGAAGTCAACCTTACATTCGTGGAATTGGCACCTCTAGTACCCAAGTTTTAATCATTCCGTTTAAGTTATTCTATGATCATCGTCCATTCCCAAGTCGTCCGTAACCGTGGACACGGCTTTTCGAAAAGATTTATCCCTGCAGGGGTGTACAAAGTAGAAGTCCCCGGAGTCCCGAGGGGCCCCAGTTCCTTCGCCACGCGTACCGTCCGGCCCATTACCTGCGCATTAGCTCTCTTCCTTGGAAAGCCGGCTGGGTGGGAGCGGTGTCGACTTCTCCCTCGTTAAGGACTCTCCAGGATCATCAGTGAGGACGGAGCAGCATCTCCAACTAACTGCCCCGTGGCCACTCATTTTCCTAACGCCATCAGCCTCATCACAGTTTACCACCATCACGCACGCGCAAAATGGAAAACCGAACTAGAGGACCCTGGCTAGCCCCGCTCGAGTTATTTAGTCTATGAGGGTTCCTGCAATTGCATAGGCCTCACGCATGGTTGCACGCTCAGTCTTGGTTCAGGATGTGCAGAACTCGCACCTAGGCGGCGAGAACGAGACAACCCACCACATCCCATGTGGCCTCTCATCCCCACCTTTAAGCATTTTATTATCCATCACCACATTTCTCCACCATCATCAACGCGGTCACAAGTCAACACCTGTTTCCAGCATGTACCACCATAGTACCACTAGGCATTTACTAAGCATGGCTAAGCATATACATGGCAAGTATAATTATCTCGGGCCAACACTTCAAACCTGTGGTTAATAGGAAGGATACAGGTAATGTCAACAGGATTCTAATGCAACTAGTAGGATACTCTAATCCAGGCAAAAGACATTTAGAACCGCATGCAATATTATCGTGGAGAAAATAATTGCGGAAAATAGGATAAGATATGCTCAGAGGGGGGATTATGCTTGCCTTGTTCACCGTGGTGATAGTACGGATCCTCGGGGTAGTGAGGCGGAACCCCGTCTGCTTGATCTAACGAAGCACACAACGGAAAAACAAATCAAACACCACACATGTGGACCATGCAATGCACAATCACATGATGTCATGACCAGTTTATGCAAAGATAGCATCATTTAGTTTATCAAGAAGAGTAAATGGAGAGCCAAAATAATCAGGGCAATTATTTGGAAGCAACCCCATATTTAACTTATTGACCACATTGTTCATCCATTGTCACATTACCAAGAAGTGGCTCAAATATGCATGAACATGGCATGATTAGATAGGTGTTGCTCTTCTGATCGTTTCGGTACCTTATTTGTAATTTTCCGAGTTCCGATGAATAAATAGTGAATTAAATAATTAAATGAATTTAATTCTTTTATTCCATTTAGGAGTAACATCAACTAAATATTTGTGATCATGATGTGAGATTAGCATGGTTGGATAGCACTTGAGCTGCTGATCATTTTGATACCTTATTTGTGAAATTTGGATCAATATTTAAATAGGTATGAATTCTTTAAATTTGTTTTATTTCCAAAAAAAGAAAACCCACTGTAGCCAGGCCGGCTTCCAGCCCGGCTGGGCCGGCTTGCAGGCCGGCCATGGGCCAGAGAGGTCCGGCCGGTGGCCCGGCTAAGGCCGGTTCGGAACCGGGAGGGGCACAGAGGCTTCCGGCCTGTAGGCCGGTTGGGCCGGCTGGGCGACCGGGAGCGCGAGGAAAAAGAAAACGGCGACGGCGTTCGCGGCCAGCACGGGCACGGCGACCAGGACGGCGGGCGAGCGCGAGAGGGGGAGAGGGAGGGGGTGCATATGCACGGTATGCTCACCCTGAGCAAGTGGAAGGCGACGGCGCGGTGAGGGGACGGCCGGCGGCGACGAAATCGAGCCGGTGGAGCTCGGTAGGGTGCGGGTGGTGTCGAGGACGGACACGTTGGCTCCGGGGCTTCCCGGTCCGATTCCTCGCGCGTGGAGGAAGAGGAGGATGCGGCGGAGCTGAGGGCTGCGTCGGCTCGCTCCGGGGAAGCTCCAAAAGGCGGCAAATCGACGGCGACGGCGGCGTCTCCGCGGTGGTCGCAACGGGGAGGCTAGGGGCTCTCGATCCGGAAAATACGGGAGGAACGGGGAGAGGAGAAGAGTACGGGGAGAGGGGCGTCCTCTGCGTGGTCCTTGACCACCAGGGCAGCGCGGCAGGGCGGCATGGCTCGGGGGAGGTGGCGCCAGTGCGGCCCGAGCTGTGCAGCTCGGTCGCTACAGTGGGGGAAGAAAAGGGATTTTACCAAAACGGTCCCTGGCTGGATTAATTCCATCACGAACAGGTCCAACCAGTTTACAAATAGGTCCTTTTCTGTACTGTTTTAAAACAGCAGCAGGGGTAATTGATTTACTTGAGGCAGTTATCCACCTCCAAAAATTATGAAATAATTTGGGGATGCTCCCCTTAACATTTAGTAACTCCGCAAAATTTGGGGTTGGCAAATAAAATGTTTTGGTCAACCTTTGTTCATAGAGTTTGGTTTAGGCATTTTAGCTAAACTCCCAAATGCAATTACTTTAGAAATTTTGAAACAAGGGCAGGATATTACTTTGATCTCTTGGACTTCCTGGACAATTATAATTTGTCAAAGTATTTTATTTTGCAACTTTGAAGGTTATCATTGCTTTGTAAGATTGTTTGAGCAAGTCTGGCAATCCAGTTTCTCCAATGTTGCCCAAAACAAATAGTGTGTGGTTTAGCAATTTTAGGATGGATGCAAATGGTGCATGCATGCCATGATGCAAAAAGTGGAAAAATTTACACAGATTTTCAAGTTCTCAAGTTTGGGCTGTTACAATTCTACCCTCCTTACAGGAATCTCGCCCCGAGATTCTAAGTTTGCAAGAAGAAGTCGGGATACTCTTCACGAAGACTAGACTCTCGTTCCCAAGTTGCTTCTTCCTCGGAATGATGAGACCACTGAATTTTGAGAAACTTGGTAGTCTTGTTCCGGGTCTTTCTTTCAGCTTCATCCAAGACACGGATAGGATGCTCCCGATAAGTGAGGTCTTCTTGTAGATCTAGCTCCTCATGATTGACCCCATGGATAGGATCCTTGAAACAACGGCGGAGTTGGGAGACATGGAAAACATCATGCACATTTGGAAAGATGGACGGTAACTCCAACTTGTAGGAAAGATCTCCTCGCTTGGCCAGAACGGTGAAAGGGCCAACATAGCGGGTGCCAATTTCCCTTTGATTCCGAAGCGGCGAACGCCTCGAAGGGGAGAGACGCGGAGGTAGCTTTATCACCAATTTCGTAGTGAACCTCCTGATGATGCTTATCGTAGTAGCTCTTCTGCCTAGACTGAGCAATCTTCAGATTCTCTCTTATGATTCGAACCTTCTCCTCAGCTTCATTGATCACATCCGGACCAAAGAGTGCCCTCTCTCCGGTCTCGGACCAATTCAGAGGAGTACGGCATTTTCTTCCATAGAGAACCTCAAATGGAGCCATGCCCAGACTAGCTTGATAGCTGTTGTTGTAGGAGAACTCCGCGAAAGGGAGATACTTTTCCCAATTCGTGCCAAAAGAGATTACACATGCCCGAGCATGTCTTCCAACTTGGTTTACCCTTTCGGTCTGACCATCAGTCTGGGGATGGTAGGCGGTACTGAAGTTGAGACGGGACCCCATAGCATTTTGGAAACTCTGCCAGAACTTGGAGACAAAGATACTTCCACGGTCAGAGATGATCCTCAAAGGGACCCCATGCAATGGAACAATACGAGCCAATATAGATCAGCGAGTTGACTAGCATGTATCTCATCGCGGACTGGTAGGAAGTGAGCAACCTTGGAAAGACGATCAATGATTACCCAGATTGCATTGTTGCCCTTTGGAGACCGGGGAAATCCGGTGATGAAGTCCATACCAATTTCATCCCATTTCCACTCGGGAACTGCAATAGGGCGGAGAGTGCCAGGAGGTCTTTGATGTTCAGCTTTTACCCGACGACAGGTGTCGCATTCAGCAACAAACTTGGCGATTTCCCGTTTCATACGAGTCCACCAGAATTGTGGTCGAAGGTCTTGGTACATTTTGGTACTCCGGGATGGATAGAGAGAGGTGTATCATGAGCCTCCTGAAGGATCAGCTCTCTCAATTTCCGCTTCTTGGGTACCACTAGACGGTCACCGAAATAAACAACTCCGGATTCATCGACAGAGAAGCATTTGTACTTCCCACTAGCAATATTGTCCTTGATTTTCAGAATACCCTTGTCACGCTTCTGGCATCCTTGATCTGGTCTACAAGAGTAGATTTGATCTCCAGATTTGCTAGATAGCCGGAGGGAACCATTTCCAAGTTCAAACGGGAGAACTCTTCATGAAGGGAGGTTGGCGCTTCAATCATCAGATTGTTGCAATAGGACTTCCGACTTAGCGCGTCAGCCACGACGTTTGCTTTGCCGGGTTGATAGTTCAGACTCACATTGTAGTCCGTGATTAACTCCAACCAACGCCTTTGCCTGAGATTTAAATCCGGCTGGGTGAAGAGGTACTTCAGACTCTTGTGATCCGAGAAGATCTCGCAACGGTTACCAAACAGGTATGGTCTCCATTGCTTCAAAGCATAGACCACCGCGGCAAGTTCTAGATCATGAGTTGGGTAGTTGTGCTCATGCGGCTTAATTGGCGAGAAGCATATGCCACCACATGGCCATCTTGCATCAATACACAACCCAAACCTTGTAGAGAGGCGTCACAGAAGACGACGAAATCCTTGCTGTGTCCGGCAGGACAAGCACAGGAGCGGACGTGAGTTTGGCTTTCAGGCTTGGAAGCTCTCTTCAGCTTCGGCAGTCCATACGAACTTTCTATCCTTCTTGAGAAGGTCAGTCAATGCCTTGGCTATTTTGGAGAAAGCTTCGATGAATCGGCGGTAGTAACCCGCCAATCCGAGAAAGCTACGAATGTCCTTGACTGACATTGGAGTTTTCCAGTCTAGAATAGCTTGAATTTTGTCGGGATGACTTCCACACCATTGGCAGATATTACATGTCCAAGGAAGACAAGTTTATCCAACCAAAACTCACACTTGGAGAACTTGGCATAGAGACGGTGTTCACGAAGCCGTGTCAGAACCAAACGAAGATGTTCCTCATGCTCTTCATTGGTTTGGAATAGATGAGGATGTCATCAATGTAAATGACGACAAACTTATCAAGATAATCCATGAAGATGGAGTTCATGAGCCTCATGAAAGTAGCTGGAGCATTTGTGAGACCAAAGGACATGACGGTATACTCATATGAGCCATAACGAGTAACAAATGCCGTCTTTGGAATATCCTCCTTTCTGATTTTTATCTGATGGTAGCCTGACCTCAGATCCATCTTGGAGAATACCGTTGCACCAGCTAACTGATCCAACAGATCATTGATGCGAGGAATAGGATACTTGTTCTTGATTGTCACCGCATTCAACGGTCGATAGTCAGAGACTAGACGAGGCACGGTAGAATCCCTCTTCTTGACAAAGAGTACCGGACAACCCCAAGGTGAACTGCTAGGCTGGATGAATCCTTCTAACAGCTGATCAATTTGCTCTTTCAACAGAGCCAACTCTTCCACCGGCATACGGTAGGGCTTCTTGGAAATTGGAGCGTACCGGGAAGTAGCTCTATGACAAACTCCACACTTCGGTCAGGAGGCATGCCAGGCAATTCTTCCGGGAACACATCCGGGAAGTCACACACCACGTGTATGTCCTGGATTTCAGGAGGGGATTCGCCTTCCATAAAGCAAAGAGAATCTCAGGTGACTTGGGTACGACGGCGGACGGAGGTATTGATGTTGCAGGCCAATACTCACAATGTCACCGGAAGGAGCGGTCACAGTAATGGTCTTGGCAGCACAGTCGAGATTAGCCTGGTATTTGGCTAGCCAGTTCATGCCCAATATGACATCAATGCCTTTGGACTTCAGAGCTACCAAGGCATAAGGAAAAGACAAGGAACCTATATTAATCTGGACCTCAGGAGTAACCCATCGGTTTGCCATTTGGAACCAGGAGTGGAGATCGTCAAGGGACGTCTCATTTTCTCGAACGGTATGTTGTGGTCTTTTGCAAACGCTATGGATGAATGAATGCGATGCTCCAGAATCAAACAAAGTGTAGCTGTATTGCCGTTGATTCGTAACTCACCCATAAGAACGCCGGGGTCATCTTCAGCTTCTTCAACAGAGACGTGGTTCAGGCGACCACGCACAATAGGTCCAGCCTTGCCAGTTGGAGTGGCAGGGGCTCGTGCAGGAGTTATCGCGAGAGGTGCCTTCTGGGGGCACTCCCTGGAGTAGTGACCAGCCTGGCCACAGGTGTAGCAAGTGACCCAGGTGGAGCAGGTAGCATAGGACGGTACCCACTCCGCCTACCCCAAGTGTCGAAGTAGTGGGGCGCGGAGGAGGTGGCCTGTATCCTGCTGCCTCGGCATGAAGGAGCACGAGGTACGGCGCTGTAGGGACAAACACCCTGCGCTTCTTGCTCTCAGAACCCGAGGAACTCTGGTGGTCCCCATGTGCGGGCCTCTTGGAAGCTTCAAGTTCCTTTCTTCCTTGCTCAAGAGTGAAAGCCTGGTTGAACAGCTCCTGATAGGTCTGGAACCTGAAGGGCATAGCTCATAGCGAGCTGCGGATTCAGACCCTTGCGGAACAGCTCTTGCTTGTCAGCATCATTGGTCACGTCCCTTGGGGCGTAACGAGAGAGATGGTTGAACTCACGACCATAAGTGCGGAGGTCCATCCGTCCCTGTTGCAAATCCAGGAACTCCCTCCTCTTCAAGTCCATGATCGGCTGGGGAATGTACTCCGCACGGAAGGCAGTGCGGAATCAGCCCAGGTGAAGACATGGTTGGCTGGAAACAAGCCACATGGCTCTCCCACCAACAGCCAGCAGCACCAACCAAGAGATAGGTGGCAAAGTTGACTTGCTCAGCCAATGGGACATGAGCGCGGAGAACTTGCGCTCCAAAGCACGAAGCCAATCATCAGCTTCCAGTGGCTCCTTAGCATCAGCAAAAGTGGGTGGCTGGGAACGCAGGAACTCAGTGAGAGTGTTGCACTCGTTCCTCCGTGCATTCTGCTGCACCAACTGTTCCAGCAAGCGCTCATTGCGCCCACGGTTCTCCTCAATGGCCATCAAGACTTGAGCCATCGAGGTGGTGGCGGCAGATCATCCTCATCATCATTGTGGTTACCGCGACCACCACGGCCTCCACGACCTCCTCGAGCCATTCTGGAGATTTGACAATGACACAGTTAGTATCTTTCTCCGAATGGTCGAACAATAGCATTAGCGTCTTCACAAGTACACAGACTAGGGACGATAATACTTTGCGAGAAGGAAAACAACAAGATAGAACTTGGGTCGAAGATCAGCATCATGTGCTACTAGTGAGAGTTAAGAAATCACAACTTAACACACTCTAGTTGACACAATCCGGGACCTTATGTTCAAGTCCGTGGGTTAAAACCCAAAGAAAGGATCAAATGATTTGATTCGGTAGAAACATCTGAGTTGATTTGGGATTGACAACGCAGCGGGAGCAACGTGACACATAACACTAAAGGTCGAACCCACCCCGTTTCTAATCATTTTGAAGTAACAGGTGAGAAGTAAAACCTTTAACTCAAATCGAGGTAAGATTGCTCCGAGATTAGAGGGTAACCAGATAAGGAGTAAAAAGAATCCTAAGATGGTTTTCACAACTCATTTTTAGGTTAAAAATATTTTCACAAACACTAGACTCAACATCGACCAGTAGAAGGGTTTCCTACAGGCAGTACTGCTCTGATACCAACTTGTGGCGCCCCGACCCGACTGCTATACAGTGATGCTGTGTGTCACCGGTTAAGCGATACAACCGGAGGTTACGGGTTTACCAATCCCCGGCCAAAACCTTTGGCAGGCGTTGCTGGGTACACCTCACTCCAGACAACGCAACACCCCGATTGATGCCTTAACACAGGCACAACTATCAAAGCATAATAGTAAGATCAAGACTTGTGGAACAACTGGCACATCACAGACTCTACGACACAAATCATATAGTTCAACTCTTATACAGAGAAAGATAGCAAATGACAACCAGAGGTCACAGACCCAACATTACAACAAGCGGAAGCAAATAGGTTGTTCTAAACAACAAGAACCAAATATGGCCTAAGAGGCCTACAGATAAACATCACAACGCCAGCTGTTCCAGGATGTCCCAAGCTGCCACCTGGGAACCCCAGACTACTCGTCGACGTCCACAAAGAACCCACCTTCGAGGTCGGTGAAGTCCTCTCTGAAAAAAGCAAACGACGTTGAGTTCGACGAACTCGCAAGATTAAGAGCTAATATATGCTCCATGATTGGCTTTCAAAGGTTTTATGGCTGTTTTGCATAAAGCTGATTTTATTTATAAAAACACACTCCATGGCATCGACTATTAGAACATTTTCAAAGAGGGGTAAGAAGTAACTCTTTTCTCTTGAGACACCTTCTCAATTATCACCAACATCACCATTGTACCTGTTCATCAAAGGCACCTCCCCGAATCACCCTCGAGGAAGTCAACCTTACATTCGTGGAATTGGTACCTCTAGTACCCAAGTTTTAATCATTCCGTTTAAGTTATTCTATGATCATCGTCCATTCCCAAGTCGTCCGTAACCGTGGACACGGCTTTTCGAAAAGATTTATCCCTGCAGGGGTGTACAAAGTAGAAGTCCCCGGAGTCCCGAGGGGCCCCAGTTCCTTCGCCACGCGTACCGTCCGGCCCATTACCTGCGCATTAGCTCTCTTCCTTGGAAAGCCGGCTGGGTGGGAGCGGTGTCGACTTCTCCCTCGTTAAGGACTCTCCAGGATCATCAGTGAGGACGGAGCAGCATCTCCAACTAACTGCCCCGTGGCCACTCATTTTCCTAACGCCATCAGCCTCATCACAGTTTACCACCATCACGCACGCGCAAAATGGAAAACCGAACTAGAGGACCCTGGCTAGCCCCGCTCGAGTTATTTAGTCTATGAGGGTTCCTGCAATTGCATAGGCCTCACGCATGGTTGCACGCTCAGTCTTGGTTCAGGATGTGCAGAACTCGCACCTAGGCGGCGAGAACGAGACAACCCACCACATCCCATGTGGCCTCTCATCCCCACCTTTAAGCATTTTATTATCCATCACCACATTTCTCCACCATCATCAACGCGGTCACAAGTCAACACCTGTTTCCAGCATGTACCACCATAGTACCACTAGGCATTTACTAAGCATGGCTAAGCATATACATGGCAAGTATAATTATCTCGGGCCAACACTTCAAACCTGTGGTTAATAGGAAGGATACAGGTAATGTCAACAGGATTCTAATGCAACTAGTAGGATACTCTAATCCAGGCAAAAGACATTTAGAACCGCATGCAATATTATCGTGGAGAAAATAATTGCGGAAAATAGGATAAGATATGCTCAGAGGGGGGATTATGCTTGCCTTGTTCACCGTGGTGATAGTACGGATCCTCGGGGTAGTGAGGCGGAACCCCGTCTGCTTGATCTAACGAAGCACACAACGGAAAAACAAATCAAACACCACACATGTGGACCATGCAATGCACAATCACATGATGTCATGACCAGTTTATGCAAAGATAGCATCATTTAGTTTATCAAGAAGAGTAAATGGAGAGCCAAAATAATCAGGGCAATTATTTGGAAGCAACCCCATATTTAACTTATTGACCACATTGTTCATCCATTGTCACATTACCAAGAAGTGGCTCAAATATGCATGAACATGGCATGATTAGATAGGTGTTGCTCTTCTGATCGTTTCGGTACCTTATTTGTAATTTTCCGAGTTCCGATGAATAAATAGTGAATTAAATAATTAAATGAATTTAATTCTTTTATTCCATTTAGGAGTAACATCAACTAAATATTTGTGATCATGATGTGAGATTAGCATGGTTGGATAGCACTTGAGCTGCTGATCATTTTGATACCTTATTTGTGAAATTTGGATCAATATTTAAATAGGTATGAATTCTTTAAATTTGTTTTATTTCCAAAAAAAGAAAACCCACTGTAGCCAGGCCGGCTTCCAGCCCGGCTGGGCCGGCTTGCAGGCCGGCCATGGGCCAGAGAGGTCCGGCCGGTGGCCCGGCTAAGGCCGGTTCGGAACCGGGAGGGGCACAGAGGCTTCCGGCCTGTAGGCCGGTTGGGCCGGCTGGGCGACCGGGAGCGCGAGGAAAAAGAAAACGGCGACGGCGTTCGCGGCCAGCACGGGCACGGCGACCAGGACGGCGGGCGAGCGCGAGAGGGGGAGAGGGAGGGGGTGCATATGCACGGTATGCTCACCCTGAGCAAGTGGAAGGCGACGGCGCGGTGAGGGGACGGCCGGCGGCGACGAAATCGAGCCGGTGGAGCTCGGTAGGGTGCGGGTGGTGTCGAGGACGGACACGTTGGCTCCGGGGCTTCCCGGTCCGATTCCTCGCGCGTGGAGGAAGAGGAGGATGCGGCGGAGCTGAGGGCTGCGTCGGCTCGCTCCGGGGAAGCTCCAAAAGGCGGCAAATCGACGGCGACGGCGGCGTCTCCGCGGTGGTCGCAACGGGGAGGCTAGGGGCTCTCGATCCGGAAAATACGGGAGGAACGGGGAGAGGAGAAGAGTACGGGGAGAGGGGCGTCCTCTGCGTGGTCCTTGACCACCAGGGCAGCGCGGCAGGGCGGCATGGCTCGGGGGAGGTGGCGCCAGTGCGGCCCGAGCTGTGCAGCTCGGTCGCTACAGTGGGGGGAAGAAAAGGGATTTTACCAAAACGGTCCCTGGCTGGATTAATTCCATCACGAACAGGTCCAACCAGTTTACAAATAGGTCCTTTTCTGTACTGTTTTAAAACAGCAGCAGGGGTAATTGATTTACTTGAGGCAGTTATCCACCTCCAAAAATTATGAAATAATTTGGGGATGCTCCCCTTAACATTTAGTAACTCCGCAAAATTTGGGGTTGGCAAATAAAATGTTTTGGTCAACCTTTGTTCATAGAGTTTGGTTTAGGCATTTTAGCTAAACTCCCAAATGCAATTACTTTAGAAATTTTGAAACAAGGGCAGGATATTACTTTGATCTCTTGGACTTCCTGGACAATTATAATTTGTCAAAGTATTTTATTTTGCAACTTTGAAGGTTATCATTGCTTTGTAAGATTGTTTGAGCAAGTCTGGCAATCCAGTTTCTCCAATGTTGCCCAAAACAAATAGTGTGTGGTTTAGCAATTTTAGGATGGATGCAAATGGTGCATGCATGCCATGATGCAAAAAGTGGAAAAATTTACACAGATTTTCAAGTTCTCAAGTTTGGGCTGTTACAGATACCAGGCTGGAAAGTTTGTCCGAAATTACCTGATCGACGAGCTGAACATTCCTGAATCCCGGTTGGTACCGTTGAGCACGGTCCAGGAGTATGCCGACGCCCTTAACCGTGGTCCAAAGAATGGCGGCGTTGCTGCGATTGTTGATGAGATGCCATGTGTGGAGATCTTCCTGTCATCCCACTGCAACTTCAGAATAGTCGGCCAGGAGTTCACGAAGGAGGGATGGGGATTTGTATGTTCAGCATCCTTTACCTCATCATGCATTTTCAAATTCACTTTGGTGGGCCTCTTATAATATAAAGAAGAGGACTAAATATGTTCATTTTATTTCCTTTTACAGGCATTTCAGAGAGATTCACCCCTTGCTGCGGACCTGTCGACCGCAATCCTTCAACTATCAGAGAGTGGGCAGCTTCAGAGAATCCACGACAAGTGGTTCACAGACCCGAGCTGCGGCTCCGAGGACAGCGGTCTGGGAGCAGTCCAGCTTAGCCTCGGAAGCTTCTGGGGCCTTTTCCTGGTGTGCGCTCTGATATGCGTCTTCGCTCTCATGGTCTTCTTCGCGCGAGTCTGCTGGCAGTACAGCAGGTACTCCAGTTCTGGAGCTGCCGGCGAGCCAGGCGATGCTGCTGCTGCTGCTGTCGCCACTGCTATTGTTGCTGAAATGCAGCCGACGAAGCCAAAGCCGACGCGCCTCGGTAGCTTCAAAGAACTGATGCAGTTTGTTGACAAGAAGGAGGAAGAGGTGAGGAAGACGATGAAGCGGAGATCGAGTGACAAAGATAACCAAGCCGCTGAATCCTCGGGCGCGCACTCTATCTCTTCAGCATAGAAGGCTCTCTAGCAGATTTGAGTCTTTCAGATGACAAAGCCAACTTCATCTTACACAACCAAGATAGCATATACTGAAGTAGATATAACAGCGGTATACTTGTAGCAGGATTCGGAAATCCATTTTTTTTGCAGGGTCATTGGAATTCTGTCTCTGTATGTGTGCAGGTGCAGCAAACATTTTTCTAGATCTTTTTTTTATTCCGGTGATCATTTTCTTAACCGGCAGACACCCTCTAACAGTACAAAATGTTCTTGTAATTGCTCTTCCAGAATGAGTACATATATGGCTTCCTTTTTCTGAGGGACACACAAATTACTAAACTGCTCCATTGAATTGTTGTACTGTACTTGACATTTCATAATCACACAAATTGTATTTGTTTTTCTGTTTCTAAATCTTACCAGACAGACCTGAACGTGGTGCAGACAGTACCATTCTGAACCCCGAACTGGCTAGCTGTTGTGCTGTTTATCCTGATCTGGACAGTCGTGCGTGGGCGCAAGAGCCATAATGATAATGTTCTCACTCACTCTTTCTGGTCCTGTACAAAACAGATTACTCCCGAATTATCAGGTTGCTACTGGTACAGAAGTGCTTCATGGGATTAGTGCTAAAGAGGAAAACCATTTGCGTCTTGTTTTTGTGACTAGGAATTAAGCGGTTCAGCACCGGCTTGTGTGTTCGGTGTTGGCCGCTAATGATTGTAAAAACTTTGTTTTATGAGCAATAAAGCTCACGATTTACCTAAAAAAATAGCTAATCTGATCCAGAACTATGTATTAGGATTCTACGAATGAGCATATAAAATAGCGGTATGGGACAAGCTTATGATACTACACAATCAGTATCATTCATGATAATACTATATCTTGATACTATGTGATGTGAAAGGCCTATGTTGGGGACATGTGACACGGAAAGTCAAAGGTGCACCTCCTATGTGGAAATTTTTATTTTTCAAATACCAAAAGATTCTACAAAAAAAGGATACCTATAAATGTTAGAGTCATTTGTGAAATGATGGTTTGTTTCATCGAAAAATACGCGATGTGATCGGGAAAAAAATACGGTGCTAAAAAATGCAAAACTTTGAGCACGTACTCATATTTTAATGAGTACCATGTTAAATTGTTTGAGAAATTTTTGACCGGTGGTGTCGTCTTTAAACTTCTATACATACATCGAAAACTTAGAACTCGTTTGATTCATAGGATAGGGAAAGTTCAGAAATAGGATTGGGATGGCATATCTAATTGAATCATATGGGAAGAGGGAGTTCTTTTGATTGTAGTAAAGAAATTTTATTTTCTTATGAAGTTTGCACTCAAAGATTTCTATGGGAATTTTTCGTATGAGATATGATCATATAAATCAAATGACTTCTGAAGGAAAAATATCATAGGATGTCAGTCCTACACAAATGCTTTGAAAATCCTATGAATCAAGGAGAGTTGTTGTTGATTTTTGTTGTTGTTGTTGAGCCCCGCCACCGGGACATGAACAAAACAGTGCGTAGTTGCAGTGTGCGAGCTGCGTTGGATGTACATCGAATCGCAAGTAACTCCGGTTCCCTCACGCTCAACCACCAGCATCCGGACTGGAGCACATCGCTCGCCCCATGGAGCGCATACCACACACAAGGACACCATGACAGGTTGAGGTTTCTGTAGGCTGTTGGTGAACTGAGCTTTCGCATTCAAGCCCCGCTCTACCTACCGATCTCCATCGAATCGCAACAGAAGGCCCAGGGATGTTAATTACGAGCCCTCTTCGTCTTTCGCCAGACGGGCTGACGGAGAGAGCAAAGAGAACTAACCAAATTTCGCTGCCTCTGATGAACGCCGGAAATGTTGGGAAGCCGTTCTGCCTCCCCGTCGACATTAAGATCGGAGACGGCAACCGGCTATGGGGAAATCCCAGAAAGCTGCTATGTCGCCACTTGCCAGTGGTATTGGGTACGGATATTGGGATCCCATCGTGATCTCGTCTCAAATCGCACATTGTTGAGCCTAAAATTGCGATACAAAAGGGTACAGTTTTGGCCACATTTGCACTAGCTAGTTTCAGTCTACTGGTTATTTCCTTGCAAAACACTTCTGTTAATTTCGTCGCCGTTTCAAAAGAAACTAATGGTTTAATATTATTCGTGTTGTTCTATTCTTTAGGTGTATTTTTTCGTCACTGTTTTGCGATAATTTGGGACGGGGAATGCTCCTAGGGCCGCATACAACGATTGCTTCCCTCTTAAAGTTGTTGCTACTTTGACGAAGCACTAGACTGGCAAAGAGCCTCCCTTTACCAATCTCCCCAACCTCAAACACATCCGAATTGGTACTGATCAGAATACCTCCTGAATTCCCCTCGGTTGGGATTCAGTTCCATACAAACGTCTGATCACCCCCGCCCCACATGGATTGTAACTCCATCTCTATTGGTAAAATTATCTTGACTGTCTCCTGCAGACTAATGATATCAAAATGTTCACGCCTCAAGGATTCAATCACACGACGTCTCCTATTGACCAAATCCTCGAATGTTCTAGTGGAAGAACTTCATTTCTTCCGATCCGGTCCCTCGTCTCATCTTTCTTTTTCCTACCCTGACCTAGCCCAAGTCCTTTCATACCCCTTGGTATGTATGACTTGGCTCCTCTACACGAGTGGTTGGAAATTGGAAGGGATGGCTGCGAAGAAAGCCGCCGCCAACCTCGACTGCTCCCCCCCGAAGCATATGTTTCATGTGCTTGAGTGCGATCTAGCACATTAAGGCTGCTCATAGATTAGTAACATGCATATATTACTAGTCCATGTTAGTACCTCCCGTGCAAATTAATATAAAGGTAGTGTCATATATGATCTTATTTATTATTTGGTAGACTCATTTTGTCTTGGAAGCGCTATGCGATGGTAATAGGTTACTCCCGAGAGCGCCGTTTTGGCTCCCGGGAGCATATGCTCCCGGGTGCCAATGCGAATTTCCGGTTACTCCCTCCATTCGTTGAAATAAGGCCCAGATTTGTTTTCCAAATTATTGCGTAAAACAAGGCGCGTGAGAAAATTTGTACCCTATATACCGAAAATAACCCCAACTCTCTCGCTTGAATTAAGTGCACCCCTGCTACAAAGCTGGCTAATCGCATGCGGTCGATTAAATTACTCAGGAGACGAACTGGCCAGCAGAATAGGGGCTGGTAACTTCGCACCTAGCGATTCAACCGGGGCAAAAGAGTCCAAGTAATAGCAAATTTTCCCCTGCACTGTGCTGATTTGGTTATAGCGCCAGAAATTTTCACGCCTTGATCTATCTCTCTACTCATTAATTAGCTGCAACATCAAATTTGTGAAAGCATTGGTGTTACTCCCATTATGGGCAACCTCACAACTCCTACTTAGCTAGGGAAGTCTAAGCTAATTCCTCGGCTCGAATGGCTAAGGGCATCTCCACCCGCCAAACGACCCCCAAAGCCCCAACAGGGATCGGACGCAAAAATCGCTCCCAGCGGCACCCCCAAGTGTTCGGGCGAGCCCAAATATGTACGGCACCCCGAGCCATCCCCCAAGTTGGGAGGGTCTCTCGGGGGTGCTGGACAATGTCCGGGCACGCTCCTGGGTCGGGTAATCCACATGTCATCCACTCTAGCGCGCGGTGAGGCGGACAAGAGATTCACGGGGAGGATTTTGTGTGGCTCGCGCGCCTGTGGCCTACCATCCTCAAGCTATCCACCCACGGAATCCTCTGTGGCTAGGTCGGCTAGACACATGAGTGTGTTAGTGCTATGTCGCCACATAAGATCCCCTGAGTGGATCGATTGGCCTGCCTATGCCAAGAGATCCACTCACACGATTTTATGTGGCTAGGTATGGTACCCTTTGTTTTTTCACCAGCTACACACCAGCTACAAAAATAAAATTCATAAAAGTCACATAATCCGTATTTGTCCGGTCTGTTTGGGGGGGTGCCGCTAGGAGCACTCCTCCGATTTTGACCGGACATATGTCCAGCACCCCCAAAGAGGGCATAATTGGGGGTGGCGGACACGAATTTGGCGGGTGCCGGTAGAGATGCTCTAAGATTTGTACACTCGATCTCGAGGTGAAAAATTAGGCGCTCGGTAACAAAGCCGTGCCACGTGGTACCTACCGCCGTAACAAACGAAAACACATGGCATGGAGAAGCGATGCCGAGTACGACGTCATATGCACTTGGCAAACATAATGGCGTAGTGTTTGTTGAGTGCACCCTGTTTTTCCTCGACGATGGAGCAAGGCGCTGCTCGAGGTCGGCTCCTTCAATAAGCGCTTTCTCCTTCATGCCAGTTCTTGCCTCATCCTTCTTGCTCTCCTGGCCGTCCGTGGCAACGAGGGGGAGAAAGGGAAGATCGAGCTGAGGGCTAGGGTTGGATGGTGCCGCGGGTTGGATGGTTCGCTTTCTGCGACGATACCCAAGGGGTAGTCATGTCTAGCCATTGCTATCTTTGGTCATAAGCTTGACCTCGTGTCGCTCGAGCTCGGTGCTGGCTTGAGCCTTTTCTTCCTCCATCGGAGGATCTTCGACAACCTTGATGTGGAGATGTCCATTCCTCACGCCAGGTTCCCCGACGGTGATCGGGATGGCCGCATCTGGAGGCTGAACTTCGTCTGCGGTGCACAAGGACTTGATCACGTTTCTGCGATTTGTTCTAGGGTGCTCTGTGTAAAAGCTGATGACTTGTGTGTAATTTAAGTTTTGTTAAGGTCATGTTTGTAAGTTTGTAACGTCCGCCTGTTTACTAGGTCCTTCGGGATAAAAAAAAAATTCCAAGCTCCAGCATGAATGCCAAGTGATTTTGGAAGTTATGATTAATCAAAACGAAAGTTGGGAACTCGAAAACGGTGGTCGGATTCCGGTGCTCTTCCGAACAAAACAATCGTTGCCCGAGTCTTGACCATGCCCACGCACTCCATCAGTAAATACATGGGTCTCGCATCGGTGTTCGACCGCGTCGTCAATCCCCAACCGTACCAGCTCGTGCCGCTGACACGCGCCATTAAAGCCATAGATAGCAGAGCAGCTCAGCGCGTCCCGATCCCGAGCCCTCCTGCTTCTAGATCCCCAGAAGGAAAACCAGCAGCTGGCTAGCTAGCTTACCATGGCCAGGCTAGCTTATACTGTACAGTTCACCCGTACCGTTGCCGGGCGCAGCACAACTGTCAAACATACCACCCTCGCTAGCCCGAGCTTCCCGCATTGAAGCACACACTGGAGCTCGCATTCATGGCTCCTTTCAGATGGTAGATGGCTCGCATTTACGTCCACCACAGTACCCCTCGTCACCTTCCTCCCGCTATATATCGCTCCACCCACTCCATCCACGATACACCTCACTACCTCAGCTCAGCAGTTAGTGTGAGACCAATTGCCAAGAATAGAGTCAAAGATCGAGAGTTGAGCTCCGGCCACCGTCCAGGAGGACCATGGACGTGAATGACGTGCTGCTGCTGGTGTCGGCGGCGGTGCTGGGCTTGGTGTGGTGGCGGCGGTGCTCCAAGACGGGCGGCGTGGACGGCCTCCCGCCGGGCCCTCCCGGGTGGCCGGTGGTCGGCAACCTCTTCCAGGTGATCCTCCAGCGGCGGCCCTTCATGTACATCGTGCGCGACCTCCGCACCAAGTACGGCCCCATCTTCACGATGCGCATGGGCCAGCGCACCCTCATCGTCGTCACCTCCGCCGACCTCATCCACGACGCGCTCGTCAAGCAGGGCCCCGCGTTCGCCAGCCGCCCCGCCGACAGCCCCATCCGCCTCCTCTTCAGCGTCGGCAAGTGCACCGTCAACTCCGCTCCCTACGGGCCCCTCTGGCGCGCGCTGCGCCGAAACTTCGTCGCCGAGATCGTCTCCCCGCCGCGGGTCAAGGGGTTCTCGTGGATCCGGGAATGGGCCATGGGCGCCCACCTCCGCCGGCTCCGCGCCGAGCACGCCGCCACGGGCGCTATCCGCGTCATGGCCAACTGCCGCCTCACCATATGCAGCATCCTCGTCTGCATCTGCTTCGGCGCCAAGATCCCCGACGAGCTCATCGTGGAGATCGAGGAGGTGCTCAAGGAGGTGATGATGATCTCGCTGCCCAACCTCCCGGACTTCCTGCCGCTCCTCACGCCGCTGTTCCGGCCGCAGCTTAAAAAGGCCAGGGCCCTGCGCCAGCGCCAGCTCAACTGCCTCGTACCGCTCGTGCGCGCGCGGCGGGAGTTCCTGCAGACCGGCGGCAACGCGTGGAAGGAAGGCGGGGAAGGGAACAGGGTGATCGGCGGCGTCGAGATGATGAGCCCGCCCGGGGAGGCGTACGTGGACTCTCTGTTTGACCTCGAGCCGCCGGGCAGGGGGAAGCGGCTCGGCGAGGAGGAGCTCGTCACGCTCTGCTCCGAGGTCATGAGCGCCGGCACGGACACCAGCGCCACCGCGCTGGAGTGGGCCATGATGCACCTCATCCTCGACCCGGCGGCGCAGCAGAGGGTCTACGACGAGGTCGTCGCCAAGGCCGGCAAGACCGCGCGGATCACCGAGGCCGACGTCGAGCAAATGCCCTACTTACAGGTAATCCACTAATCCGACTTTTTAGTTCGCATTCTGAACATACACTTTTTAGTTCGCATTCTGAACAGACACTTAGGATTACAGTAAGCACCGATGTAGGACTCAAGAACAGCATAAGCAAACGAACCGATAATAACCGGTCGATCTGTCAGCTAAACGAACAATTAATTAACCGAACTTTGTGATGGCAGATGAGTGTAACCATCGATCTCAATCGGTCCATGTTTCATATTCTCTTTGGGGGTGCTCCGAGTGACCTGCGAACCAAGATTGCGGCTACTAATTCAGGACAGTTCACGTGGAGATTAAGTTGAAAAACACTCAGCTGGTAGCCACTTAAGTAGCTAGTGTCTAGAAAATAATCAATGGCCGCTTCCAGCACCATAATAGAAGAGTTCAAGCTAGGCAAGTCGGGTGTATGCATTTCTGTCAGAAAACGACGTGCGTGCCCTAGCTAGCTCCGGGTCAAGCGAAAACGACCGATTAGTTAGGCATCTCGCGAGTTAAGTTTCCTTCAATTCTGACGGTGATCGTGACAAATTGTGGTGGTTGCAGGCGGCGGTGAAGGAGACGTTCCGGCGGCACCCGCCGAGCCACTTCGTGCTGTCGCACGCGGCGACCCGGGACACGGAGCTGGGCGGGTACCGCGTCCCGGCGGACGCGAGCGTGGAGTTCTACACGGCGTGGGTGACGGAGAACCCGGAGACGTGGCCGGACCCGGACGCGTGGCGGCCGGAGCGGTTCCTGGAGGGCGGGGAGGGCCACGACACCGACATCACCGGCACCCGCGCGCTCCGCATGATGCCATTCGGCGCCGGCCGCCGCATCTGCCCCGCCGCCACCCTCGGCGTGCTCCACATCCAGCTCACCCTCGCCAACATGGTGCGGGAGCTCCGGTGGACGCCTCCCGCCGGCGAGGGTCCCCCGGACCCAACCGAGACCTTCGCCTTCACCGTCGTCATGAAGCACTCTCTCCGGGCCGGCATCGTCGAGCGCAACCAGACGCCGCCGGTGGCCACGAATTAATTCCGTTGGATCGGATCTGCGTGAAGCCACGGCCCGGCGCGGCGCGGTGGTGGTGGCCAGTACCACGGCTAGGTGGTTATGGCGGGGGTTTCATCAAGCTCTAAGATATAAATACTCCATGATCGATCCCAGTAGAAGCTATTCGTTGATGGTTGGATATGCATGCATCATGATGCTATCATAAGTTTTAGTGTCATTTTTCTTTTTTCTTTTTTGATTTTTAGTGCTCTCTTCTTCTTCTTCTCTTCAATTCTTTGTTTGATCCACAAGTGTACCTATAACCTGCTGCTGCTGCTCGATCGATCGATCTGCTCATATATATTTTTGTTGTCACATCCTGGAGTACATGCATAGGTGTGAGCTAATTAAAGCCATTAAAATCTGTAGACTTGTGTAACTGAAACTAAAAGATCAAGGCTGCAAGCTATCAAATGTGGTTGGATCAGGTACCAATTGGGGTTTCAAGCGCCGAAAGACGTGCAGTTAGCAGCTTCAAATTCTTGCTGCTGTGCACCACTTTTAGCATTTCGGTTTCATTGATTCAAGACTGTATTGTATGGTTCAGTTCAGCCGATCGGTTGCATATCTTGTTGCCCCCTTTTACATCTTGAAAGAAACCATAAAAGGGGTTTAGCTGTCGTTTCATCAACCATGAAACATGCAATGTTCTGATGTTTGGTACGAGGTAGTGATCACAAGTGCTGGGTTCCATCTACTGAGAGTTAAGAGTGCTTCAACAAGAGTATCAAGGGTGGAACACTGAGGCCACAATGGTGGGTCCAAAAGGTGAATAGGGCCGGCAACACATTGATGAACTACTCCCTTTGTCCCCAAATAGGTGGTTTATAAACCGAGTTTAAGAGTCAATATTTTGTAACTATAATTAGATACATATAAGAAAATACTATCAACAATTACAACATTTCATAAATACACTAAGAAAGGATATCTTATGGTGAATATATTGATATTGATTTGGTATTAGACATCCTCATCTTTTTGTATATATATATCCAGTCAAACCTAAAATATGTTGACTTTTTTACTCAATTTATACACCATCTATTTGGGGATGGAGGGAGTAGTTAAGATCATGCAAGACCATTCAATGATATCCACATTATGCGTGAATTCTTTATGCGACTATCTTTAGTCTTTTATGCCGCAGAAGTCTATGGAAGACCATCTTTTCCATATACTTTTGGTAATCATAGAAAATGATTCACTCTACCGTAAAAGGCCGTTTTCAAAAGAAAGAGAAAAATCCCGGTCGTTGAATGGATTCTTTTTTTTTTGTCTCATAAGAGTAGGTGGCCTATTATAGAAAATGTATTTTGAAAACATTTGTAAATGTCAAATAATCAAAAAAATTGGGTGTACATCTGGACTTTATATTTGCACACAAAGTTTCACAAAGAAAAGTTTTTGTTGCACGACCTGATAAAAGAAATTACTACAAATTGTAATTTCTTAATAATGTTAGTGTGTGAGTTAGATGTGTGAGCTAATTAGAGCAATAGAAATGAGAGAGGAGTCAAGTTACAAAAAATTTCAAAAGCAATTAAGCGGATACAACATGTTATCTACGCATATCCATATTTTTTGTTCAAAAATACGTCGTACTGTAGGCTACATAAAAATAACAAAATCATGACTCTGAAAAAGTTGAAAAAGAACTAATTTTACTTTTTACATTTGTCTTTTATTGTGCAGATCACATATGGAAATATATTTCCCTGCAAATTTGGGCTGTACATAGTAAACATGTATATGTACTTGTATGCATATTTTAGATTTTTTTTTTGAGATACAAAAGTAAAATTTCCATTTTTGTACAATCCATGAGCACTGGAGTTAGGGAGTTAGAGTGTTTTCCGACTAAAAATCATGTAGACTTATGGGAAGGAACTAAAATATCAAGCCACAAGCTTGTAAATGCACTTTGGTCAGAGCTACTACATTCTATGAAATAGGGGTTTATCCTAAAGCTTGATTTCGAGTACGGCAAGCTATCAAATACACTTTGGTCAGATCTACTACATGCTAAGAAATAGGGTTGATCTTAAACCTTGATTTCGAGAAGGTGTACGAAAAGGTCCATTGGCTATTTTTGAGAGATGTCTTGGTAGCAATGGATCGACTGGATTGTCTTGGTAGTTGAATCTAGAGGTGTGCATTAACATCAATGGGTAGTATAAGAGTTTGATGCAAGGGGATCCTCTTTCCCAATCCTTTTCGATATTGTTGGTGATGCTCTACTCTAAGCACAGTTATAACCGCTAACGATAAATGGCATATTATGTGGGATACACAACACTTACATAATGCAACTTTTTTCCTATGTGCTCTATGATTAGGGATTAGGTCAGAAGTTTACCACTATGGTTGTGTGCATAAACTGATGCATGAGGCAGGGGATTATCCTCCATTTCATTAAAAATAAGGCTTTACCACTAGAGGAGCATGTGTGGAATTCTATGTAGGTGTCAGAACAGTGTGGTCTGACTCATCCGATTCCTCGAACAACTCCCTTGTCGATCCCACGAACTACTACTTTTTTTTTTTGATTTTTCATACTTGTATTCATACGTAGAGGACAGTATTACAAGGCCAGATACAAGCAAAGAAAAAGAAAGGAGAATACAGAGGGCAGCACTGCTGCGACACGCCGTCTTCCACCTCGAGGAACCCCAGCCCGCTCGATCTCCACCGCCGGAGACGACGAAGAAAGCAGCCACCCGGAGTCCTACACCCTGGAGCGGAAGAGCTCCTAGCCCGGAGGCGTTGAAGAGCCGCATCGACCACCAGCTCCGACGAGCTGGATCTGAAGGCAGAGATCGTCCGTCGGCCGGGGACACGCCCCAAGCATCTTCCGCGCCGGATCTGGGGCCAGCGCCGCCCCACTTCACCGGAAGTGGCCAGATCCACCGCCTGCACACCACTTCCCCGCACAGCAGCCGCCTCGCACCTCCTCCACCGGCCTCCTGTACACTCGTCACCGGACTGCCGCCGAAGCCGGAGAAAACAGCGACAGAACGGAGACACACCTGCAGCTCGGGAGCATCGTTGAGGACGACGCCGAGGAGGGGGAGCTGCAGAGCTCCAAAACGACGACGCCGGCCACCCCGCCTCAGCCGCGCCGCCCAAAAGCTCCCTATCTACACGCCGGAGCGCAGATCTGGGGATTCCCCATCCTCCCGCCGCCGGAGCGGCCGGCGGAGAGTGAGAAATCCCCAGATACGCCGGCGGCCGCTGGGGATCGCCGAGTCGCCTCCGCGTTCGCCTCTGTGCACTGTAGAGGAAGAGGGGTTTCCAGAAATAGACGAGTGGACGTTTTACGAACTACTACTTTGTCTTGAGAGTTACACGTGAAACGACTTTCCTGCCACACGTCCAGGGTGAAACGTTGGGCGATGAATTGCTAGCTACATCCGCATGACCTCATACGAGTGGTGGCTAGGTTTTCCAACTTTTGGAATCATGGTGTTCAATCACGTGGCCTTTCGGTTGTGAGTGCCTCCACCTTATATATATACACATCCGTCTTGGTGCACAAAACTTGCGGTCCCATCGAATCGTAATGCAAATACTACATGAAGCCAATCCCTGCAGGATTTCGTCCTAGCACGACTTGAGTCCAACCTAGTCGGCATGTATCAGTCGAATCATATCCAACTATTTCCGTTAACCTTGAACGTGTGAACATATAGATTCACGATCAATTGGGGCAACTAGAGTTACTCCTCCAAGTTACCGCCATGTTTCCTAGTCACCGCTCACTTTCATGAGCACTCGGCCTGAATTTGCAGAAATGTTTTCAATATTGACCATTTGTGTACAGATAGGGTGATGAGGTTAGCTGGAAAGAAATGCAGATGGAACTCCCCGTTCCAAAGTGCTTACTAAGTTGGGTATAAAAGTATCGGAAAATGCAAATGGCTTCCGAGCTATAGGGAGCTCGTTTTCTTGAAAAATCGAAATCAGCACTTTTGAGTTAAAAAAATCGAGAGAAAAATCCTAAATGTGGATAGTGTCGAGTTCTACAAGCGTAATTTTTTAACTCAAAACTCGTGGTATTTTGGGCAGCACAAAAAAAGACAAATCGGAAAATTTCAAGTTTTTGAAACTGTATACCAAGGGTGGAACATTTATGCCATAATGCTTGGTCCAACAGGGACTGTTTTCTATTGATTAATTAATTAAGATCATTCATGATCATGGAGCTAACGGTATCTACATTATGCATGAATTTTTTGTTGCGATGGATTGTGTTTTAGGCTAACGGATATATATAGGACCCGGGCCGGGGCCAGGCCTGCGGGCTGCGGCATGAAGGGCGAGCCGGGCAGGCCTGATTGCCTGAAGTCTGTTGCGTGGTATTCCTAGCTTCAATGCATTGTGCGTGGGAAGCAAGCAACCAAGCTGGCCGTCTTTGGCATAACTCGGCGCTGCGACCTGTCCGGCCGTCGTCCGGCCGGCCAACCTCGTGGTCAGAGATTCAGAGTTTCACATGCGCACATTCACTACGTTAACCCCACCGCTGGAATCCATCGCAATAACCAGCAATAAATTGGATCCAACCTCCCTCCTCCATGATCTGATCTATTTCTACCGCGTGCTGGGCTGGGCGGCGCCGCTGGGTTTCTTCTCCTAGACTAGATCCAGCCGTGGAGCCGTGCAAGCTAGATGTGCAGACGCGAGGAGTAGATGCGAAGATTGATCGCGGCCTGGGCCACCGGAGTTACTCTACCGGCGTGCGTGCTCGCCTCCCGGCCGGCCGTGGCCTGCACGGCAGCATGGTGCGTGGATTAATGCCACCATGGTCGTGACCACAGGACCGCATCTAGTCCAACATCGATCTGAATAAGTCTCAATACTGTTCTTGCACTGAGCTAGAACTACTACCAGTCCTCTGTTAGCAGTAATCTTGTTAGACTAGTGGTTAGCCGCATGCAGTGGTTAGTTAGCCGGGTCATGCGGTAGTGGCCGGTGTGCGTGCGTGCGTGTGTTAGTGGTGTGAGTGCATGGAGTGCGTGGGTGCGTGGGTGCTGCGATCGCCCTGGCTATAAAGCCACCATGTACTGCTCGTTGTAAACACAGAGAATAGCCGAGCAATGTAGCCAAGTGAATACACAAGTGATTAGGGCGTCAGTGCGCCCGCGGCGGCGTTCGTCGCCGGCCGCAAAATCTCGTGTCTAGTGTACTCTTTCTTCCACCATCGTTCGAGCGAGTGAGGAGAGAGCTAGCTAGGCCCTGTGTGGCAACAACATCCTCCAGCAGCTTTCAACCACGTTGACACCGGCACATGCATGCACTGACTACCGAGCGGATGGCCATGGATGTTGACCGCGTCGAACAGGTTGCCACTTGGCAGGGCAGTTGGGCCGGAAGTGGCGCCCGACGCTCCCGCGGACGGACGGACCACGGCGCGGTCTGCGCCGGCCGCGCGCTGGAGAGCTCGGTCGCGCGCAGAGAGCGCGAGCACCGTCGGCGACAGGTCGACCGGAGCCCCCCCCTGCGCTGTCGGCGTTCTACACGGCCCGGATCCGGTTCGCGCGCAGCTAGCACCACGTTGGCGCGCGGCCGTCAGCAGAGCAGCAGACGGACAAACACACGTGTGGCGGCGTGTGCATGCCATCATGTTCTGCGTTTGCTGGCGGCGTTCCATAATCGACGACGCCGTAATCGAGTCAACTCACGCACGGTCAAGGAAGATCTCAGCAGGCACGGCCGGAGTCGGGTCACCGGATGGTGCCCGTGCCAAACCTTGCTGTCTGTTCGCCGCCGCCATGGCCGGCGTTTTTTTTAGCTCCTTTTTGCCGTGTCACCCGGTGCAGGACAAGGCAGTCATGCTCCCACACCATGTCGGACATCGCTTCTCCCGGGGCTTGCGCGGAGGGCGAACGCCTATCATAGTCACCTTCGCGCTTCTCTTTTGGGTACGTGCGGCGACGTCATGGCGACCAGGGCTCGGGGACGTAGGCATGGGATGAGCGGGAACGGGAGCGGTAGGCGAGAGAAATTAATTGGGAGGGGGAGAGAAAATCTGGGAGGGGAGGGAAATAGGGTTCGGAGGTGTCAATGAGAGCGCGGGCCCGCCTGTCGATGTCCGATGTGGCGTCGACCACGGCTTTGTACGACACTAGGAAGCGGCTCCCTTTTGGGACGAGGTTGGCCTGATAGAGGCGGACGGCCGCGCCGGTCGAAAGCACTCTATTGTGGGCGCGACTGGACGTGTTTTACGTCCCGTGCGCCCAATAACCCTATTGAGGCCGCGATTGGAATGCTCTTGACCCATAGCCAACTTCTGATGCATCTGGCCGCACATGAACAATGTGGTCTTCAACAACCCGCTTTCTTTGGTGGTAACCATCAGAGATGAACGTCGATGAGGCAGAGAGGTGGAGACTGACAGGGATTTGACGTCCGGAGGCTTTTGATATCCCGAAGTCGATCCCCGAGCGGTTGCTAGATGGAGAATAGGGCTTATCTAATTTGAGGAGCTTTCACCTGGTGACAACAAACTTGCCGCCTAGCCGTTATACTTGCCACTTGGCAAACCCTTATGTATCCTTAGTACACCTATCCAAGGTTCAAAAGGTGCAAACGGACACAAGTCAATTACACTACATATTCTATGGAGTAAAATCCATCAGACATCACTGAACTTGAGGCCATTACCCACCTTGGTCCACGTACTTCCAAATACGCGAGTTACAGTCACCAAATACATGCGCGTGTGTCATTGATGGTCACCGGAGACTATATAGCGACGTATTTTCCGACGTGGCGAGTGGTGGACCCTTCTGTCAGCCCTCCAACCATTCACAATGACTATTTCTGAATAGTAATAAACAAAAGGGCCAAACTGAAAAATTGACAAAGAGAGGCTGCCGTGGCCACGACGCCGAAGCCCCCACGCCCTCCCGTTCCAGTCCGCCGCGGCCGCTCTGGACCCTCGAGGATGGCTGCGCGCCATGGCTGCGCACGATCGACTACTGATCTGCTCGGATGGTCGTAGTGGAGCTGGAAAGCGGCTGAGGCGCGGTGCAGTAGCTGCTGCTCGACATCGTGCTTGCGTACAAGCAAGCGGCGGCGCGGCGACGCACGCTAGCGAGCAGTGCATGGAGAGCTGTCCGCACCAGCTTGCACGCATCAGGAAGGAGAGGTGATGCACCAGCTTGCACACAATAGGGAGGAAAGACACGCATCAGGCAGCTTTGACGCGGGTATCACAGAACGCTGTCGAGACTGAGCGATGCCGCGCCTGGGACCAGCCACGAGCAGCACGATGTCCCCTGCATCCCGGTGCGGCGGCGGACGCGGACGTCGCGGAAACGACCAGCGGACGGTTACTCCCATGCGCTCGGCCGGGTTGATGATGCGCCGGTCGAGGTTCCACAGCACCACCAGTCCACCACCATAGGGGTTCGCGCCGCGGAACATCTCAGACGTCCGGTGCAGTGGGAAACACCGTGGACAGGTTCTCGGCCGCCGCCGCCGCTACGGGTGTGGATTCGGGACGGAGGGAGAGGCGTAAGATCTCCTGTGCGCCGTCGAGCTCAGGAGAGGTGCCGCCATCGAGCTCCAAGCCAGGCTGCAGGCCGCCATCGAGGTCCAGAACACGTCACCGAGCTGCAGGCCGGGCCGTTGAGTTGCAGGTCATGCCCGTGCGGGCTCAAGGCCGCGTCGTCGAGTTCCAAGAGAGGCGCTGTGGGAACCGCTACAGGAAGGCGCCGAAGAGTCCGTAGGCGTTGGCGAGATGGAGAGCGGACTCTACCCTCACGTGCTCGCCCGCGGCGAGGCTGGGTGGGGCGCGGGGTGGAGAGGCGGGGCTGGATGCGAGCAAGAGCAAGGGGACGGGTGGCGTCGCGGAACAGAGGCGACCGGCGGGGCGGCGACTCCCGCGCGCTCAGAGCATGCCGATGCCGCTTACGGCGCCCGCCGGTGCTCCAGGCATGCCGATCGTGGCGAGGTGCGCTGCCTAGCGGACGAATTCCATGTGCGCGTCAGCTGCCCGGCAACTCCCAGACAGAGGAGGAGGAAAAATATCACACTAACCAGTGGGTCCCGCTGGTCAGTCGAACTAAAGGGTCAACCATTGTGTCTGTACTCTGTAGTGAATAGAAAAGCAGGATGGATATGGGTCTTTTTGCAAGATATCACTGTTAAAGACTGGTCAACATAGTGCCACGTCAGCAAATACGACGCTATACAGCCTCCGGTGACCATCGATGACACACGCATGCGTATTCAGTGACCGTAACTCGCGTATTCGGAAGTACGTGGACAAAGGTGGGCAATGGACTCAAGTTCGATGATGTCCGATGGATTTTACTCTATGCATAATCCTGGACGAATTCATGCATGTCTCGCGTGGCATTATTAGTGGAGCATCGTATCTCTCCACTCCTTCATGTGTCGTCTTGTCTGACTCTGCGTGCCTATGGTTTTTAATATGTGCAAGCATGACAAAGACGTCTCAGCTAAACGATCGAGCACATACAAGAATACAGTGAGGTTTGCTTCGGTGCTCCGCGCCTCGCGAAACGTGAAGAGGTAAGTTTGTCCTGGTTGTTTTTTTTTGTTGGATCCGCGAAGCCCAGATCCAAGGCTTGTATTATCCAGCGTATTCATACAGGACCTGGAAAAAAACTGTGGCGCATGATCCACAACGCGCGTGCTCGTCTTCTCCAGATCGGTCGTCACCTGGACCGATTCTTCAAGCGCCTGGTTCGGCAACTTCTCCCACCGCAGAGTGCTTCATCATCGGAACCCGTCGCTGGTGCTATCTACGGCACTGAAACGGGAGCCCTCTGATGCGCCTCCAAATTGTTTCTACGGCACTGAATCTGCCGCGGCCTTGACGTCCTTCTTCATGGCCGGAAGCGGTTGGAGCTTCTCTTCGGCGGAGGGAGAGAGGAGGTGGTTTTTTTTTTTCCGAATTGGGGGAAATGGGAGATGGGGGCACGCGTTGCGGACGACGCTTCACTTTTATATGGCGTGACGTTTCGGTTCCGTTTTGACGTCATCACCACACGTCAGCATATTTGTACGATATATACAATTGCGCGGGTCGTACGGGCTTTCTACGGGGCTATACGTACCTGTTAGATTTTCTAAACAGACCATCGTGCCTCTAATTATGAATGGGTACAGGAAGATCGCGGCTGTCCTTGTGTTGTTCGTGTCCGAACTTTTGCCGGGGACGGAGCACCATAGCAGAAACCTAATACAGTATACACAAAGCTTCGGTGCTCAATGCTAGCTGCTCGCCGACTTAACTACGGAAAGCAACTGATCATCAACTGGTTCTGGTGGGGTGCTTGCCGGCAACGCTCTAATGGTTTAATCCTACATGATTAAGTACAGTTCCTGTGCCGTGACTACCGACTGAGTAGATTCAGCTGGCGCGCTTAACTACATGTCCTTAATTAGAGTATGAGACGACGCTAGTCCTGGCATCTAGAAGCCGGAATCGGCATTCAAACATGTACTCCCTCGGATCCGTTTTAACGTTCGTGAGAAACGAACGGAGCAGTACAAATATTACGTACAGCTTCCGACTCTTTTTCTGGATTGGAGGGAGTAGCAATCTAGTCCTTGATGCTGCATGCAGGATTAGGAACCCATGCATGACAGGCGTGTACCACCAAACGGAGGAAACACAAACCGATCTCAACCACCAATGAGAAACCGATGGAAGTGCACCCTGCATCCATCAATGTATTACGTTGACCATCAGCTGCTGTTTACACTATCTCTAGACATAAAAATGCGCGCGCAGATTAATTTGGCACGCTGACCAGCACTGGCTTTCTTCACACGTCGCAAGGCGTTATCAGGCAGTGCATCAGTTGTTGACTCGTATTTGTTAGAAAATGGATTAGGGTTGAAACGTGCGTGCGTGCTGTTTGTGCCGAGATGGATTCACTACAGGAATGACAATCTAAGCCGACGGCATAGCGCAGAATGCCGTCGGCTTAGTTCCGTCGGCTTACATGCCCGTAGGCATAGCCTCGGAAGCCGACGGCCGTCGGCTTTTTTTCAATAATTTTTAATTTTATGATTTTTTTATTTTTTAAACTTTTTTTTTAATTTTGTACTTAGTCACATACTTAATCTCTAATTACACAATTAATCATAGGTCAAAGTAACTCCCCATCCGGTCACCCATCCTGAAATTGCTCTAACCTAAGCACGCTTAACTTTTGAGTTCGTTTCAAATTAGCTTGCAAATGAGAAGTTAGACCTTACTGATATTAGTATCCTATCAATCATATTAACCCCTCGGTTACGACGTTACACTTTTTCATTGTTTAAATTTTAAAATTTTGTTTGAATAAGTAACAATGATTATGTAATAGTATATTTTGAATAAATAACAATAAAATGAATTTTACTTTATATTTTTCTATACATTTAATATGGAATAATTCATATCTTTAAATCCGTAAATCGAAATTTGACAAATAAAATGTCTAAGTCGATGAGAAAAATGAGAGGAATTCAAATATGCGATCCATATCAAGATCCACCTAACTCTTGCAAAGGTTTCCTCCGTTTCGTCCGAAGTGGGAGTTTTCAGCTATAAGTCCACCAACTTATTAGAGAGAAAGTGAAGCCGGTCACACACCGGAGTAGGATCTTGGACATGTACAACACCCAACAAACTTGTATACATATGGTATGGAACCACCCAGGTTTTGGTGGGTATTAGACGCTCCGAAGCCCCGCTTCGGTGAAACCCTAGACCCGCTGGAAAAAAGTCAAACTTCCTGTGTACCCCTTTGAACGGAGTCAAAAGGGGGTAGGCCAGTGGACTTTTTTGCTTGGTTATGTTAGGTTAGGACATAGGAACATCCAAAACCAAGATCCACCCAACTCTTGCAATGGTTTCCTCTGTTTCGGCCGAAGTGGGAGTTTTCAGCTATAATTCCACCAACTTATTAGAGAGAAAGTGAAGCCGGTGAAGCCGGTCACACATGTATACATATGGTATGGAACCACCTAGGTTTTGGTGGGTTTTAGACGCTCCGAAGCCCTGCTTCGGCGAAACCCTAGACCCGCCGGAAAAAAGTCAAAATTCCTGTGTACCCCTTTGAACGGAGTCAAAAGGGGGTAGGCCAGTGAACTTTTTTGCTTGGTTGTGTTAGGTTAGGACATAGGAACATCCAAAACCTAGATCCACCCAACTCTTGCAAAGGTTCCCTCCGTTTCGCCCGAAATGGGAGTTTTCAGCTATAAGTCCATCAACTTACTAGAGAAAAAGTGAAGCCGGTGAAGCCGGTCACACACCGGAGTAGGATCTTGGACATGTACAACAACCAACACACTTGTATACATATATGGTATGGAACCACCTAGATTTTGGTTGGTTTCAGACGCTCCGAAACCCCGCTTCGGCAAAACCTTAGACCCGTTGGAAAAAAGTCAATGTTCCCGTGTACCCCTTTGAACGGAGTCGAAAGGGGGTAGGACAATGGACTTTTTTCTTAGTTGTGTTAGGTTAGGACATAGGAACATCGAAAACCAAGATCCACCCAACTCTTGCAAAGATTCACTCCGTTTCGTCCAAAGTGGGAGTTTTCAGCTATAAGTCCACCAACTTACTTGGGAGAAAATACTCAAAAAGTGAAATCCTTTGACATGGAGTCCTTTTATGTGTACTAGTTGCTAGCAAAAATGATAAACTTGAGTTTTGACAAACATTTCAAAAAAAACCTTCACAAAAAGGTCTACCATCTATAGACATGTATAGGTTTCGCTTCAAATGACCAAGTTATGACCATCACCGTGCCATAGTTTGTGATAATGTGTCCATATTTCATACATAGGTGTGTCTTGGTATGGCAAACATTGTTGGCAAAAAAATTTCCAAATTATTTTTATAAATATCATTTTCCATTTTTAAGTACCAAAAATATGTTCAAAAAGTAATATGCATGGTGAAAATGATATCATTTTTCTAATCAATTTAGACATTTTATTTGTTAAATTTTGATTTACAGATTTAAAGATATCATTTTTTTCATATTAAATGAAAATAGAAAAAATGAGAGGGACCTATGCCGACCGCTTTGCCGTCGGCTTAGCCCCGCTGAACCTAAGCCGACGGCTTTAGGTCTGGTGAACCTATGCCGACGGCTTTGCCGTCGGCTTAGGCCTGAGTCCAATTTTTTTCTACGCGGGCTCTATGCCGACAACCCCGACAAAAAGCCATCGGCTTAGCCTCTGGCCGTCGGCATAGGGCACCGTTCCTGTAGTGATTCCTGCTGCTTGTACGTGCGTGCTGCTTGTGCGTGTTAGCTGCTGCTTGTGCTGTGTACTGCTGTTGGTCGATTCCTGCTGCTGTTTTGCTACTGAAATTTGTCCTTGATTTTGGATAGACACTAAATTATGATGTTGTTTATTTTAGATGGACAATTCAGTGATGAACAACTCACAGATGCAGAGCGATGGATCTTTTCTGGACATGATGAATATGGGTTCCGGTGAGATGAATTGGGGTGACACACAACTCCAAATCTGCTCGCTATACACAAGTAATTGAATTGCAAAAGCATGAGATATATGGGTTCCGGTGACATAGAGCCGTTGGAAAAAAGCTGTTGAATGGTAGTTATAGGATACTATTAAAATATAGGAGAGAGAGAATATAGATGTCCTGAATATAGATGTTCTACTAGAAAACTGAGGACATCCAAAACAGAATCTTTTTAGATGATCCTCTATATGGAGATATAGAGGACCAAATTTGGATGAGCTGCTGGAGATGCTCTAAGAAGGTCTTCGACATTATCAGGCTGGCGATAGTGAATGGTGGTTGGTGGTCTCTTTGCACTAAGCATGCCATGTGCACGGCGAAACCATGTGCGTTGGCAACTGCCTCGATCAATGGCGAGGACGAAGAGGAGGGGATCTACATGTGGTCGCGTAAGATAATGTATTCTTTCTGTTGCATTTGATCACGAGTGGCATGGATACATGCCACATTCGTGCAACTTTTGTAACTTTCAAAACTAAAATCACGCTTTGGACAAAGTTTCAAAATGACGACCATCATGTTACCATTTCCCTGCCCTTAATTGTTTTGAACTCACGAGTGGCATGGATACATGCCACATTCGTGCAACTTTCAAAACTAAAATCACGCTTTGGACAAAGTTTCAAAATGACGACCATCATGTTACCATTTCCCCGCCCTTAATTGTTTTGAACTACTCATGTCCTCATTCTAGCAACACACCTCTAGCAAATTTCAACTTAGCGTACGTTCTGGACACAGACTTATACTCTCGTGTCAATGGGCCATTTATAGCATAAGAGAGCTCTATCTTCTTTTTGTGACGAAAGGGCATTGATCCAATTAGGTGTTAAATTCCAGCCATCATTGCCTAGTGTACACGACATCGGTGGACACGACCTTGATGCTCAGTTTGGGCATAACACATGACCCTTGCTTTGTGTTTGTAGCTTGTGTGGTGGCTATTTTCCGATTGTCGTTGTAAGCCGAAAGGCGTCGTAGTAGCCGTTTGACTGCTTCTTCATGAAAATTATACATCTTTCTATTTGAAACGAGGCAAAATTATACATCTCTAGATGTTGGATACTGGCCGGTGACAAGCAACTTGCGCAGATTATTGGCTAAAAGGCCTTTTGTGGTTTTTCTTCTTCTTTTCTGATGGTTTAGTCCCCTCATGTTTGCTCCTCCTTTATCAATATAAAGGAAAATTATACACTTTCCATTGTGTATTCTAGAAACAAAAATCTCAGCATCTCCATTCCGTCTTTGTCCAATAGTTAAAAGAGACGAAAGGAGTCGTATAAGAACTTCTGGAATTTCTACAGCAGAAGTTAACAACATGAGAGTAGACATCTTGATTTCTTGAGGATCATAAACACAACTCGTTAACTGCGAAGAAGCCGTCCATGGAATTGACAGATGACGCATATGACTTAACTTTAGAACTAATATAAATATAAATTCGGAGCATGCACATCGAATATGCAACAAGGAAATTACAGTACCTGACACCTAATTCCATTTCACTGTCAACGTGCATCAACTGCACGCCTGATCCAAGGTGTTCAGACGCTAAGAATTGGAGGCGGCCTGGGCCACGGAGTAACTCGATCCGGCGTGCGTGCTCGCCTCCCAGCCGGCCGTCATTACCACGCGCGTCGAACCGATCGCCACAGGCATTGCCACGCGCGGCCGGACCACGACGCCGGCCGCCCATGCCCGCGCGCTGAGGGCACAGGTCTCGCGCGGAGAACGCGATCACGGTCGGGCTGCCGTTGCTGATCTATGCTATATGTGCATGACAGTTGACAGTCTCAGATAAAGAATCGAGCACATATATACAGACAGACAAGCTTCTTTGCTCATTGCTAGGCGCTCGCCGACTTAACAGACAGAGTGCTTGGCGGCGACCTACGAATCTACGATGCTGCGCGCCTGCGCCTCGCCGGCGTGCAGCGGCAGGCACAGGCGCTCTCCTTCTTCACCTCAGTGTACTACGTAAGTACCTCCTGAATGTTGATCAAAATGTGCAAGGATTATGACCCACTCTTCGTTAACACTTCACGGTGTACATAGATGTAGTGGATTGGTACACCATTCCTACATGATCGAGTACATGTACCACAAGATGACACAAATTTGAAACTAAATTTTCTTCAAAAAATAAAAAATTCCAAACTAGACATGACAAGATTATCTACTACTGTTCCTGCAGTACCGTGTGCCGACTAGGCGACTAAGCAGAACTACATGTCCTTAATTAGAGTATGAGACGAAGCTACTCCCCCACCGCTCATGTCCAGCAAGTCCTGGCTATCTAGAAGCCGGAATCGGCATTCAAACATGCTGCATGCAAGATTAGGGAAGCCATGCATGACAGTTGCGTAGCACCAAACTGATTAAACACGGACCGATCAACAAACAACGCAAGCGGAATCATTATGCATCGATCCATCAACATATTCCGTTGGCCGTCCATGTCACCAGCGACGGCGCGTGTTAATGCCTAGCAGTCAGCTGTTGTTTTTTTTAGGACAAGGTGGTCGAATCCACCGCCCGAATAGATAGAAAGAATTGACCCAGCACTACAGGAATGGCCACCTGTGCCGACGGGCTGCGTAAAAAAGGACCCAATGCCGTCGGCACACCCGAATAGATAGAAAGAATTGACCCAGCACTACAGGAATGGCCACCTGTGCCGACGGGCTGCGTAAAAAAGGACCCAATGCCGTCGGCACACACCTATGCCGACGGCCAGCGTCGGCACAGGGTGGTCGGCATAGGGCCCCGTAGGCACAGGCCACCTGGCCGTCGGCACAGAAAGAAACCGTCGGCACAGCTTTTCCCGACGGCCAGAGACGCACCGTCGGCACCTAGTTTGTCGGAACAGCGGCGGGTGGGGCCCACATTGGCTAGGCGAGGTGGAGGGGCCTGTGCCGACGGCCGGCCGTCGGCACAGCGTCGCCACGTGGACGCAGCTGGGCGCTCCAGGGAGGTGCCTGTGCCGACGGCAGTCCCGTCGGCAAAGGTGTGACCATTTGGTCACATTAAGGGGTCTGTGCCGACGGCAATACAGGCTTGCCCAGAATTTTTGATCCAGCGGCTCATTTTTTGCAGCAAAAATAGCAGAAAAAAATAATCAAAAATCACGACAAATTCACAACAAACAAGATCACACAATGGCTCCATATATCATCAAGTAGATACACACATAGGACCATCATCAAGTAGATACATACATAGCTAGATGTCTAGACGTCCAAAGCCCTACATCTATTGCGCCGACGGCGACGGGGTGAACCCCATATCTCCCCGGCTGATAATAGGTGAGCGTCGGATCGGCGCAGCAGAAGCACCGGAAGAAGGCGAAGCACCAGGAGAAGCTGAAACCGGGAGAAGGACCACCAGAAGCGCTTTCCTTGCCCTGGCTCATATTGTTCAATCAACTGCATTGAGAAAGAGAAAACAAGTAAGCATCAAGACATAATAAAATGTAGACACTAAGCATAAAGACATATGCAATGAAGAAGCATGTCGAAAAATAAATACTAAAGAATAAAAGACATAATAACATGTAGATACCAAGCATAAAGACGTAATGCAATTAAGAAGCATGTTGGAAAATAATTACTAAAGCATAAAGACATTATAGACCGTCACCTATCGTCATCACTCTCCTCATCAGGGTGTTGGTTCTCATTCTCACTATCACTATCACTATCACGTGAGTAGTAGGGCGGAAGCTCATCGCCAGGCTCGTCATCGTCGTCATTTTCCGCATGAAACTTCGAGAGCACATCTATGTCCTTCAGATCCACCACTGACTCACCACGAGTGTGTGCATTGTTCTCGAGGTCCTCGAGACCACCTATTTGTAAGTCAAAGTGCCCGAAGTCCTCTTGCTCTTGATAGAAAATTCCCTCGTATGTTTTAGGGTCAATGTTGTTGTAATCGTCGTCGGAGGGCCTGGGTAGCTTACCATGTGGGGATACCCGGAACACGACTTCCCAGCCCTTGAGGTTCTCTTTCTGGCATGGGTAGGGCAAATAATAAACTTGCTTGGCTTGGTGAGCCACAATATAGACATCGGCTCCGGTATAGGTGGTTGAAGGCTTAACTTCAACTAACCCAATGGAAGGCTCACTTCTCTGTCCACCATGTGGTCCAGTGCATGGGTCGAACCAGTGGCACTTGAACACAACGAGCTTGAGTTCTATGTTCGTACGATTGAACGTCAGCTCGTATACGTTTTGTAACCTTCCGTAGTAATCTACGTAATTGGCTCCATCGGCTCCTCTGGATCCTTTGGTGAAGACCCCAGTATTTACAGTTTTTGCTCCAGGACGATTATTCTGGTGATACTCTGTATGGAAGCGGAACCCATTCACATCATACTTCTCATACTTAATGACGGTACGGTTAAATCCTTGGGAAACACATCTCAGCTCATTTGTCATCTCAACGTTGGGATCAGCTCCCTACAAGTACGGTTCAAATTGTTTTGTGCATTAGTTACGTGTAATAAGAGGGACAAGTCACATATTGCAAGGTAAGAGGGACACGTTAGAAATTACTTTTCCCATGAACCAAGACACAAATTTTTTTCCTCCGTGAGCACCCTCTTTCAGAAGAGTGTCCAGCTCCGCGGGATCGGGATCCACCGTTCCCAACCAGTATTCATCTTGGAATTGTCTAAAAGGAGAAAATACGTATTAGACCGAAACTGAGTTACTAGTTGCAAAGTAATTTGTTCACCATTTACCTCATGAAATCGAGTACTTCCGTCATGTTTATAAGCACATAGAGCATTATGCAATCCTTCTCTTCCTTGGTCAATTTACATTTTTCACCGGCACCGGCCTTGCCACCGGGACATTGGAAGAGGAGGAGCTTGGGGTCATTCTTGGGCTCGTCGACATTGTACCGAGTGACCGGGTTATGCATAGTGGCAACTTCATCGGGAAAGTACGTTGTCACGGCGTCTGCCATCTCCTCGAGTATTGTTGCCTCAGCTATGCATGCTTCAATCCTAGCTTTGTTTCCAGTTATGTTTCGAATGTACTTAAACTCTCTCTCAATACAAAACTGCCAACGAAACTGCACCGGTCCACCCAAGAGTGCCTCGTTCGCGAGATGCACAACGAGATGTGCCATCGGAACAAAGAAGCCTGGCGGAAAGATCATCTCTAACTTGCATAGCAACTCCGGCACAAGATCACGCAGCTTCGCAATAATCAGGGGACATATCTGTTTCGCACAGAGCGTGCGGAAGAAATGGCTCAACTCCGCAAGCACTCGCCAGATACTATCGGGGAGATACCCTCGAAGCATCACCGGCATCAACCGCTCAATCCATATGTGATAGTCGTGACTCTTGAGCCCAGTGACTTTTCCTGTAAGAAGATTGACTCCATTACTTATATTGGAACAGTAACCATCAGGGAACATCACGGCGATGTTTTTGAGCCACTTGAATGCCTCCTTCTTTTGGATATTATCAAGGCAGTAGTCGGCATTTGGCTTAAACCAATTTTTTTGACGAGGGTTAGGAGGCTTCATGTGTAATCTCTCCCTATCACAGAGCTTCTGAACATCAACTCTAGCCTTCACATTGTCCTTTGTCTTCTTAGGAATGTTCAGGACTGTGTGAAAGATCATCTCTCCAACATTCTTTTCGGTGTGCATCACATCGATGTTATGGGGAAGTTCGAGGTCCTTGTAATACTCTAGCTGCGTTAAGCCTGCCACATGAGTCCAGTTGTGCGTTACACCATACCCTCAAATCGGATAGATCCCTCAGCAGGCACGAGAGCACGTAGCTCGGCATCAACTTTTGCACCATCGAACTTCGGTATCGCTTTTTCTTCACGCACAACTATGCCCTTCGTGAAGTTTTTTTGGTCTTCTCGATAAGGATGCCTTCCTTCGAGGAACTGTCGATGCTTGTCAAACGCGACATACTTGCGACCTGACTTTAGCCAAAGGAACTCAAGTTGGTTCCTGCACACTGGGCATGGCCATTTACCAGCTGTACACCATCCGCAGAATAGGGCATACCCGGGTAGGTCGTGCATGGAATAGTGGAACCAAATTTTCATCGAGAAGTTTTTCTTTGATGCTCGGTCGTATGTCCACGTCCCATTGTGCCATGAGTGGTGCAAATCATCCACAAGCGGTTGCATGTAGACACTCAAATTCTTCCCCGGGTATTCGGGCCCTGGAATGATCAGCGACAGAAACATGTGCTTCCTTTGCATTAGTACCCCAGGAGGGAGATTGAGCGGAATAACAAACACGGGCCAGCAGCTGTACGACGCAGTCGACATCCCAAATGGATTGAACCCATCTGTTGCTATTGCAATTCTGACATTCCGAGCATCTGCTGAATTAAGGGGGTGTTTCAAGTCGAAGTTCTTCCATGCCTCACCATCAGATGGATGTCCCATCTTTTCCCGTCCTAACTCGTCGACGTATCTCTTCCCTTTCCTGTGCCAAGTCATTTGTTTGGCAGACTCCTCGGACATGAATACACGTCTCGAGCTTGTCAAGCCGAGAGGGTGTGCATCCGAAGAACAACAGGGAGGTGCTGCCGAAATTATGTCTCAGGAAGGGGTAGAACATGGAACACGACCCGATCTACACGTACTCGGACTGTCCAACAGGACAACCCGGAAGTGTTACGGTTATAAATATGCAAAGATGGACAATCCTGCATATTTATAAATTTGTAACCCTTCCGGATGGGATCTGACTCGGGTTACGCGACTGACTTGGTGATCTAGACCAAAATAAACCTATGCAGCAAGAGAGGCCAAAGATTTATACCCTCGAAGCGTGATCGGTGGCCGGAGAAGGTCGAGGACGTGCTCCGGAAGAGGGCGACAAAACAAAGGGCACCGAGGCGGCCCCTCCTCAGCTGGAGAAGCCGCGAGGACGCGCGGGACCGACGGTGCTGGCTGGCGGGAAGTTACGTCATCTAAAAAGTACAAACAATCGAAATATATAAGCAAATATCCCTCCATTTTACCTAATAATTAAACATAAAACAGAATAAACCATATAACGATGTAACCATATTAGCTAAACATAACACATATAGACAAGCAGCACAATATTACATAGGTAGCATGTATGATAAGTCTAGCAGTACAACAGGTAGCAAGATAAGTCTAGTAGTACGACAGGCAGGATGATAGACATCCTAAACTCGACTCGCGCCGGTGTCAGTGGCGTCGTCCAAGCGGTCCCAACAAGAGGACAGTCTGCTGCTAGAGTCCTCGCCCTGCTGCTGCGTGCCGGAGGGGCCGGCCTCGCCCTGCCCGCGCTGCTGCCGGCTCTCGCTGAAGACCTGGTACTGGACCGCCATCACCTGGGGATCAAGGAGGAGATCCTTGACCAAGGGGTCATCCTCCACGCGCTGGTGGCGCGCCCTGAGCAGCCTCTCTGCCTGCCGGTGCTCCCTCTCCTCGGCCTTCGTCGCGATCCTCATGCCATCTGGCGCTAACATATGCGCCACGCTCCGCTCATCCTCAAAGTTGAGGATCGCTCTCGCCCCAAAGTGCTGGACCGCCGCGCAGTCGTAGGCGCGGGCCGCCTGCCACGGGCACCTGAAAGTACCAAGCTGGATCTTCCTGTGATCCACTGTGATATGAGCTGCCCAAGTCGGGATCTTCGTGGGTCTCCGATGAACACCACGAAACTTTCGCTCCGGCTCCGACATGATACTTAGTTAAGTAAAAGCATTTGATACACGGGTTAGTCAAGGAAGCATAGATAAAAAAAGCAGGCCTACGTGAATTCTTACCCTCGAAGCGTGATCGACGGCGAAGAAGATCTTCCGCCGACACCCTCCGTCGACAATCCCCACTCTCACGCTCCACACGGAATCGGATCAGCGAGGTGGTCACGACGGGGCCTAGTGTACAAAATGAACAAAGGTTAGCAATTATTGTTCTTACACAAATTCACAAGTTTGCCTAGTAGCTAAACAACCGAAAATTAATGCAAAACATGATTTTTTTGTCCTAATCTAACTATATTGCTTAACTAACATGGTTTATAGTCTGCAACAAATAGTAAACTAAAGAACAAAAAAGAAAAAGAGAGGAAATGTGGCTTACCGAGCTGCAGGGAGTAGCCATGGGCGCTCCTGCGAGGGGAGATGCTGCTCCGACGGCGGGGCGTGCTCCTTGTCGGGATCTGAGGCGGCCGAGTAGCAGGGGAGCAGTGGAGGATGTGGTGGAGACGGGAGGAAGCAGCGGGCATCGGGGTGGAGGGTGGGCGGCGTCGCGGTGGAGGGTGGACGTCGGGGTGGACGGTGGACGGAGGAGGCGTGGAGGAGGAGGTGGGACGGCCAGAGCGGAGCAGCGGCGCACGGGTGGGGGAGAGACGCGACGGAGTGGAGGAGGCCGGTGTTGGGAAGATGCGACGGAGTGGAGGAGGCCGGCGAGCGGTGGTGCGGTGACGGGCTGCGGCGGCGTTCGGGGTGGGTCGGGGGGCGCCGGCGACGGAGGGGAAGAGCTCGGGGTGGGTCGGTGGCACCGGCGACGGAGGGGAAGAGCTCGGGTGCGTGGTCGATTTGGGGAAGAAACTGTCGACCGCGCGCCCTGGCCACCCAAAGTAGATAAGCCGTCGGCATAGGTATTTTTTTATTTTTCCTATTATTAGCTATTTTATTAACATTTTAAATATTATAATATATTCCATTATAACTGAATACAGTTTTATTATAATTTATTGTATTATATGGTAGGGCCACACGCAAATTATTCCGGCGCTCCGATTATCCTTTTCCACCCAAACCCTAGTCTGGTGGGCCCGCATATCTACCCCGAACTTTTCTCCGTACAATGGTTGATCTTGGACATTTACAACACACAACACACTTGTATACATATGGTATGGCACAACCTAGGTTTGGGTGGGGTTCCGACGCTCCGGGGCCCCGCTTCGGCGAAACTCTGAATCCGCTGGAAAAACCCTAACGTTTTCGTCTACCCCCATAGACGTGCGTCGAAAGGGGGTAGGCCAGTGGACTTTTTTGCCTGGTTGTGTTAGGCCATAGGCACATGGGAAACCAACTTTTATCACAAGTTTTTACAAGATTGTCCCCGTTTCGTCCGAAGTGGGAGTTTTCACCTCTAAGTGCAGAAACTCACTAGAGAGAAAGTGAAGTCGGTGAAGCCGGTCATACCCCGGAGTAGGATATTGCACATTTACAACACACAACACACTTGTATACATATGGTATGGCACAACCTAGGTTTTGGTGGGGTTCCGACGCTCCGGGGCCCCGCTTCGGCGAAACTCTGAATCCGCTGGAAAAACCCTAACGTTTTCGTCTACCCCCATAGACGTGCGTCGAAAGGGGGTAGGCCAGTGGACTTTTTTGCCTGGTTGTGTTAGGCCATAGGCACATGGGAAACCAACTTTTATCACAAGTTTTTACAAGATTGTCCCCGTTTCGTCCGAAGTGGGAGTTTTCACCTCTAAGTGCAGAAACTCACTAGAGAGAAAGTGAAGTCGGTGAAGCCGGTCATACCCCGGAGTAGGATATTGCACATTTACAACACACAACACACTTGTATACATATGGTATGGCACAACCTAGGTTTTGGTTGGGGGTCCGACTTTCCGGGGCCCCGCTTCGGCGAAACCCTGAATCCGCTGGAAAACCCTAACGTTTTCGTCTACCCCCATAGACGTGCGTCGAAAGGGGGTAGGCCAGTGGACTTTTTTGCCTGGTTGTGTTAGGTTAGGCCATAGGCACAAGGGAAACCAACTTTTATCACAAGTTTTTACAAGATTGCCCCCGTTTCGTCCGAAGTGGGAGTTTTCACCTCTAAGTGCAGAAACTCACTAGAGAGAAAGTGAAGTCGGTGAAGCCGGTCACACCCCGGAGTAGGATATTGCACATTTACAACACACAACACACTTGTATACATATGGTATGGCACAACCTAGGTTTGGGTGGGGTTCCGACGCTCCGGGGCCCCGCTTCGGCGAAACCCTGAATCCGTTGGAAAAACCCTAACGTTTTCGTCTACCCCCATAGACGTGCGTCGAAAGGGGGTAGGCCAGTGGACTTTTTTGCCTGGTTGTGTTAGGTTAGGCCATAGGCACATGGGAAACCAACTTTTATCACAAGTTTTTACAAGATTGCCCCGTTTCATCCGAAGTGAGAGTTTTCACCTCTAAGTGCAGAAACTCACTAGAGAGAAAGTGAAGTCGGTGAAGCCGGTCACACCCCGGAGTAGGATATTGCACATTTACTTGTATACATATGGTATGGCACAACCTAGGTTTTGGTGGGGTTCCTGTCACGCCCCGAGACCCGGCCCGGTAGAATGACAGCCGCCGCACGTCTATAGACCCGAAAGTCTATACACGCGCAAGGCTAGAGAAGCAGGATAAACCAGCACAGTGGATCTCAACAGCTCAATTTACTCATTTTACAGGATTATTTACAATTACATGAATAAAAAGGTTCTCTAGTCGTTTCCACCCAACTGGTCCAGCCTACTCCTCGTACGACCACGTCTTCCGCTGCGAACTCTGATCAGATAAAAACAAGAGGAAACAAGGGTGAGTACGATAAAATCATACTCAGCAAGCAGATACCATACTAGACAACGGAAGAACATCAGAAGTAAACAAGAGATAACAACAGAAACGATAAACAAAATATCAGGGAAACTGGATTTAAAGGAAGAAATCATTCACCGAGGATACTAGAGTTAAGGATGGCGAATGACCGTGTATCGGTATCACACATGACAGCAAGGTTCCCTACCCGGGACTCACAGGGGTGAATATTCACGCTTCTACACTCTTAAGAGGGTACTCCGACGTCAACAGCCTCGACCAGAACCACACAGGCTCCAGAACGAGCAGAGCCCTTTTACCCGCTCAGACACCGGACACCTTGACCTACTCGATGTCGGTCGCTCCTACGGATCCATCACCGACACTTTCCATTCAAGGGCCGCCCCTCACGGAGAGCTCAGACTGTCCCATACCAGAACTGCGACCGGTACAATGCGTTTGCCGTCGTGACACCAATACAAAGAGAGATCAAGATATCGGAACAGATCAATCACGGAAATGGCTAGATGCTCATCATGCTCATGCCTCCGCAAGAGCTCAACAGATCATACCGATCTAATCAAGGATGAGAGATCTCCATATCTCTCAGGTAGCACAATAATCAGAGAGGATAGCATATCATGTGTAACAAATGTAATACGATCACAAGGACAGAAGTGATACTCAACAGAGATGATAGAGCAGGATTTGAAAGGCTAGTAAAGCAATCTACTTGCAAATGATATTGAAGGAAGGAGTTAGTAAAGCAGCTACTTGCCTCAATTAACTACGTCGTAGCCATAGCCATAGCTATCAGAACACAGCTCCAGCTGGTAGATAAAATCTGCATACAATCTCATACTCCCATACGCCAAAAGAATACGGCCAACAAAGATGATATGCCAGAACTCCACTCTCCGCCTATTAAAATGCCAACAGATCGACTCCTCTGATACGATGGATTTGCGGCCATCTTCAGTATAATATCAGTGCCTCCTCCTATTTTTCAGCTATCCGCTTTCTCACTCTTTTCCAAACTCTCCAGTGGTTTTCTCTCCATGGACGTTGTATAGGTTGAGAAGAGAGTAGAGACAGCAGCTAACTATTTATAAGAACGGAAGCACAGCTTGCTATCGAAAATATCTGGAGCCGCCCTGCCGCCTTAACTGTTCGACGTTGCTAAGGAAATACTTGCCGACATGCTGACGTGAGTCAGCAATTTACCTAGTGTACGTGGCACTCAAACATAAGCTGCCGCTTGACTCTGCTGGAAATATCTGGACATCAGCTAAATGTCTCGCCTGCCGCCTGACCCTTCGAGTGAAGCAAGAGCTGGCCACCATGCAGAAGTGCAGATGATTCTAGCCACTACCAGCCTCTTGTTTCCAGCCACGTTGCCACCGAAAAAAAAAATTGAATGTATGCATGTAGTACTTCAACCAGCTAGCTCCATCGTTGCATACATTAGTACTAGTTAGTGATCAACCAAAAGCAAGGTCAGTTTTCTATAGAAATTAACTTCTCTTATTTTCGTGAACACCAAAAATTAGCACAAACAAAATAATTTAAAACCAAATATTATTTTACCCAAATTAAATAATAACTTGAGAAATCGGGTTGTCACAGTTCCGACGCTCCGGGGCCCCGATTCGGCGAAACCCTGAATCCGCTGGAAAACCCTAACGTTTTCGTCTACCCCCATAGACGTGCGTCGAAAGGGGTAGGCCAGTGGACTTTTTTGCCTGGTTGTGTTAGGTTAGGCCATAGGCACATGGGAAACCAACTTTTATCACAAGTTTTTACAAGATTGCCCCCGTTTCGTCCGAAGTGGGAGTTTTCACCTCTAAGTGCAGAAACTCACTAGAGAGAAAGTGAAGTCGGTGAGGCCGGTCACACCCCGGAGTAGGATATTGCACATTTACAACACACAACACACTTGTATACATATGGTATGGCACAACCTAGGTTTTGGTGGGGTTCCGACGCTCCGGGGCCCGTTTCGGCGAAACCCTGAATCCGCTGGAAAACCCTAACGTTTTCGTCTACCCCCATAGACGTGCGTCGAAAGGGGGTAGGCCAGTGGACTTTTTTGCCTGGTTGTGTTAGGTTAGGCCATAGGCACATGGGAAACCAACTTTTATCACAAGTTTTTACAAGATTGCCCCCGTTTCGTCCGAAGTGGGAGTTTTCACCTCTAAGTGCAGAAACTTGGTAGAGAGAAAGTGAAGCCGGTCACACACCGGGGTAGATTATTGGACATTTGAATCACCCAAAATACTTGTACACATATGGTATGCATCAACCTAGGTTTTGGTGGGGTTCCGACGCTCCGGTATAGACAATTATTCGCGACGTTATTTTATGTGGGTGGAAACCGCTATTCGGCGTAGCTATGTACATAGAATATGAATGAAACATATTAAACTTAATTGAGAGTAATAAATAGATACATAAAAAAGAAGATTAGGGTAAAAATGTAAAAAAACGGTAGAGGCCTGTGCCGACGGCGTGGCCGTCGACATAGATTGCCGTCGACGTCACCTGATCCTCTGTGCCGACGGCTGCCTGTGTCTCGACGGGGGCCGTCGGGATAGAACATCTGTGCTGACGGACGTTTCTTTGCCGACGGCCTTGCGAACGGCTGGTGCTGATACGCCCCTGTGCCGACGGCCCCGATAAATAGCCGTCGGCACTGTTCGCCATTCCTGTAGTGCAGTTTATAAGGGAAACCGGGTCCAAAAACCATACAAGCTGTACAAAAGAAAAACACAGACGAAGCGACCCGCCGCCCACACGACCCAAGTCGAACTAACGCCACAAAAACACACCACCCGCTCCGGGGCCGCCGCCCCGGCGTAACAACCAGATCGACATTCGCATTGCCCGAAAGTGATCCAGTCATGGTCGACGAACCCTCTGACCACGCAGTTTTCATCCAGGTTGCCACCAAAACCATTAGGTACCGGGGTCGCCGCCCCGGAGTAGCAACCAGATCGATCTTCGCATTGCCCGAAGACGATCCAGTCAGGTCGATGAACTCTCTACCCTCGCAGTCTCCATCCAGGTCGCCACCCAGACCCCCGCTAGACAACGGCTCTGCCTCATAGAACTGTCGTAGCGTGGGAGACCGAGTCCGCCGCCTCGACGTCCACCACCGTCCGGGGCCGCCGCCCCGGGACCCGCCTCCCTGGCCACAGAGCTATCCTCCCCATCTGCCGCAAACCAGTCGCACCGTGAGGGCCAGGAATTCCAAGGCGACGCCTTCAAGAAGGTAGCGACGCGTCCGCCGCCGTCGCCCGCTCCGGAGGAGCTTAGGTTTTCACCCGGAAGTCCTAGGACCACTCACGTCGGTCGAATGTCAAGACTCCACAACGGCGCCATCAAGATGGGGAACGACGCCCGAGGGCGCCGCTGTCGTCGGCACCGACCGAAGTCTGTGCAAGGCATTTGCCCGGAGAGATCAATTCAACCGTGAAGCGATAGGCGCAACGAGACGAGTTCTCGAGCTTTGCCGCCACCCGCCGAGCCCATCCGCAGCCATGACGGCCGTGACACCTCAAGCCGCAACAATCGTGCTGCCGCCGCCAAGGCGACCACTGGTCCGGGGCCGCTGCCCTGGCTTCCTCGCCGCCCGGGTGCCGGAGAGCAGCAGCACGAGATGCCACCCCTTGTTGCCGCGCCGGAAACCTCCACCTCCACCTCCACGCTCCGCATCCCCGCAGGACGCCAGCGCCACCGACTGCCTCAGGAGCTGCGCTCCTGCCTCCACGCCTCCGCACGGCGCCCTACTCCCTTTGCCCTGGCCCGTGCTCACCCCGGGCGCCCCGCTCCAAACTCGCCTCAGCCCGGGCCCGACGGGCCCAGATTGGGCCCGCCAAGCCCATCGGGAGCAGCGGCGCAACACCTCCGATCCCGCATCGCCCCTGCAGCGACGGTGCCTCCGCCGCCCACCGCGTGAGCCGCGACCTCCACCCGGGCCCGCCGGCCCGGCTTCCTCCGTCACCGACCGCCGCCGCCCTCACGGCCGGTCGCCGCCTGCCGAGAAGAACCAGCCCCCCGACCACCGCTTTTGGCAGGGGGTGCCGCCACTGCCGCGGACCAAGCCGGCGACGGCAGCGGCAGGAGGGCGCCGACGGGAGGGAGGGCTCGGCGGCGTGGCGTTTCTCCCCTGGCGCCGCTGGGGGGAGCAGCGCGAGGGGTCGTGGGGGAAGCATCTGTTCGTCAGCTGTTGTTTACCTAGTATCTCTCCGACATAAACATTCGCAAACTACTTATTTGGCAAGCTGACTTCGTTGCCAGTGTGCCAACCATGCACTACGTGCATATGTCAGCAGTTGACTTGCGTTCTTCCAAAAATGGTAGTAGGGTTGACGCATACCAGGTCTTTGGCATTATCACGCGGCAGGCCGACGATAGTGAATGGTGTTTGTTAGATAATATTCCTGTAACGTATTCTTGTACCGTATATCGCTGGTATGGAGTAGTACTCCACCCACATATACCCCATGTAATACGCCACACTGAGGGCTTTTCTCATGCCTTTATAACACGTAACACGAGCCCCTACCAGGGTATCATTTCCTGCCTACGTTGATATGGTATCAGAGTTCTTCTTCCATGACCTAGCTGCCGAAACCGATCTACAACAAAACCCTAGAAAACCAAAACCAAAACTCCACCTCCCTCCCATGGCGAGCTCCTCCTCTGCGTTGTCCCTTGCTGCGGCGCTAGGTGCTCCCCCGTCACAACTGCTCACGCGGGACAACTTCCTTGGATGAAAGGCCCTCGTGATGCCTGCCCTGCGTGGTGCCCGTGTCCTCTCGCTCGTCGAAGGGAAGGAAGTTGCGCCGGTAGAAAAACTGGAGGTCGAGGATGAAAGCAAGAAGAAGATACTAGTCAAGAACCCTGCCTACAGCACATGGATCTCGCGAGACCAGCAAGTGCTGCGGTTCCTCCTGAACTCACTGTCGTCGGACGTGCTCGCTCATGTCACCGGCCTTGACACCTCTGCTGAAGTTTGGAGCGCCTCACCGCCATGATCTCCACACCGTCAAGGTCAAGGATCCAAAGCCTGCGGTCAGCCCTCAATGACACCAAGAAACAAAACCTCACCGCCGCCAAGTACTTCGCGAAGATGAAAGCTCTCGCCTCTGAACTTGCCGCGGCTGGAAAACCTCTCAATGACGATGAACTGATCGACTACCTCCTCCATGGTCTCGATCACTCCTACAACGCTCTTGTTGCTGCTGTCAATGCCAATCCCGGTACAACCCTAGCTGACTTATTCAGTCAACTATGTGCTTATGATCTTCGTCAAGAACCTACAGATGAACCGGGGCAGGACTTTGTGTCCTCTGCTCATGTCGCTCGCCGTGGGGGCGGGCCTCCACAGCGTGGCCGTGGGGATGACCGCCGCAGGTGCCCTGATGACCGTGGCCGCGGGGATGACCGTGGCTACTACCGCCAAGAAGATCGTGGCCGCGGCGATGACCGTGGCTACTACCGCCAAGATGATCGCGGCCGTGAGGACCGCCGTGATCGCTATGATGATGATCGCCGCCGCGATGGTAGCCAAGGCCGTCGCGGGCGGGGTCGCTATGATGGAAGACGCGATGATGGTGGTCGCCGCCGTGGGCGTGCGCCTGATACGTCCAAAACGTATCTATAATTTTTGATTGTTTCATGCCATTTTTATGCTTTTAACACTTGTTTTATATTAAGTTTATTATTTATTTGGACTAACCTACTAATAGTTGCAAAAGTGCACAATGTTCTTGTTTTACTCTTTGACTAGCACATGTGCCCGTGCGTTGCAACGGGAGAAAACACATTTTTTAGGGTCACAAAGATGCACAAAGCGAGTTAACAGAATCTTACCTTCAAAATAATACAATCATGAGCTCTATTGCTTTTGGATAATATTTTGCACAAGAAACATGCATAACGAATTATTGTAGATAGGACTTGCATCTAGTGCACCTACATTACAGGCATCTCTAAGTCGAAGAAATCATTTGGCAACATAATATAACGTGGTGCAGTGGCCTCATATAAATAGACCAATATATTACATAATATTTTTATGCTTTACAATTTTGTGTTCTGCTATACACAACAATTTCTCTCAAATCCTTGCTGACATATATTTGTAGAATACCATGGCAATACTTCAGGAATACAAATTTCAGCAAGAAATGGCATCAAAATCGGACACAGTGAAAGAACAAATTTGTAAGCTCCCTTCCCTGCTACAGTAGGCGAAGGGCGAATTTTCTGGATCCGCCTGCTCTCCTCACTCTCGCCGTCGCCGATCTGCGGGATCTCTCTCCCCCCGTCCGCTCCGGCGGCGGGTGGGTGGGGGATCCCCGGATCTCCTCGTGTACATAGAGTAGGGGTGAGTGGGTTCCCGCCGTCGGCGCTGTGGAGGCGGTGGTGCGGTTGGTGTGGTGTTTGGCGTCGGCGACCGTCCCCTTCGGTGGTGGAGCTCCGGTGGTGCTTCGCCGCGTGGTCGTCGACCTGGCCGTGCTCGCGGGTTCTCGGATCCGCCGTGCGTGGCCTTTCCTCTCCAGTTGCCGTGGTGCGGCGGCGCTGGTGTTGTGTTGCTGGAGGAAGGAAGGGAGGCTTCGAGGCAGCGGCTTCGCAGGTACGTGGTGAGGTGGTGGAGGTTCTGGAGCTCTGGCTCCAGATCCGGGGCAGCTGGGGCTTGGGGGCCGCCCCCGACCGATGCGTGTGCTTCGTCGTCAACACCTTCAGCTTTTCGGAGTTGGAGATTCATGCGGTTCATCAACGCCTCCGGGCTAGGAGCTCTGCTGCTCTTCGGGTGATCGTTCTTCGCGGCGGCTTCCTTCGTCGCCTCCGGCGATGTGGGGTTCCGGCGTTCGTCGATCTTGTGGTTGTGCTTGGACAGTGCGAGTTCTGTTGTTCTTCGTTTTCTCTAGCTTCCTTCTTCGTGTGTACTTGTTGGTTTTCTGTACTCTGTTCCATTTGAATACAAGTATGTACATTACAAAAAAAAAAAAACTGCTTCATTTATGCTTGAATTGCTTTATAGCCAAATATTGCTCGGTGAAAACATAGCCAAAGGAAGAGAAAACAACAGAAACATGGACAATACAAGAGCTAGCTAACAAGAAGCCTCAACAGGCTGCGATACACATGAACTGATTGAACTGTGAGTTGCCAAGAAGAGCTTTGCCACAAAAACCAATCAGGTTTGTAAATACACAGGAATCCTTTTATCGCTGCCCTTTTCCATAGCGGCATAGCCACAGATGCCTTGGCTCAACACCGTTGCTGAAGCCACCACCATCCAGCAGCTCTGCGCGGACGTAGCTACTCCCTAGCCCACCAACGCATCTGCCTCCACCTCAGGGACGCTTGCCGCTGGAATCTGGCTGCGTCAGATGGGACTTTGAGTTGCGGAAGGACAGGACGATGGCGTATTTGTGGTAGACCAGAAGGAGGCAGCGCATCCGGGTGGTACGGACTGGAGGGAGGCAGCTTGTCCAGGCGACGGGCGACGGCCGGAGTGAGCGGCGCAGTGGAGCGGTCCTTGCTCGGCGCAGTTTCCTCACCCAATTTTCTCACCCAGCTCACCCATGGCCAATTAACCTTCGTCCAGATCTGCAGGGACACGCAGGCCGGCGATACCCAATTTCCTCACCCAGCTCGCACGCGCAATTTTGGGTGAGTAGGGCGGCCGATGGTCGCGTCAGGAGCGGTAGAGAGCGCCTCCGGTCCTAGCGTCAGGGACATATTCCGCAGTGCACGAATCCGGCGATAGAGAGCTCGATGGGTGGTCGGCATCGTCGGCCGTGAGCGGGGAGTGAATGGCAGTGCAGGAACAGCATCTGTGGGTGACACGGGGGAGAATTGCTTATCACCCCCCTCGTTCGTGCGCCACCGCAACTTAAACCCCCTTCTTTGCCTGCCTCTCTTTCAACCCCCCGTTTGGACTAAACATGGCTGCTGCCCCCCTTTGCAATGTTTAACAGATTTGTCAATGGATAAATAACAAATGGGCACATGAATAGACAGAACTACCCCTCCAGCTACTGCCCAACTAAATTGTGATGATATGTGCTTGTTTCAAACAAAAAAATGCTATAATTTTGCTGCATCGTGAACATTCACATAAACTCACAAAACTGACAGCAAATGCATATTTTCACAAACTCACAAATCTGACAGCAAACTCACAAACTCACAAAGCTTGCAAGGATAAATTCAACAAGGTTCACAAACTGATACCACAGACAACAAATTCAACAAGGTTCTAAAGTAGTTCATGACAGCAAAATAACAGTGAGTTTGCACCTCACGTACACATCAAATGAAAGTGAGTTTTTGTCTCTCACACACAGCAAATAAAATAGTCCATGACAGCCACAAACGAGTTCACAGTTCACTTCATTTCTTCTTCTTAGGAGTCATGTTCTTCTTCTTTCCTTTTGCTGGAGACTTTGTTGGTGTAGCAGCAGCTTGGGCTGCAGCTTGGCTCCTTGTAACAGGTCCAGGGCTAGTGCGTGGTCACAAGGCTCCATGTCGATAAAGTAGTACTCATGTACATAAGCCTCCATGTCGATAAAGTTGCGAGCTTGCAAGACATTTATGAAGGCTAGTGCGTGGTCACAAGGCTTGCCTGTGTGCTGCCATTGTAGACATGTACACTCATGTGTGAGTGTTTTGACCACATGCCTCTCACCATCTTTGTTGACATTGCTCACTTCCCCACTCCAATCAGCTGATGCTTTGGCCTTGAGGTGTCCTAGTCCTCTAGTCTTTGCATTTAATTGGTGTATGACAAATGGTAGTATTATCCCTACAAATTTTTCTCCAAGCATTCTCCTCTTCCTAAATAGCTCCATAATCATCTCTCTAATCTTGTCAGCGAGCTGCACAATGGGCAAGTCCTTGATGTCTCGCACCCATGCATTGAAGCATTCGGCAAGATTGTTATTTATGTAGTCACACTTGATGTCAGGGTTGAACAAGCACCTCATCCATAGCAAGTTATGGTGGTCCCTAAGGTAAGGATACACTTTCTCGGATGCCTCATACACCTTTGCCATGTGATGTTGATATTCTTCCTGCCTATAAGCTCTAGCAGCGGGCCATAGCCGTCCAAACACATTACCATGAAAATATTTCTGAAAATTATGCCACATATGCCTAAAGCACTCACGCTGCTCAGCTTGAGGAAACACACTTTTAACAGCCTTTTCAAGACCCTTGCAAGCATCAGTACACACAGCCAATACAGGAGGGTCCCCTATTGCCTTCTTCACTTGATTCATGAACCAAGCCCAATTCTCTGAAGTTTCAGACTCAATAAAACCATACGCCACCGGGAACATCCAATTATGACCATCTAAAGCAGTGACTACAGCTAACTGACCATTCCATTTGCCATTTAAGTGAGTTGAATCTATGCTAATATATGGCCTACATCCATTCTGAAACCCATCTATGCAAGGCTTGAGAGCAATAAATAGCTTGCTGAAATGTACCTCACCGTCATGTGTAGTTGTATCAATCTCTACAATGCTTCCCGGAGACCTCAATTCTATCTCAGCCTTGTAGTTGTACAGCATCTTGAAACTTTCTTCCCAACTCCCATATAAGCTGGTTGCTGCCTTTTGTTTGCCCCTCCACACCGTGCGGTAATCAAGCTTGACATGATGCTCCTCTTCCAATTCTTTAAGTATGTTCACAGCACCAATGCATGGATCTTTCTTAAGCATAGCCACTGCCTTATCAGCCACCCAAGATTTACTTGTCATACTAGTGACTTTTCCACTTGTTGAGCTGCAAATATGCTCCATTTGATGCCTCACAACCTACAGCAAAAAAGGTACAGATTGAAGGTTATTACCATGACAATCTAATGAAACAAAGCAGCAAAAATGGTACAAATTCGAATGGAACAAATCACAAAAAAGTTATTACCATGACACACTTTTCGTCTCTCTTCCAATTAGCAGTTAGTGACCATTTGCAAGGTTCACCTATTTTGGATTGACCTTTACAAAAAGCCCGGAACCTCTCCGGCTCATTTTTTTTAGTGCCAAATTCGAACTCTCCATTGATGGCAAATTGTTTTATAGCCTTTCTAAATGCAACCATATCAGTATATGGGGTCCCAATATCCATCTTTGGGTGTCGTTCATCCCACACAATAAGTGGCTCCTCCGGAGCCTTATCATCAACAAGCATAGCAGCAGCTTTCACTTCCCCTGCATCATAATGCGGAATAGGAGCGAACATGGCTGCAGCTTTCACTTCAGCATCTCTCTCGTCTGCCTCTGTTTTTATACCAAACAGAGCAAACATGGCTTCCTCGTCCACCGGCTTCTCATCCCCGTCATTTTTTTCATCAATTTCAGGTTCAATCACAAGAGTAGACCAGTCAACAATGGTGCTGGCATTTTCTACTTCAGTGGTTAGGTTTGTCACACTGGATTGATTAGAATCATGCACAGACGTTGCATCGATCCTATTCAATATAGGGAACAAATCAGAAATTTAACACACCAAAACTCATGCATGAATCAAACAAAACAGGGGAATATGATGTTACCTTGACGGATCCATCACACCCCTTTGTCAATCCAAACCCTCTCAAATCCCATACCAAGCTCCCACGAAATCTAGGGTTTCCACGAATCAGACCAAGTATCTGAGAGCAAGCAAGCACAGATCCATGAAGAAACGGAAGGGGAGAAGCTTGCCTAACCTTTGGGCGGCCTGGAGGGCGGCGGACGGGAGAGATCTGGCGGCGGCGACCCGCAGGAGCTCTGGCGGCTAGGTCAGGACGGGAGAGTGGAGACGGGAGCGAACTGAACAGAGGAGACGGGAGCAACTTCTGTCTCCACGCTGACGCTGGTGACTTAAAGAAATAGATGAGGGCAAACTTGTCATTTTAGAATATAGTTAGTTCTGTCTTTCAGATTAGTAACTTAATGATCTGTTAAACATTGCAAAGGGGGGCAGCAGCCATGTTTAGTCCAAACGGGGGGGGGGTTGAAAGAGAGGCAGGCGAAGAAGGGGGTTTAAGTTGCGGTGGCGCACGAACGAGGGGGGTGATAAGCAATTCTCCCGTGACACGGCAGCTCACCAGTCGCCCCCACAGCCTCCTTGGCCGTCTCCTTTCCCTCCGCCGCAGGAACCTTGTTCTGCTGCTTCTCCTTCTTTTTCTCCTTGCCGTCATATGCAAATCCCCAAGTCAACAACACCAGATCGAAAATTCCCAAACAGGCAGAGGACTGGCGCAAGGAAGGAAGAAATCACCGACCTGCAGGGTTGTTCCGCTTGCCGTCGTCGTCGTCGCTGAGCACAAGCGTCGCCGGCGGCATCGGGATCGCGGCCGGCGACTGCCTCCACGACCTCCGCTTCCTGCCGGAGAGGAAATCGTAGGCGAGCTGCACGAAGGCCATGGCGGCGTGCGCCCGCCACGCCTTGTCCTCCCACAGCCGCTGCCGGCGCTGCCGCTCATGTTCCACACCGACGACGACCACCGCTGCAGCATCGTCATCGCCGCCTAGGACCAGGAGAAGCCGAGGAGAGGGAGGATCCTTATCCAAGCGCCGGCCGAGCACGTCTTCCTCCCCTCGCGGGCCGTGGCTTAAGACAACGGAAAAAAAAAAAACGAAACATTTTTTCCACTTACCGGTGGAAGTGGTGGGTAATATCTCCTAACTCACGGGGGTAAATTGGGAAACAGAAAAACGAACCATGACCATGACCATCACCACCTCTAGGCATATTATATAGTAGAGATGTGTAGAAATTATCAAGAATACAAGAGGAAATCTTGTTGGAGTCGAATTGGGACTTTCCTGAAATCCGTCTGAGAACTTTTTACGAAGTTTTCCAGTTTGACCCTCGAAGATGACGTCAAATGGAGACCTGGCTCTTACGAAAGTTGTCACAATTTTCCATACGAAAATTTTAAGCCCGAGATCAGCCCAATCGGAGTTCGGACGCGGCCTGTAGGCCCGTTTTGGTGGAACCCTAAAAGGGGTGACGGAAATCCGAGAAGATATATAAAGGGAGGAAACCTAATTCGTGGAGGACTCCTCCACCCACGAATTTCAGCCACCAAAAGTCACGTTTTTGCCTCCCCCATGAATCCCATCTCCATGGGGGAGGGTAAGGCTGTGCACGGTTAACCAAAAACCGAGAAACCGAACTGAAAAAACCGAAACCGAACCGAAATTGTGGTTATTTTGGTTTCGGTTAAGGTTACGGTTAGTAAAGTAGCTAACCATATGCCTTGCGGTTAATACGGTTAATAACCGAAAACCGAATGGTTAACCAATAAAACCGAAATGCCTATTAACTTTTATTATTTTGCTACTTTTATTGACTTTTATTAACTTTACGGGTTACTTGTAGCATGTGATTTGCAACTTGTATAGACTTTTATTAACTTTATGGGTTATTTGGTTACTTTGGATCATATGCCTATTAATTTTATAGTCTATTCCGTTATTTTGTAATATATGGCCACAAAAAGAAATTGTCATTTTAAAATTCGCGTCAACTTAGGTTAATTTGGTTATTACCGAAACCGAACCGAAATTAAATGGTTATTACCGAAACCGAACCGTATTCTCGTACAAAACCGTATTTACCGAAGTATTGAAACCGTATAAATAAAAAAACCGTATAAACCGAACCGAATTAACCATATTAACCGAACGCGCAGCCGGAGGGGAGGGCTCCCAAGAAGCCATGAAGGAGGGAGGCTAAGGGGCGGCGCTCCCCAAGCTTGCCGGCGGCGGGGAAAGGAGTTCCCCGCACCGCCGGCGCCGCGCCGCCCTGCGCCGCGCGCTGCCCTCTCCGCCGTCTTCACCGCCATCTCCATCACCATCTCCTCCTTGTATTCAGTGGTTCATCCTCCCACAAACCTCTGTACCGTCCTATGTAAACATGGTGTTTGATGCTATAATATTTATCCTATGATTTACATCATGTTTCCGTAGTTTATTTGTCTTTTGATTGCTTAATTGAATGCATGAGGTTCATTAGAGTTGTATGTCTATATGGTGCTGTCCTTTGGTGTCCATTATATTTGTGCGCGCATGGATCAAACACCCTAGGGTTGGTAGTATTTGTAACGAAGCGGGGGAAGTTCTGCCGGAGTGACAGAAACCTGAGAACGCGAACCGATTAGTTGCACGTATGGGAGTAAGAGGACCTTGAACTTAAGGCTATGGTTGGGGAAACCTTAATGCATTGTTAGTATTTGCGGATGCTTGCTAACAATCCAATCATATAGTACTTGTAATCCCAAGTAGTGGAGTGCATGTATATTTAGCCTCTCCCACATAGAAAACTGCATCGAAGACAATGAACCAAGTACCTTCACTAATTAATCTTGGACAAAGCCACCACAATTACCACCACTTTTCCACACTCATGGTACTGTTAGTATATGGTTACTTAGTGTATTTTATTGCTGCAGCACTAACATTTACTTTCTTGTATTTATTATCTTGCAAAACTACTCTCATACCCGTATTGCTAGTAGTTTTATTTCTAGATAATGCAAACGTTTAGTGTGCGTAGAGTTGTATCAGTGGTTGATAGAACTTGAGAGAATACTTATCCTACCTTTAGCTCCTCGTTGGGTTCGACACTCTTACTTATCGAAAAGGCTACACGCGATCCCCTATACTTGTGGGTTATCAAGACCTTTTCTGGCGCCGTTGCCGGGGAGCCATAGCGTAGGTTAATGTTCTTGTGTGCACTTGTTTGCTTTATCTCTAAGTAGTTTTTATTTTCAGTATTAAGTTGTTCTTTATCTTACTATGGATAGGGAATGCGAATTACAAAAAAAATTAGGTGTAGTTGTTATCTAAAAACGTTTTCAAAAAGAAAAGTGATTGGAAAGATGAGTAATGGTTAAATGGGGGTCGACCTTGAACACTTGTGTTCATGCCTATGAAACCAAAACAAATCTTTCCATGGAAGCTTTTCATTAAAAACATGTAAATATTGTAAATATTGTGTATATACCTCTGTACATAAAAATAAAATGCTAATTATAGTCTTTAGTTAATTGAAAGTTGATAGTTTTACTTTGCTGTCCAGAAACAGATTTTCTGTGCTCCACCGTATTAAATGTTTAAAATCACCAGAACGTGATCTTGATCTGAAATTTCTTGAGTGCAAAGTGATGCTTATTAGCTTTCTTTCATTAGACTAACTTTTTCTGATTTAAGGTACGTAGATAGGTCGAAAAATTCGATCTTTACTGACTGTTCTGTTTAGACAGATTTTGTGCTTCTCTGTAAATAAAATCGTGATAAATCTCAGAATAGTATTTTGACTTGAAAATTTTTGTGCATAAACCTGAGATTATTATCTTTCTTTCATTAGACTAAAGTTTTTCGATTTGAGCTACTTAACTATCTCGTTGAATGCCATCTTTACGGACTGTTCAGTTTTGACAGATTTCTTTGTTTATTCAATATTGTACTTGGTGTTGTTAGTTTCATTAGTTTTTCGACGGACAACGGAAATCATGAACACCTTAGTATATACAGTGGCTAATGTTGAGTAAAATTATAAAACTTGTCAATGCTTGAACATGAGTGGATTTTATTTAATGAGTACTAACCCTACTAATGAGTTTTGTGAAGTTTTATGTGGATGTAGCTTATAAGATCTAATCAATATGGTGATATGAGATGAATAAGAAGACGCAAGAGCTCAAGCTTGGGGATGTGTAGGTGCATCCCAAGAACATATTCAAGAAGATACAATCATCTAAGCTTGGGGATGCCCGAGTCATCCCCCTATTCATCAACTAACATGAGGTTGTCTCGTTCATACTCTATATTACCCGTCCACATGATATGTATTGTCTTAACTTGTATTATAATTGCTTTTATATGTCTTGGTTTTACCTTCTTTAGTTTTATTAGGCTCTTATTTGGTTTCGATTGCTTCTTTACTTTCACTTATAAATTCAAAACAAAAAATATTTTCTTTTGTTTTGCTTCTTTGTTTGGTTCTTTATTTTAATTTTATTTGGGTTTTACTTTTGATTTTTATTTAGAGTTTTCCTTGCTGTAGCTAGCATGTTTAGGTCTTGCTTAGCCTCTGGTTTCTTAGTTTATCAAAAATAAAGTACCAAGTTTTATCCATTTAGCTTAGTTGATACATATGTAAAAAGTGATTTTCTGTTTTCGGTATCTACTGCTTATTGCGCGATTTTTCATATTTTACTGGAAGCTCTAAAAATCACGAAAAAATTACTGATGTTGTAGCACCTAATCCTCTGCATGTACAAAAATTGGCTAAAATTTCGGGCATGTTTAAGTGCACCTAAAAATTGCGTTTTCCAGCTGCTGTTTTTCTGGACAGATTCTGACTTTTGTTGCAAGAGTGGCCTCTTTTCGTTTTCATTTGATTTTTAATGGTTCTTACCTTTCATTTATAAGTTGGCCATTTAAGCAACCTTTCTGTAACTTAAAAACAAAATTTTATTTGGTTTAATAGTAGCACTTGGGAAATATTATCTATTGTACTAATGTCTAACCGCAGAAAAGAATGGGAAAGTTTTTGTGTTGAAGTTTTTTCACAGAGAATGAAGGAACACCAAACTATGGAATATTGAAGAATTACCAAAGTCATAAGCTTGGGGATGTCCCCGCATCCCTCTTCATCAATAACCCCACGGTTTGCAAACCTTTAAACTTTGTTTTTTGAGCAACATAGGAACTTAACTAAACTTGAAGCGGCTGTATTTTATTATCTATTTATCTTAGCATCAAACACCAGTTACATTAATAAGTGGATCGTCACATATTTTATTTATCCTCTGTTTTCAATGTTTACTTGGTTAATGGATTACTTGTTGAAACTTAAAAATGATGTGTGAATAATACTGTTTAGTAGTTTATGTTTTCTTATGGTTAGTCTCAACTAGCTAATAGTGCATATTATGTTATTTTGATATCAACATGCATTGTCCTGTTCATAAGATGGTATGGTATTGTGGTATCCTCCTCTGAATAATTCACTTGAATCGACTTGGCACATGCTCACACATGTTATGACTGAAAAATAAAAGTCAATTAAGCCTTGATGATCTATTTTGCCTCAGAGTTTTAGTATCGTTTTTATGCCTCCGTTAATTTTATTTTGTCGCAAGCATGATTATGACCGTTATCGCTCTCGTGGTTGTCGCTTCCCAGTCTATTGCTAGCCTTCACTTGTACTGAGCGGGAATGCTGCTCGTGCATCCAAATCCTTAAAACCAAGTTATCCCAAAGAGTCCACCAAAAAATTCCTATGCATGGTATTTCAAGCCATTCCAAGTAAATTTGCATGTGCTACCTTTAAAACCTTCAAAATATTTCTCTTTTTGTGTCAATGTTTACTAGCTCATGAGGAATTAGTGTGGTTATTCTTTATTCTATTTGTCAAATGGACTTTTACACCTGGACTAGTGGCATATACATCCGCTTATCCAATAACTTGCAAAAAGAGCTGGCAACGGGGTGCCCAGTCCCAATTAATTACAACTTTAACCAATTAATTCTCTTCACACTTTTGCCCTGATTCATCAGTAAGCAATGACAAACAGTGAAATACCTGAATGTGTGTAAACCAAAGAGAAAGAGGGATGATCTGCCTTGCTGGTAGAAATAACGTCCTTCATGGGAGCCGCTCTTAAAAGTCCGTTTGACAGGTAGAATACTGTTCTCACCCGCTACCATTCGTTGACAATTAACAAACACCTCTCAAAACATTTTTACCTCTGTTTTTAAAACAAAAAGCTCTAGCACGTGTTAATCCCTGCTTCCCTCTGCGAAGGGCCAATCTTTTATTTTTATGTTGAGTCACCATCCTTTCTTTGAGCACTTCTTCGAGAGCATAGCTGTCGTTCTTAGTGTAATGTGCTTGTCCCAGAATACGATTAATTGAGGTATAACCATGATGCTTTTATCTTTGATATCTCTATATCTAGTCTTCACTTGAACTTCAGAGGTGCCTTGGCATTTATGTTTTGCTCCACAATTAAGGGCAAGCGAGATACCACTCTATCATGCTTTATTATGGTCATTACAATCTTGTTGATGTTTATAAATTTCATGTTATAAGCTCTTAGTTCGTTGATACTTTTCATTAGGAAACATGATTGCTAAGTTTTATTATCCATACATCATGCAATTGTTAAAGACCTGATCATAGCATTTACAATCAAAAATTATTTTGTTATCATTTACCTACTCGAGGACGAGCAGGAATTAAGCTTGGGGATGTTGATACGTCCAAAACGTATCTATAATTTTTGATTGTTTCATGCCATTTTTATGCTTTTAGCACTTGTTTTATATTAAGTTTATTATTTATTTGGACTAACCTACTAATAGTTGCAAAAGTGCACAATGTTCTTGTTTTACTCTTTGATGTGTAGAAATTATCAAGAATACAAGAGGAAACCTTGTTGGAGTCGAATTGGGACTTTCCTGAAATCTGTCTGAGAACTTTTTACGAAGTTGCCAGTTTGACCCTCGAAGATGACGTCAAATGGAGACCTGGCTGTTACGAAAGTTGTCACAATTTTCCATACGAAGATTTTAAGCCCGAGATCAGCCCAATCGGAGTTCGGACGCGGCCTGTAGGCCCGTTTTGGTGGAACCCTAAAAGGGGTGACGGAAATCCGAGAAGATATATAAAGGGAGGAAACCTAATTCGTGGAGGACTCCTCCACCCACGAATTTCAGCCACCAAAAGCCACGTTTTTGCCTCCCCCATGGATCCCATCTCCATGGGGGAGGGCTCCCAAGAAGCCATGAAGGAGGGAGGCTAAGGGGCGGCGCTCCCCAAGCTTGCCGGCGGCGGGGAAAGGAGTTCCCCGCACCGCCGGCGCCGCCGCCGCCCTGCGCCGCGCGCTGCCCCTCTCCGCCGTCTTCACCGCCATCTCCATCACCATCTCCTCCTTGTATTCAGTGGTTCATCCTCCCACAAACCTCTGTACCGTCCTATGTAAACATGGTGTTTGATGCTATAATATTTATCCTATGATTTACATCATGTTTCCGTAGTTTATTTGTCTTTTGATTGCTTAATTGAATGCATGAGGTTCATTAGAGTTGTATGTCTATATGGTGCTGTCCTTTGGTGTCCATTATATTTGTGCGCGCATGGATCAAACACCCTAGGGTTGGTAGTATTTGTAACGAAGCGGGGGAAGTTCTGCCGGAGTGACAGAAACCTGAGAACGCGAACCGATTAGTTGCACGTATGGGAGTAAGAGGACCTTGAACTTAAGGCTATGGTTGGGGAAACCTTAATGCATTGTTAGTATTTGCGGATGCTTGCTAACAATCCAATCATATAGTACTTGTAATCCCAAGTAGTGGAGTGCATGTATATTTAGCCTCTCCCACATAGAAAACTGCATCGAAGACAATGAACCAAGTACCTTCACTAATTAATCTTGGACAAAGCCACCACAATTACCACCACTTTTCCACACTCATGGTACTGTTAGTATATGGTTACTTAGTGTATTTTATTGCTGCAGCACTAACATTTACTTTCTTGCATTTATTATCTCGCAAAGCTACTCTCATACCCGTATTGTAGTCTAGTATTATTTCCTAGATAAAAACGTTTAGTGTGCGTAGAGTTGTATCAGTGGTTGATAGAACTTGAGAGAATACTTATCCTACCTTTAGCTCCTCGTTGGGTTCGACACTCTTACTTATCGAAAAGGCTACACGCGATCCCCTATACTTGTGGGTTATCAGCGCCCACTCCATATGTGGACATCACATGTCAAATTTGTAAAATCCACGGTCACCCTGCTAGTGACTGTTGGTGGAGGTACCAGGATGATCACCATGACGATGATGGAGACAAGGGGGCTCACATGGCCTCCTATGGCGTGGACACGAACTGGTACCCCGACAGTGGCGCTACAAATTACATTACCAGTGAGCTGAGCAAGCTCACAACCCATGACAAGTACGCCGGCCGTGATCGTGTTCACACGGCCGACGGTAACGGTATGCACATAACCCATATTGGTCATTCAATATTGCGCACTCCCCATAGTTCCTTACATCTTAAAAATATACTTCATGTTCCTAGTGCATCTAAAAATCTTTATGTGTCCGTAAGCTTACACTCGATAATCATGTATATCTTGAGTTTCACCCACATTTCTTTTTGATCAAGGACCTGGCCACAAGGAGAACTCTATTTAAGGGACCATGCAGTGATGGTCTCTACCGCTAGTGCATTTTTCTACCGGGTCTTCCAAGCAAGCTTTGGTCACAATAAAGCCGTCGTCCTCGACATGGTATCGCCGCTTAGGACATCCTTCTTCCTTTGTGGTGCCGGAAGTTCTTAGGAAAAACAATATTTCTCATTCGACTGAAATAAATCCATACATTTGTTATTCATGTCAGCTAGCTAAGAGTCATCTGTTGCCATATCCTGTCTCTACTAGTGTTTCTACTGTTCCTTTGGAACAAATTTTTCTGATGTATGGGGCCCAGCACCTGATTCTGTTGGCAAACACAATTATTATGTAAGCTTTATAGATGATTTCAGTAAATTTATTTGGATTTACTTGCTCAAAAATCGTTCTGATGTTTATCAAGTGTTTCTCAATTTTCAACAATTTGTTGAACGGAAATTTGATAGAAAAATCATCACTATGCAAACTGATTGGGGTGGTGAGTATGAAAAACTTAACAGTTTCTTTCAAAAGATTGGCATTACCCACCATGTTTCATGTCCTCATGCACATCAACAGAATGGTTCTGCTGAACGTAAACATCGTCACATTGTTGAAGTGGTCTAGCTTTACTTGCTCATGCTTCTATGCCTCTTAAATTTTGGGATGATGCATTCCTTACTGCCACCTTTCTTATCAATTTGCTTCCTAGTAAAGTCATCAATTCTGAAACACCAGTAGAACGTCTTCTCTATACAAAACCGAACTATGATTCCCTTCGAATTTTTTGGTTGTGCCTGCTGGCCAAATCTTCGTCCCTATATATACCAAAAGAAAGCTTGCCTTCCGCTCTACTCGTTGCGTGTTTCTTGGTTACAGTCCCCGTCACAAGGGTGTAAAATGTCTAGATTTTAAAACTGGGCGTGTCTATATCTTTAGAGATGTTGTGTTTGACGAGAATGTTTTTCCCTTTGCCACTTTGCATCCAAATGCTGGTTCTCGTCTTCGTCAGTTGTTACTAATCCTGATGATGCAGATTATCAAGCTACAGCAGAAAATTCCATGCAAAATGATGCAGAAATGAGTGAGGAAACTGGTTCTGAAATTCACAAAATGACGAAACTGATGCTGAACATAAGGAGGATTCTCTCATGCTATCTCGGATCCACCGTCCGCCGATCCCGAGGAGGATTCTTCCGCTGGCGCCGGTCCTAGGTGATCCGGTCTCCCGCGCGTGCGCGCTCCACTGCGCGGCCCACAGCGCGCCACGCGGCCCGAGGCGGTCGCTGTCTCCCGACCGGTCGCCGTCGCGGGACCCGCCTCCACATGATGACACTGCCACGCCACCTGATTCACCGCGGCCTCGCTCTCCGATTCGCCGAGCGTGTCTTCGAGGCGGTCCCCGCTGTCTGCCTCCGACAGCGCCCACACGCCCACGCCCGCTGCATCCCCTGCAGCCAATGATGAGGCTGCAAGATCTTCTGCGGCTGGCTCAGCTGCGCCCTCCGCTGCGTCTTCTAGAGTCCTCTATCTCATAGAACCAGAACCAAAAAGGTTACATAAAAGGTTTAATACATGGCATGCATTCAAATTCTCGCACTCCTCACCGCGGTAGAGGATGCAGTCATTGATGCATGCATGTATCTTCTGCACCTCTAATCCTAGAGGGCAGACAACCATCATTGCTTCGTACGTGCTGGGGGGCAATACGTTATCTTGGAAGTATCTTTTTTAATATTTTTAGCAACTATTCAAATCCGTTGTCAAATAGACCATTCTCTGCCTTCCATTGCAGCAATTCCAGTGTGGTACCCAGTTTTTTCTGGCCATCTTCGCAATTTGGGTACAATAATTTTTTGTGATCCTCTAACATGCGCTCCAACTTCAACCTCTCGTTTTCACTTCCGCAGTTTATCTGTGCATCAAGAATGGCCCGACGAAGATCATCATCAGACTCATCAACAATGGCCTCTTCTCCAGTTTGTTCATTGTATTCCATTATAACCCCTCTTTCTCCGTGTTTGGTCCAACAATTATAGCCGGACATGAAACCAGACTGCAACAGGTGGACGTGAAGGGTTTTTGAGTTAGAGTAATCCTTCGTATTCTTACAGACACTACATGGACAAGAAATAAAACCATTCGACGGCTTGTTTATCTCCGCCACACGGAGAAAATTATGCATGTCATTAATGAAGTCGGGACAGCGTCGGTCACCGTACATCCATTGCCGGCTCATCTGCATTATATAAATATATCAAAAACCATTACACTACATCATGAATATATAATAGTGACCAAATTAATTAATACAAGTTCATCACAATAAAACCAAAATAGAGTAGTGACCAAATATAATACATAGTTCACATAAAACATACATTGAAACTAACATGCAACTATCTAATGCATTTAAATGCAACAACAAATGCGATCAAAATCGCAACTAAGGTAACTATTGATCCAACAGCATAATGATACCAAGCCTCTTTATTAATTGCATATTTTCTAATCTTTCTAATCTTCAAGCGCATTGCATCCATCTTGATTTTGTGATCATCGACGATGTCGGCAAGATCCAACTCCAATTTCATCTTCTCTTCTTCAATTTTTTTAATTTTTTCTTTCAAATCATCGTTTTCTTTTTCAAATAAATTTAACCTCTCCACAAGAGGGTCGGTTGGAATTTCCGGTTCACATACCTCCTAGATAAAAATATGTATGTCAAGCGTTGGTTGGCATAATTGTCATAAACACGAAATGAAACAAATAGTTATAAAAGATAATATACCACATCCGAATTATAGACCGGACGAGGGCTGACGGGGGCGGATATCAAAACCATGGCACTATACATATAACAAACAATCATACAAGTAAGAAAATTATACAAGTAACTATATGTAAATCATACTGATAAGAATTTGTTTTTTAATAAGAACAAGAGACTCACCAAGGTGGTGCCGGCGACGGGGCGGCGCGGCGATCGACGGCGGTGAGGAGGGGACGGGACGGGACTAAATCCCACAAATCATACTTTAATTTGAGTTCAAATTGCATATAAAACAAATAAACTCCCTAACTTAGTCATTTCATTAAACACCTAGCTAGCACTAGAAAAATGAAATGAGCTAAACTAGCAATGAAATGAGCTAAACTTGCAATGCCGGAAGAAAGGATAAAGTTGCTAACCCTTGGATAGATGAGTGCCGCCAATCTTGACAAATGGTGGAGAAAAATGGGGATGAACTCGATCTCGGGAGAGGAAACAGAGAGAAAAAAATGGAGGCAGCTCGGAGCAGGAAAAATGGAGAAGCTCGGGTAGGAGATGATATAGGGAAATATTTTAGTCCCGGTTGGTATCTCCAACCGTACTAAAGGTAGGCGGACTAAAGGTATTCGCGCTGGCCCACACGCTGCGACCGCCTGGCGCACCCCCTTTAGTCTCGGTTGGTAATACCAACCGGGACTAAATGTCCAATTCGAACCGGGACTGATGCCGTGCGGCGTCCTGGCCATTCGAACCGGGACTAATGGTCCCATTAGTCCCGTTCCAAACATGGCCGGACTAAAAGGCCGGATGGAAGGTCTTTTTCTACTAGTGATCGCATCTAGTCCAACATCAATCTGAATTCTGAATACTGTTCTTGGACTGAGCTAGAAGAGCCAACTAGCTAGCTAACAGATCTTGTGCATGACCACGCTGACCGCGTCCAAACGATGACCACTTGGCAGTGCGGTTGGACCTGACGAGCACCGGCATTGCCACGCATGGACGGACGACCCCGCGGCCTGCGCCGGCGGCCCGTGCCCGCGCGAGCACCGTGGGGCTGCCAACCACCGTTGCTGATCTACCTACGACAGGTCGATCGAAGCCCCCTGCCATGCAGGCGTTCTACGCCGACGAGCACCACGTTGGCGCGCGGCTGTCAGGGATCGATTCGATTGGGGCCTACATCAACAGACACCACGCCATGTGGCGGCGTGTGCGTGCGCCGCCGGTGAAATTTGTGCATCTCATGTTCTGCTCTCGCTGCCTGCTTCCCTAAGAGCAAGTACAATAGTATAGCTGGTTGTTGGCTATAAGATGGTGCCATGTCATGTATAGCCAACCTAATAGCCAACAAGTAAAATAGTTGGTTATAAATATGTACTATTTTGTTTATAGTTGGCCCACGTTCCACTCTAACAAAGTGCCTAGAAGCACGTGCTGCAGCTGACTCTTGTATGAGAGCCCGTTTCCACTATCTCTCCTACTCTCTCTCCTCCATGTAAGCATAAATATAATATTTAAATCCTTACAGCCGGCTGACTGGATCTTATTGTACTTGCTCTAATCAACGACGCCGCGATCGAGAAAAGCTCGCTCCTGACCCATGCATGTCTACGCAGCTTTTACATATGCGCAATGATGAATCCATGTAGGTATCTCTCTACTCGTTCATGTTGCCTATATTGACAACGTCGAACCACAACAGTCGCCGCCGATAGAGCCGGCATGCACTCGGCGAGCGGCGTCTGGTAGCAGCAGTCGGCACTTTGTTGACCTCACGCGCGCGGTACATACCGGGCCAGCGCGAAGCCATCTACAGTACGTGTTCGCTTTATACAAGGCCATGTCGCAATCGAGCGCAGCTCAACACTGCCGAGCGGCAGAGATCGGTCGAGTCTACAACAAGCAAGCAACAGGGGGAACTAGAGTTTCAGGGTGAATGCGGCAAGGCGGCAAGGCAATGTTAAACTCCCGATTCCTCTCAGCCCAAAGCAACCTCTCGGTGCAATGAGCTGGCAAATCATATCTATAACGCAGGAATTGCCGCGCTTAGTTAGTCGAGCCGCTGAGAATTTTGTGTCTGAACTCTGAACAACTATGCTGATAACAAGTTACGACGATGTGATTTTGAACTTTAATTCACACACTGCAGTATATAGTTGGTACCTCTACTCATGGAGAGGAACAGTGACTTGTATAATATAAATAATGAAGTCAATTCTAGATATATTTGAATCAAGAAAATTGAAATAGTAGGTCCAGTGCCTTATTATATTAGTGAATGGAGGGCGTACAAAGAATGGACTCCGACGTATAACGCGACGTCGTGCGATATGCGCAATGTGCGGCGTCCTGCGCCACATTAACTAACCCCCGCACATGGGCCACATCGTGTTATTCAATCTACATTTATAAATCAAAACCTCACTAGTGGATCATTTAAGTTGTCTATCTTCATAGCCACATCACCAAGCAATCACAAATGCAGCCACCTCAGCGAAAACTGTTGCCATCGTTTAATTCCTCGTGTAATTATTTCATGCTGATCAGGCGCCCAAATGCAGCCATTAATCAAGCCCATATGCAGGCCGCCTTTGGAAAAAATCCTATGAGACAGGGTCTATTTCGCCACCAGTTTAGACCTGTGTGAGGAGATGACATCTGTCCCGCACACATCTCAAAGCCTTTCTTCCCCAATGCATCTCGTCGATATACAGAACATCAGAGATGTAGAAACCGCAGCAGCCGCGCTTCGCCCATGGTGTAAAAGATGTCGCCACACTCAGTCCACGAAGCAGTAAACCATGACCAGCCGCCCTTGGTACCCTCCAGACCTTCGCTGGGTTTGCGCGCCTCCACCGTACGTTCTGCACCCTGTATGCATAGATCTCGTACATATCAATGTACAGGCATCCGCCATGGCAAGATAATGACGACACAAGAACAACACACGAGTGTGGATCCTCGTGAAAATTAAATTTTCTCGGTCGCCATCTGAATTGCCAAAGCGCATACTTGCCAATCAGATTTACTCTCCTCTATTTCTAATTCCATCACCAGTTTGTTTAGCCCTTTCGTTTCTTCCAATCAAAGCTCATACTTGTATACACGGGAGAAGCAGCAGACGATGCGCATCAGCCGCGGCCCGCGTGCAATCATAGATTCTAACTACTCCAGTTCCGGTTCAGATCTTTGCCTCCATTCATATTTCTGCCATTCTGCACCAGCTCAAAACAAGTCGGACTTGCAGGAATCTCCTTTGGGAAGAAGGGCTTTGAGATGTGTGCGGGACACGTGTCATCTCCTAACAAAGGTCTAAACTGGTGGAAAATAGACCCGGTCTCATAGGATTTTTCTCCGCCGCCTCTAGCCCATCAATACATTACTGATATTCCTTGGGACCGCCTAGTCCTCAGTTAGTTCTCAGTCGATACGCGTGGACCGACCGGTTCTTTTCCCAGTCTATGCTTTTCCTTTTCCTCGTGCGATCGTTCTGTTGTTTTTTCTTTTTAGAATCGATCGTCCGTTCATATCTACAACATGAACCCTGTACGTGCTCCCTTCCCATGGCCCATGAGGTTTTGATTTTGGGCTGACTAGTTGCTACTTCCTTTTGTTTAATTGAATAGTCCATCAAAAAATATCTGTAAGAGTTTTACATGTCTCTTTGTAAGAGAGTATACTTTGCTAGGAAAATCGGTAAGAAATATGAAATAATATTCCCATCCAATTTTAATTGTAGAGCTTCTACAACACCCAATAGATGGACAATAACAGACCAAACAAGAAAGGACAGATCAATCGGCGATTTGGGAGTCCACTCAGCCTGAAATTAGCAAAATCGAAAGAAAAAATGGTGAGAAAGAGTCAACTGTCAACTTTTCTAATTTTGGTGCAACTAATTCTCATTTGGGCCATGTAAAGCTGTGAAATCTTAAACCACTTGCAATTGGAAAATCTCATATATAACCCGCATACAACTGAAAAAAAATCTCAGTTGCAACTGGAAAATCTCAGTTACAACCTACTTGCAACTGAAAAAACCCGGTTGCAACCTGTTTGCAACTAGAAAATCTCAGTTGGAATCCCCTTACAACTGGAAAAAAAGAGTTGCAACCCACTTGCAACTGGAAAAAAAATCTGTTGCAACCCGATTGCAACTGAAAAATCTCAGTTGCAACCCACTTGCAACTGGAAAATCTCAGTTACAACCCACTTCCAACTGAAAAAACCCGGTTGCAACCTGCTTGCAACTAGAAATCTCAGTTGCAACCCCTTTGCAACTGAAAAAATGAGTTGCAATTTCCTTGCAACTAGATTTTTTTTTGGTTGCAACCCGGTTGCAACTGAAAAATCTCAGTTGCAACCCACTTGCAACTGGGAAAAAATCAGTTGCAACTGAGAAAAGTTAGTTAAAAATGAACAATCTCAGTTGGAATCCGCTTGCAACTGGGAAATCTCAGTTGCAACCCACTTGCAACTGAGAAAAAACAATCAATTACAACCCGCTTGCAACTGAAAAATAAACCAGTTGCAACCCGCTTGCAACTGAAAAATCTCAATTGCGACCCACTTGTAACTGGCAGAAAGTTCAGTTGCAACTCGCTTGCAACTGGAAAAAGTTAGTGAAAAGTGAACAATCTCAGTTGTAACTCATTTGCAACTAGAGAGAAATGAAAACAAATGAATATAGTCTCTCCGTCTCAAAATAAGTATCTTAGATTTTACCAAAAGTGATATAATCTAGTGGAGGGAGTACTCAGTAATGAAAAAATAGAGACCCACCGCTATTCATGCAACCGTTTCATGTGTAAGTCATACTACCTCAAAATGTGCACCTAAAATAGACAATAACAAAAGAAAACGCAAAATCAAAAATAAAAATATGAGAAAAAAGAAAAAACATAAAATAGAGGAACATCACCCACGTGAAGTACAAGCGCAAAGAGTACAGGACCATTCGTATGAAAGTACTAACACTTTCATCATATCCAACGTAAAACCAGAAAATAATATTCTAAGGATCATGGCTTAAAGCCCACACGCAGGGATAACAGCCAAAAGGCCCACAAAAAATAACAACAACCCATATAGTAACCCCACGGTCGTACAGAGCTGCACTTGCGCTTCAATCGCAACAACTGACAAAAGCTTAGCACGCATCTTAGCACACTAGATCCAATGGTGATAAAGGTGACTGAGATCTCATGAGTTCTCAGGCGACTGAGAACTAACAAATCCGATATTCTTTTTATTGAAAAGACGACACTTCCTCTCCTCCGTTATATTTACGGCTCCCTTTGAGTTTTTCTTTTTTGAACTTTTGACAACTTTATTAAGGAATGATCACGCGGTCATCTACAAGTGCACACAAATTCCAAATTTCACGAGTTCGATGTTCTCAAAATACTCAATGTGATATCTTCTGTCCCGATGCTGCCGGTGATGGTGGTCTATGGTAAAGATCCCGACTGCCGTGAGGCTCCATAATCAGTTACTCCCTCCGTTCCAATTTAATTGACTTGCTATCCACAAAATGTGGATGTATCTAGACATGTTACATGTATAAATACATCCATATGTGGTGGATAGCAAGTTAATTAAATTGAAACGGAGGGAGTACCTTTGACTAACTTTCTGAGTGATGGGACGAGGCCTCAAGACTAGTCCCTTATCTCATTTGTGGTGATTCGTGCGATATAAGATCAACTCTAGCAGATGTACTAAAATCTAGGCCTCTAAAATTATTTTGCAGGCTCCTCTTTACAAATATGCACAGTGTTTACATGCCAAAAACAAACGTGCAAAGTCAGACATCCTAAATTCCTAAAACAAGCCTCTATATTTGATAGGTTTAATTTTGCTATATTTTTTTAAGATAAAAGGAATATATTAATATCACGAAAATACAAATTACACCCAACCTCTGCACCAACGAAATGTCCAAAGACATCAAGGATGCACACAGCCAAGAACAAAATAAAAAAGAGAGAAAGAAAAACAAAGACCCCGTCGCGGCATACAACCACCCGCAACAGCAACACTCCACCACCATCGAATACAACACCCGTACTACAAACTAAGCTCTCCAAAGGCCACGCCTCCAGGAAGGAAACAATGCACAAACTTTGTCGTCGCCCGATCGAAAATCTTGGATTTTCACCCCGGAGAAAGACTGAGTTTCCAAAACAGTGACTTCCGCAAAATCATTGCTAGGTACAACCAATGAAGGCCAGACCTTAGCTTTTCACCCTGGAAATCATGACTCGGTGCTCAAGAAGCACCACCAAAATAGCAGTCCACCCATGTTGCCTCCCCCGCTTGGCAAGACTGTTGTTGCAAGCCCCGAAACACCCGACACACAGGAAGAACCTGTGTCGCATTATCTTCATCACGACCAAAACTCTCTCTACCAAAACCAACCTCCGACCGCAGCCACCATGCTTTTCTCCATCTCGGTCAGTTTCATGGAAATCTATATGAAGACAAGTCCCATGGTACCGACCAAGACGAAACTCCGCGCCTTGCCAAAGAAAAGGTGCGCACGACCGCGTCGATTCCCCTCTAGACACATCCAGTAGCATCTTGTGCCAATACTGGGGAAATCTCCGAGAGGAAGACCGGAACCCGACGGCGGCCCAATCGAGGAGGCAGACTTGTGGATCAACAACTTGGTGCTTGAAGAACAGCAGGGCCGAAAACCACCTTTATTCTGGCCGGACCAGTAGTCCCCACACCACCGGCCGGCTCCCGGCAATGGGATCGAGCGGTCCGACCTCTGTCCCAAACGAGCTCGAGGTTGACCCCAGATCGAAGGTTCAGCGCCGCCGCCAGATCGAATGACGAAGACGAATCCAGCGCTTGCACCCCCTACCTGGCGCGCCAGATGTCGTGTCTCGGATCACGGACACCGGAAGTAAAGGATACCCCCTTTTTAGATTTGGCATGGGGCACGAAGGAGGCTGGGAGACGCCTTCCCCGGAGTAAGACCGCCGAGTTCTTCGTCGAGACAAGCAAGCAAGCAAGCAACACAGAGACACAAGGAGTTTTACCCAGGTTCAGGCCGCCCGGAAGCTAAAAGGCCTAATCCTGCATGTCTGAATTGAGGTGTTCATCATGGCGTGGTTTACAAGGGTGCTCAGGGGTGAACCCGACAGAGTTCCGGCCGGCGGTAGATGAAGAGCAGATCCTGCCCTGGGGAGATCACCTCTCTCTCTACCCTCCAAACCCTAGTCTAGTCTTCAACTCTGATCTAACTTGTTCCTCCTTCGGTGCCTTGGTCCTCCTTTTATAGGCTAAGGGATCCCACATGGGCATGCGAGCAGCGTGGGGGGTTTTTGGCGGGAGAACCCCTCGGTGGTCTTCGGAGGAGACGTGGCCTCTTCTTCTCCAAGTATCTTCTGTGGGTGGCACGGTCGTCCGCCCTTGGGGAAAAGTGGGACGGGCAAAGCCTGTCCGCCCCACCAACCACGCTCGGGGCGACGTCACTGGGGCGCGTCCTTCGTCTTGGCGCCCAAGTCTTCTACCAGCTTCCTGCACGAGCTGGCGTTTTTATCCTCTCGGCTGTACGGATGGAGGACCCGGAGGTACGCCTGGCCTCCTGCCGGGCGCATGAACCCACGAGTACTCCGACTTGTTCTCCGGCGACGAGTGACCCAGAAGGTCACCTGGTCCTTAGCCGTAGCTTGTCTATGTCGAACTTGTCGGGCTTCCTTGGGGCAGATGGGCTGACCCACCTGCCGGTCTTGACTCCTTGCTTTGTCCATCTTCTTGGTAGCATCACGAGAACCACATGTTCCACTGCTGCTGCACAACCATTGTTTGCATTCATGATGAGAAATTGAGTAAAGAAAAAGTAGCAGTAATGCAAATAATCATGCTCATAGGCTATCTATTTTTGACAACGATATTTTATAGAAGTGATTAAGGTGTGGTAGTGTAGTGACAAGATTGCTATTTATTGTAATGTTTTGGCTTGCAAGTCATCAAACTTCCGTGAGCAATTTAAAATTTTACTTGAGCAAATCATTATAAGTTCTTTAGCATTACTTTATTATTCCCTTTGTCACTTTTTCCAAATGATTAAACAATCCAAAGTAAACAAATAACATGCTTTTTTAGGTATTATAGATGATGATGGAAACATCCTTTGTTTGCATTGAAGATGAGGAACCGAGTAAAGACAATATAATCTTGGTCTGCTAGTGTGCCAGGTTTCTAACCATATTTATGCATATTTGCATCAAATAAACTATAATAATCCAATTAGGTAAACAAACTTTCAGTTTTATTTAGCTGGGCTTTTAAACAAGCATATTCTTGTACCTCTTTATGTTGTTTTATGGAAAAGGTAAACAACTTATGTCCCTTTTTTCTGACAATGTTTGTTTTGGGAAAGGTACAAATACTAAAAGTACATAAACAACCTTTGCTTGCATTGGAGATGAGTAAATGAGTAAACACAATCTTAGTTTGCTAGTGTGCTAGTTTTCTAACAGCACATAAAACAACCATTATTTGCATTCATGATGAGAAATTGAGTAAAGAAAAAGTAGCAATAATGCAAATAATAATGCTCATAGGCTATCAGTTTTTGACATTGATATTATATAGAAGTGATTGAGGTGTGGTAGTGGAGTGACAAGATTAATATTTATTGTAATGTTTGGCTTGCAAGTCATCAAAACTTCCGTGAGCAATTTAATATTTTACTTGAACAAATCATTATAAGTTGTTTAGCATTACTTTATTATTCCCTTTGTCATTTTTTTCCAAATGATTAAACAATCCAAAGTAAACAAATAAAATGCTTCTTTAGGTATTATAGATGATGATGGAAACGTCCTTTGTTTGCATTGAAGATGAGGAACTGAGTAAAGACAATATAATTTTGTTGAGCTAGTGTGCTAGGTTTCTAACTATATTATGAATGTTTGCATCAAATAAAATATATTAATCAAATTAGGTATATAAACTTTCAGTTGTATTTGGGTGAGCTTTTAAACAAGCATATTCTTGGATCTCTTTATGTTGTTTTATGGAAAGGGTAAACAACTTATGTCCCTTTTTTGTTATAATGTTTGTTCTGGGATAGGTAGAAATACTAAAAGTACATAAACAGCCTTTGTTTGCATTGGAGATGAGTAAATGAGTAAAGAAAATCTTGGTTTGCTAGTGTGCTAGTTTTATAACTGCACATAAAACAACCATGTTTGCATTCATGATGAGAAATTGAGTAAAGAAAAAGTAGCAGTAATGCAAATAATCATGCCATAGGCTATCTATTTTTGACATTGATATTATACAGAAGTGATTGAGGTGCGGTAGTGTAGTGACAAGATTGCTATTTATTGTAATGTTTTGGCTTGCAAGTCATCACAACTTCCGTGAGCAATTTAAAATTTCACTTGAGCAAATCGTTATAAGTTGTTTAGCATTACTTTATTATTCCCTTTGTCACTTTTCCAAATGCTTAAACAATCCAAAGTAAACAAATAACATGCTTTTTTAGCATTATAGATGATGATGGAAACATCCTTTGTTTGCATTGAAGATGAGGAACTGAGTAAAGACAATATAATCTTGGTCTGCTAGTGTGCCAGGTTTCTAACAGTATTTATGCATTGTGGAGGTTATGCCGAACGGGTATCACTAGTAGGAAAAGGCCTTTTAGTGGCGCACCAAAAAGCCTTTTTGTGGCGCATGGTGGGTGCGCCACTAAATCCTCGCCACAAAAATGTTATTTCTGTGGCGCACCCCACCATGCGCCACAAAAAGTTCAAATTTCTGTGGCGCACCTCACACCGTGCGCCACAGAAATATTTCTGTGGCGCACCCCACACCGTGCGCCACCAAATTATTTTTTGAATTTAAAAAAAAAGGCGCCAGATCTAGATCTGGATCTAGATCTGGCCGCCGGAATTTCGCCGGAATTTTGTTGGAGCTCGCCGGAGGCCGTGTTGCCCGTGGCCACGGCCGTAGGTGGCTTGGCCGTAGGTGGGAGTCGCGGGAGGTGGGAGTTGGAGAAGGATGTCACCGGAGGAGGTCGCCAGGGTGGAGGAGGAGGTCGTCGAAGGTCGCCGGGGGGGTCGCCGGAGGTCGCCGGGGTGGTGGAGGAGGTCGCCGAGGTCGTCGAAGGTCGCCGGGGGCGTCGCCGGAGGTCGCCGGGGTGGTGGAGGAGGTCGCCGGAGATGAAGGGGAGGTGAAGGAGGAGGAGAGAAGAAGTGGAGGAGAGTAGAGTAGAGGAGAGGAGAAGGAGGATGAGGAGAAGTGGAGAGAGAAGTGGAGTAGAAGGAGAAGGAGTGGAGAGGAGGATGGAGGAGAAGTGGAGAGGAGGATGAAGGAGAAGTGGAGAGGAAGTGGAGGAGTAGGAGAGAGAGAGAAAGAGAGGGAGAGGAAGTGGAGGAGTAGGAGAGGCGGGATTCGAATTTTGAATCATGCCCAACAATTCTGTGGCGCACCTATCACCGTGCGCCACAGAAATTTTTTCCAATTTTTTTTATTTTTTAGATAAAAATCTTCTGTTTGAAATAACTTTTTACTATTTTGGAATTTGCCGATTCTGAGAAAAGTTCACCGGTAAACCCCGGTGAAATCGAGCTCCTTTTTTCTCACGATTTTTTTGGTATATTAAACGTATTTTTTCGACATCGTATGCAAAAGTTATGGCCGGTCAAACTTTTTTTTTCTGTTTTTTGCAGAAAAGGTCAAAATTCATATTTCAAAATTTCTATACCAAGTAGACACTAAAACCTAACTACATGTCAAAAGATTTTATTTTTTGAAGATTTTATCATTTTCTTTTCTTGTGAGCAAAACTGAAAAGGCGATCCACGGGGGGGGGGGGGGGTAGGCATGCGTGAGAGGGAATTTTTTTCTGTGGCGCACCCACATTCATGCGCCACAGAAAGTGACATTTCTGTGGCGCATGGAGGTGGGTGCGCCACAGAAAGTCACATTTCTGTGGCGCACCTGGCCATGTGCGCCACAAAAATGAGACTTTCTGTGGCGCACATGGCCAGGTGCGCCACAGAAATGTGACTTCTGTGGCGCACACTACCCATGCGCCACAGAAATGTGACTTTATGTGGCGCATGTGGTTTTGCGTGCGCCACAGAATTTTGCAATTTTGTGACGCATGAAAACCAATGCGGCACAGAAATATTTTTTGTGGCGCATGGATATTTGGTGCGCCACAAAATGTCATTCCATAGAAAGGCACTTCCCTACTAGTGTATGCCTGCCACGGTGGATAAAACCTGCCCACCAAGGAGGCCCATCAGATAAAGCCGGAGGGCTTAATGGAGAAGGCCTCATGGGCTTAGGCGCAAGGATAAGCCTGGGCTGGCTTAGTGAAGTCCAAGACGAAGGCCAGACTACGTTCGCCTTAGGGAGCAAGTTAGGGTTTGTTGCCGTGTTAGTCTAGGACTCATGATCTACGTCGGTTAAGGCTTTCCTTGTAGGGGAAGGCTTGGCGCCTTTATAAGCCAGCCTTCCAGCAGCCTTAGGGCACGCATACAACCTCATTGTAACCTGTACACATATTCTCCTTGAGTGAATTATAGCAGCACGTAGGATCTCGCCACCGTCGTGAGATCGAAGCTGGGTAAGATCGTGTGTGCAATCCCGTCACTGGAACCCTCTACGTTCTTCCCCACCTCCTCTACGGTACGTATGAATCCATATAGTAGTTCCGCGTTACCAATACCTCGACAGTTGGCGCCCACCGTGGGGCCCAAGGCGTCGGGAGTTTTGTTTCAGGCGGGAGCATTGGGCGAGATCGGCAAATCTATGGCGGTTGGTCGCGCCCGCATCATCAACAACTTTGGGTGCATCGAAGACGACGGATCCTACGTCCCAGCAAACGACGCACTCGTGTCAAGCTTCGTCGTCCCCTTCGGCACCATCAACATCTTCATGGGTTTTACGGCTGAGGCGTATGGATTCCCCAGGGGATCCGCCGCCTTTTGGCCCACCCACCACCCCATCGATTATGCAATCGAGCAACAATACAGATCGGATCAGGCCTTTGTCTATCGCGATCTGAGTGACTCTGATACCCAAAGCGATTCTGACTCCAGCTCTTATGAGCTTATGGAGCCCGCCTCTCGCTTTGTCGGTGTCATTGACACATCTGGCCCTAAGCCGGCCGAATCTGACCCTGAGTCGATATTACCTGCCTTACAGACAGGAGCAGACTCAGAAGCCGGATCTGATGGCACCGCTCCAATGGCGGAAGATTCAGATCTCGATGACATAAGGAGGAAGACTTTGCAGCACAGGTTGCCGCGCGAGGCTATGGCTCATGACCAAACGAAGTCTTAATGACTTTCCCGGCACAGATAGCTGTGGAGGATGGCGCTGCCGCGGCTAAGCCAGACGAAGCTGAAGTTTCCTCTAGCATCAAACACATTGGTGACAAGGCGGAAAAGCCAGAGGATATTGGACCCCAAAGGGCCTCCCCGGCTACGCCTATTGAAGAAGACCTGGAACGGTCAAAGGAGGCACACATGCGCGCGTTGGAGCTTCTCAAAACACCTTTGGGCCAAATCCAACCGCGGCTGAACTTGAGGAAAGACGGAAAGCGCTCCTAGCTGAGACTGAAGTCAACATCAAGTATAAGTTGTCCCTCCTTAACAAGGAAAAAGAGCTAATCCTAGTTGGAAAGGCTCTAGAAGAGGAAGAGTATCAGCGTGAGCGCGATGTTGAGAAATTCCGCAAAGTACGAAGTATACGTGACCCTCTTCTGCATCGGGATCTGCAGGGAAACTTCGAGAAGCCTTCTGCCCAAAAGTCTTTAAAGCCTTGGCAGAAATACCTTTCAGGTTAACCCTGATGGAGTCATATTCTTCTCCACCCCGGCCAAAAATAGAGGCGGCCAGGGAAATCATGGGAGACGAAACAGTCCCAATTGAAGAGCGCCACCATTATTCTAAGATGCTCATCGAAAAGGCGGTAGAGCAGCAGGCTAAGGCGGACTCAAACTCAAAACTGGCGGACGACACGCGTCTTTGCAAGACGGCCGTTGCCGGCGGTGGAGATCCAGAGGAACCAGCTGGTTCCAGTAGCCATGGCAATAAGGGTAAGGAACCCAGGAAGGACAAAGTTCCTGACAAGCACAGGGATGAGTCAAAGACTGGGTCCAACCGCCATAGTGACAAAGGCAAGGACGACCACCGGCAAAAGGATAACACGCGCCATAAGAAGAATGATCCGCCTCGCCGTGAAAGAGATCAAGACAAGGGGAAGGACGCACGGCGTGGGAGCGACCGGCTTAACATGCCACCTCCCCCGCACACGGGCAAGAGACGAAGGAAACAGGGGCAACAGAGATCCGCCTCAAAGGCGATCTCGCTCCCGCTCCCCTCATCGCCAAAGCCGTCAGGAGGAGCCAAGGCGTAGCCAATCCAACAAAGGGTCAGCCAGGGAAAACACTCATATCTCAGACGCCCGCATCGTCTCGATGAGATTAAAGCGGCCAGAGAGGAGTCTTACCTGGGCCCTGTGTGCTTTGGACCGGCGATTCGCAAGGTGCAACTCCCATCCTCGCTAGGCAATGTCAAGAAAATTGTGACAAGTACAATGGCATTGACAAACCGGACATATGGCTGCCTGATTATATCCACGCCGTTGGTATTAATGACGGTGATTACAATGCAGCTGTACGTTTTCTTCCACTCATGTTGGAGGGAACGGCCCGGTTATGGATCGACACTTTGCCAGAAAAGAGTATCCACAATTGGCAAGACATGCAGAAAACATTCATGCAACACTTCTCATGCACATACAAACGTCCAAAGGCTTACTCAGATCTACTAAAGTGCGCTCAAGTGGAGGGGAGTCAAGCAGAGCTTTCATAGCTCGATGGACAGAGACAAAGAATGCATGTGAAGACGTTTCTGAGATCCAGGCCATACATGCTTTTATGAACAGCCTGAAGAAAGGCAACATGATGAGATATATGTTAGCCAGCCAAAACATCAAACACCTCGGCGAGCTCTTAGACAGCGCGAACAATTACGCTGCAGCAGAAGACGACGCTCGAGCTGACGATGGCGATCTGCGCATGGACATAGCTGTTAACCCGGAAAAACGAAACAACAATCAAAGCCGGAAAAAGAAGGAAGCCAACGATGCGCCAGGACCATCAAAGGAGGTAGCCTTTGCCAATAAGAAGGGTGGCCAGAGCGGGCTAGCAGATGGCAGAAGAAGGCGATGACAGTCAAGGGTCAAGACCCATTAAAATCACCTATGACGACATCAAAGATGAACCTTGTGCCCATCATAGCAAGCTTGGCAAATGCACCCATACCAACAGGCAGTGCCGCCTTAACGATGATATCAAGAAGGATCCGACGCTGGCTTCAAGGCAAAGCAGTTCAAGCGCAAGAACCGTAAAGACAAAAAGAGCAGAAGGACAACGAGGAAAGTGCTTCGGAGCCGGAAGATCAGGAGCCAAAGCACAAGAGGAGCAACAAGTTTCCAAGGGTCGAAACAAGCCTTGTTACTTTCCTTGCCACTCCTTCGGCCAAAAAGGAAAAGGCAGCCTGGAGGGAACTCAATGCCACTATGCCAGCGGTTCCCCAGTATCTCAACTGGTCCGAGCATCCCATTACATGGGACCGCAACGATCATCCTGATCATATTCCACAGAACCCAGGGAATTACGCGCTCGTTGTAAACCCAATTGTGCAGCAATGCAGGCTTTCTAAGGTGCTTATGGATGGAGGGAGTAGCATCAACATCCTCTATCTTGAAACCTTAAAGCGCATGCGCCTTTCTGAGACACAGCTAAAACATAGCACAGTCAAGTTTCACGGCATAGTGCCAGGCAGGCAGGCCAGTTCTATGGGAACAATCGTCTTAGACGTCACCTTTGGTGACGAAACAAACTATAGGACTGAGGAAGTTGCCTTTGAGGTGGTGGAATTCAAAAGTGCGTATCACGCAATCTTTGGCCGCCCAGCCTTTGCCAAATTCATGGCACGCCCGTGTTACATCTACAGCAAGCTCAAAATACCTGGACCAAACGGCGTCATCACGGTCAATGGCGACTTCAAGAAGGCGAAGGAATGCGAAGCAGGAAACGCCGTCTTAGCAGAAGCAGTCATCAGCAAGGAAGAGCTGGAGCAGTACAAGAAAGAAGTTAACACCAATGAAATGCCGGATGGTAAGAAGCCTCCTTGCGCCTCGGATGTCACTTTCAAGGCCAGCTCAAACTCGAAGAAGATCGTGCTGGACAACGCCGATGCAAGCAAGACGACGAACATAGGCGCGGACCTCAGTGACGCATAGGAAGGCGCGCTCGTCAAGTTCCTCCGTGAGCAACGGGATATTTTTGCATGGTCACCATCAGACATGCCAGGAGTACCCCGGGAACTTGCCGAGCACAGCCTTAATGTCGCCAAAGGTGCCAAGCCAGTAAAACAAGGTCTTCGTCGCTTCGGTCCAGAGAAGAAGAAAGCAATAGGAAAAGAGGTAGCTCGGCTTAGTGCCGCTAATTTCATTAGAGAGGTTATCCACACAGATTGGCTAGCAAATCCTGTATTAGTACCTAAGAAGGACGTGAAAGACTTGCGCATGTGCATAGATTTCACCGGCTTAAACAAAGCCTGTCCTAAAGACCCCTTCGCATTGCCGCGAATTGATCAGGTCGTAGATGCTGTATCAGGTTCTGAATTACTATGCTTTTTGGACGCTTACTCTGGCTACCACCAAATTAAGATGAAGGAGTCTGACCAAATTAAGACTTCCTTCATCACACCTTTCGGAACGTTTTGCTACATAACTATGCCTTTCGGGCTTAAAAACGCTGGCTCAACGTACCAACGGTGCATACAACGTTGCCTACACGATCAAATAGGCCGCAATGTTCACGCTTATGTCGATGACATTGCCGTTATGTCGCGAAAACGCGGCGATCTCATCGTTGACCTTCAAGAAACCTTGATAACTTAAGAAAATATAACATGAAGCTAAATCCGGGAAAATGCTTTTTTGGCGTCCCAGCAGGAAAACTTTTAGGCTTCATTGTTTCAGAGAGGTCTTGAGGTTAACCCAGAAAAGATTCGAGCTATCATGGACATCAAAAAGCCTACTTGTCTTAAAGATGTCAAAGGCTCACAGGATCTGCAGCAGCTGTAAGCCGATTTATTAGTAGGCTTGGGGATAAAGCTTTACCCCTATACAGGTTGTTGAAGAAAACTAAGACGTTCGTCTGGACTGAAGAGGCAGATGCAGCCTTAGCACAGTTAAAAGACGCCTTAGTTTCAGCACCAATATTAGCGTCTCCTCTACCCAAGAGCCGATGCTACTTTACATGGCGGCTACCAACCTAGTTATTAGTGCAGTGGTTGTTGTTGAACGAAAGGAGAAGGAAAGGAGCTACCGGAACAAAGGCCGGTATATTATATCAGCGAAGTCTTCTCCGAATCCAAACAACGATACCCTCACTATCAGAAGCTGGCTTATGGAGTTTTCTTCGCAGCCAGAAAATTACGCCATTATTTCCAAGAGCACCCAATCACGGTAGTCAGTAAGGCGCCATTGGGTGACATTATAAACAACACTGATGCCACTGGACGTGTGGCTAAGTGGGGAATTGAATTGGCAGCCTTCGATATCCAGTACAAGCCACGTACAGCCATCAAATCCCAGTCTTTAGCTGATTTCATCGCAGACTGGACGGAAGCAATGGATGAACTTCCCCTCCCTGACGAAGAATATTGGGTTATGCACTTTGACGGCTCCAAAATGTTGCAGGGATCGGGAGCTGGCGTGGTACTGAAGAACCCTAAAGGAGACAAGATGTGCTATGTCTTGCAGATACACTTCAATGCCACTAATAATGTTGCAGAATACGAGGCTCTGTTGCATGGATTGCACGTCGCAAAGGATTTGGGCATTAGCCGTCTTTGTGTTATGGCGATTCAGACCTCGTTGTTCAACAGTTAGAAGGGGCATGGGACGCGAAAGCCCTACAATGGCTGAATACCGACGCACGGTAGACGAGTTTGGTCGGTGTTTTATCGGCTTAGAAGTCAAGCATATCAAAAGGGAGGAAAACGAAGCAGCGGATGCCTTAGCCAGAATGGGCTCGAAAAGATCGAAGGTGCCCCCGATATATTTTTGGAGCACCTATACGTGCCGTCTATTAAAGGCGGAGATGAGGATGACCCCATGGCTTCGCAGTCTGTTTCCGTCATGCTGGTCACACCAGATTGGACACAGACCAGAAGTGGATGCATCCACGGCGACCGAGCCCCTCGCGGCCAATTCTTGTCCCGCCGTCGCCGACGACGCCGCCGCCGCTGCTGCTTCCGCGGTTGCATCGGAGCTTTCCATGGATGGGTGTGCAAGTGGTGGTGGTGGAGCTCGCCGGAGTTTGGATGGGGACGGGCGCAAGGGGAAGATGAACAGGGAAATGGATCAGATGGAGTAATGGAGAAAATGCGTTCCCTTATATGGGGGGTGCGCCGCGATTAGTGCGGTGGGACAACGCCCGCGCGATTTTCGCCACGCGTCCCACAACGGTCAGATAGTGGGTATCTTCTCCCCGACGCCTCGGAGATCGTGTGCGGAAAAATAGCAGTGATGGCGTCACAGCGTTTCTTTGCTTATCCAAACTGTCGTGGACTGGCTTTGACTACGGTGACGTCATGACAAGACTCGACGCTGACAGAATCTTTCTGCCATATTGTTCAAAGTACAGGAGAGTTCGGCTTAATCCTTAAGGTAGACTGAACGTCTCATCTTGGAATGCTCCAAGCTCTTCTGTCCGCCTTTCGAGTAAAGGCGAAAGCCCGTGTCTTCCAAAGACGGAAAACGAAGAACTTAAACCTTTCCGGGGACTACTGTGGAGGTTATGCCGAACGGGTATGCCTGCCACGGTGGATAAAACCTGGCCCACCAAGGAGGCCCATCAGATAAAGCCGGAGGGCTTAATGGACAAGGCCTCATGGGCTTGGGCGCAAGAATAAGCCCTGGGCTGGCTTAGTGAAGTCCAAGACGAAGGCCAGACTACGTTCGCCTTAGGGAGCAAGTTAGGGTTTGTTGCCGTGTTAGTCTAGGACTCATGATCTACGTCGGATAAGGCTTTCCTTGTAGGGGATGGCTTGGCGCCTTTATAAGCCAGCCTTCCAGCAGCCTTAGGGGGACGCATACAACCTCATTGTAATCTGTACACATATTCGCCTTGAGTGAATTATGGCAACACGTAGGATCTCGCCACCGTCGTGAGATCTGAAGCTGGGTAAGACCGTGTGTGCAATCCCGTCACTGGAGCCCTCAACGTTCTTCCCCACCTCCTCTACGGTACGTATGAATCCATATAGTAGTTCCGCGTTACCAATACATCGACATGCATATTTGCATCAAATAAACTATAATAATCTAATTAGGTAAACAAACTTTCAGTTGTATTTAGGTGGGCTTTTGAACAAGCATATTCTTGTACCTCTTTATGTTGTTTTATGGAAAAGGTAAACAACTTATGTCCCTTTTTTGTGACAATGTTTGTTTTGGGAAAGGTAGAAATACTAAAAGTACATAAACAACCTTTGCTTGCATTGGAGATGAGTAAATGAGTAAACACAATCTTAGTTTGCTAGTGTGCTAGTTTTCTAACAGCACATAAAACAACCATTATTTGCATTCATGATGAGAAATTGAGTAAAGAAAAAATAGCAGTAATGCAAATAATCATGCTCATAGGATATCTGTTTTTGACATTGATATTATAGAAGTGATTGAGGTGTGGTAGTGGAGTGACAAGATTAATATTTAATGTAATTTTTTGGCTTGCAAGTCATTAAAACTTCCATGAGCAATTTAATATTTGACTTGAACAAATCATTATAAGTAGTTTAGCATTACTTTATTATTCCCTTTGTCATTTTTTCCCAAATGCTTAAACAGTCCAAAGTAAACAAATAAAATGCTTCTTTAGGTATTATAGATGATGATGGAAACGTCCTTTGTTTGTATTGAAGATGAGGAACTGAGTAAAGACAATATAATTTTGTTGTACTAGTGTGCTAGGTTTCTAACCATATTATGAATGTTTGCATCAAATAAAATATATTAATCAAATTAGGTAAATAAACTTTCAGTTGTATTTAAGTGAGCTTTTAAACAAGCATATTCTTGGATCTCTTTATGTTGTTTTATGGAAAAGGTAAACAACTTATGTCCCTTTTTGTTATAATATTTGTTCTGGGATAGGTAGAAATACTAAAAGTACATAAACAACTTTTGTTTGCATTGGAGATGAGTAAATGAGAAAAGACAATCTTGGTTTTCTAGTTTGCTAGTTTTCTAACTGCACATAAAACAACCATTGTTTGCATTCATGATGAGAAATTGAGTAAAGAAAAAGTAGCAGTAATGCAAATAATCATGCTCATAGGCTATCTATTTTTGACATTGATATTATATAGAAGTGATTGAGGTGCGGTAGTATAGTGGCAAGATTGCTATTTATTGTAATGTTTTGGCTTGCAAGTCATCAAACTTCCGTGAGCAATTTAAAAATTCACTTCAGCAAATCATTATAGGTTGTTTAGCATTACTTTATTATTCCCTTTGTCACTTTTCCAAATGCTAAAACAATCCAAAGTAAACAAATAACATGCTTTTTTAGGTATTATAGATGATGATGGAAACATCCTTTGTTTGCATTGAAGATGAGGAACTGAGTAAAGACAATATAATCTTGGTCTGCTAGTGTGCTAGGTTTCTAACAGTATTTATGCATATTTGCATCAAATAAACTATAATAATCCAATGAGGTAAACAAACTTTCAGTTGTATTTAGGTGGGCTTTTAAACAACCATATTCTTGTACCTCTTTATGTTGTTTTATGGAAAGGTAAACAACTTATGACCCTTTTTTGTGACAATGTTTGTTTTGGGAAAGGTACAAATACTAATAGTACATAAACAACCTTTGCTTGTATTGGAGATGAGCCAATGAGTAAAGACAATCTTAGTTTGCTAGCGTGCTAGTTTTCTAACAGCACATAAAACAACCATTGTTTGCATTCATGATGAGAAATTGAGTTAAGAAAAAGTAGCAGTAATGCAAATAATCATGCTCATAGGATATCTGTTTTTGACATTGATATTATATAGAAGTGATTGAGGTGTGGTAGTGGAGTGTCAAGATTGCTATTTATTGCAATGTTTTGGCTTGCAAGTCTTCAAACTTCCGTGAGCAATTTAAAATTTCACTTGAGCAAATCATTATAAGTTCTTTAGCATTACTTTATTATTCCCTTTGTCACTTTTTCCAAATGTTTAAACAATCCAAAATAAACAAATAACATGCTTTTTTAGGTATTATAGATGATGATTGAAACATCCTTTGTTTGCATTGAAGATGAGGAACTGAGTAAAGACAATATAATCTTGGTCTGCTAGTGTGCCAGGTTTCTGACCATATTTATGCATATTTGCATCAAATAAATTATAATAATCCAATTAGGTAAACAAACTTTCAGTTGTATTTAGGTGGGCTTTTAAACAAGCATATTCTTGTACCTCTTTATGTTGTTTTATGGAAAAGGTAAACAACTTATGTCCCTTTTTGTGACAATGTTTGTTTTGGGAAAGGTAGAAATACTAAAAGTACATAAACAACCTTTGCTTGCATTGGAGATGAGTAAATGAGTAAAGACAATCTTAGTTTGCTAGTGTGCTAGTTTTCTAACAGCACATAAAACAACCATTATTTGCATTCATGATGAGAAATTGAGTAAAGAAAAGGTAGCAGTAATGCAAATAATCATGCTCATAGGATATCTGTTTTTGACATTGATATTATATAGAAGTGATTGAGGTGTGGAAGTGGAGTGACAAGATTAATATTTATTGTAATGTTTTGGCTTGCAAGTCATCAAAACTTCCATGAGCAATTTAATATTCGACTTGAACAAATCATTATAAGTAGTTTAGCATTACTTTATTATTCCCTTTGTCATTTTTTTCCAAATGCTAAAACAGTCCAAAGTAAACAAATAAAATGCTTCTTTAGGTATTATAGATGATGATGGAAATGTCCTTTGTTTGCATTGAAGATGAGGAACTGAGTAAAGACAATATAATTTTGTTGTGCTAGTGTGCTAGGTTTCTAACCATATTATGAATGTTTGCACCAAATAAAATATAATAATCAAATTAGGTACATAAACTTTCAGTTGTATTTAGCTGAGCTTTTAAACAAGCATATTCTTGGATCTCTTTATGTTGTTTTATGGAAAGGGTAAACAACTTATGTCCCTTTTTTGCTATAATGTTAGTTCTAGGATAGGTAGAAATACTAAAAGTACATAAACAACCTTTGTTTGCATTGGAGATGAGTAAATGAGAAAAGACAATCTTGGTTTTCTAGTTTGCTAGTTTTCTAACTGCACATAAAACAACCATTGTTTGCATTCATGACGAGAAATTGAGTAAAGAAAAAGAAGCAGTAATGCAAATAATCATGCTCATAGGCTATCTAATTTTGACATTTATATTATATAGAAGTGATTGAGGTGCGGTAGTGTAGTGACAAGATTGCTATTTATTGTAATGTTTTGGCTTGCAAGCCATCAAACTTTCGTGAGCAATTTAAAATTTCACTTGAGCAAATCATTATAGGTTGTTTAGCATTACATTATTATTCCCTTTTTAACTTTTTCCAAATGCTTAAACAATCCAAAGTAAACAAATAACATGCTTTTTTAGGTATTATAAATGATGATGGTAACATCCTTTGTTTGCATTGAAGACGAGGAACTGAGTAAAGACAATATAATCTTGGTCTGCTAGTGTGCCAGGTTTCTAACAGTATTTATGCATATTTGCATCAAATAAACTATAATAATCCAATGAGGTAAACAAACTTTCAGTTTTATTTAGGTGGGCTTTTAAACAAGCATATTCTTGTACCTCTTTATGTTGTTTTATGGAAAGGTAAACAACTTATGTCCCTTTTTTGTGACAATGTTTGTTTTGGGAAAGGTACAAATACTAAAAGTACATAAACAACCTTTGCTTGCATTGGAGATGAGTAAATGAGTAAAGACAATCTTAGTTTGCTAGTGTGCTAGTTTTCTAACAGCACATAAAACAACCATTGTTTGCATTCATGATGAGAAATTGAGTAAAGAAAAAGTAGCAGTAATGCAAATAATCGTGCTCATAGGCTCCCTGTTTTTTTACATTGATATTATATAGAAGTGATTGAGGTGTGGTAGTGGAGTGACAAGATTAATATTTATTGTAATGTTTTGGCTTGCAAGTCATCAAAACTTCCGTGAGCAATTTAATATTTTACTTGAACAAATCATTATAAGTTGTTTAGCATTACTTTACTATTCCCTTTATCATTTTTTTCTGAATGCTTAAACAATCCAAAGTAAACAAATAAAATGCTTCTTTAGGTATTATAGATGATGATGGAAACGTCCTTTGTTTGCAACTAAGATGAGGAACTGAGTAAAGACAATATAATTTTGTTGTGCTAGTGTGCTAGGTTTCTAACCATATTATTAATGTTTGCATCAAATAAACTATATTAATCCAATTAGGTAAATAAACTTTCAGTTGTATTCAGGTGAGCTTTTAAACAAGCATATTCTTGGATCTCTTTATGTTGTTTTATGGAAAAGGTAAACAACTTATGTCCCTTTTTTGTTATAATGTTTGTTCTAGGATAGGTAGAAATACTAAAAGTACATAAACAATCTTTGTTTGCATTGGAGATGAGTAAATGAGTAAAGACTATCTTGGTTTGCTAGTGTGCTAGTTTTCTAACTTCACATAAAACAACCATTGTTTGCATTCATGATGAGAAATTGAGTAAAGAAAAAGTAGCAGTAATGCAAATAATCATGCTCATAGGCTATCTATTTTTTGACATTGATATTATATAGAAGTGATTGAGGTGCGGTAGTGTAGTGACAAGATTGCTATTTATTGTAATGTTTTGGCTTGCAAGTCATCAAACTTCCGTGAGCAATTTAAAATTTCACTTGAGCAAATCATTATAAGTTCTTTAGCATTACTTTATTATTCCCTTTGTCACTTTTTCCAAATGCTTAAACAATCCAAAGTAAACAAATAACATGCTTTTTTAGGTATTATAGATGATGATGGAAACATACTTTGTTTGCATTGAAGATGAGGAACTGAGTAAAGACAATATAATCTTGGTCTGCTAGTGTGCCAGGTTTCTAACAGTACTTATGCATTTTTGCATCAAATAAACTATAATAATCCAATTAGGTAAACAAACTTTCAGTTGTATTTAGGTGAGATATTAAACAAGCATATTCTTGTACCTCTTTATGTTGTTTTATGGAAAAGGTAAACAACTTATGTCCCTTTTTTGTGACAATGTTTGTTTTGGGAAAGGTACAAATACTAAAAGTACATAAACAACATTTGCTTGCATTGGAGATGAGTAAATGAGAAAGACAATCTTAGTTTGTTAGTGTGCTAGTTTTCTAACTGCACATAAAACAACCATTGTTTGCATTGATGATGAGAAATTGAGTAAAGAAAAAGTAGGAGTAATGCAGATAATCATGCTCATATGCTATCTATTTTGAAATTGATATTATATATAAGTGATTGAGGTGCGCTAGTGGAGTGAAAAGACTGCTATTTGTTGTAATATTTTGGCTTGCAAGTCATCACAACTTCCGTGTGAAATTTAAAATTTTACTTGAGCAAATCATTATAAGTTTTTTAGCATTCCTTTATTATTCCCTTTGTAATTTTTTCAAATGCTAAACAACCAAAGTAAACAAATAACATGCTTTTGTAGGTACTATGAAACATGATGGAAACGACCTGTGTTTGCATTGAAGATGACGAACTGCGTAAAGACAACATAATCTTGTGGTGCTCGTGTGCTAGGTTTCTAACCATATTATGAATGTTTGCATCAAATAAACTATATTAATCCAATTAGGTAAACAACTTTCAGTTGTATTTAGGTGAGCTTTTAAACAAGCATATTATTGGACCTCTTTATGTTGTTTTATGGAAAAGGAAAACAACTTATGTCCCTTTTTTGTGATAATGTTTATCCTGATCAATTAGAAATATAAAAAGTACATAAACAACCTTTGTTTGCATTGGATATGAGTAAATGAGTAAAGACAATCTTGGTTTGCTAGTGTGCTAGTTTTCTAACTGCATATAAACAACCATTATTTGCATTCATGACGAGAAATTGAGTAAAGAAAATGTAGCAGTAATGAAGATAATCATGCTCATAGGCTACCGATTTTGACATGGATATTATATATAAGTGATTGAGGTGCGGTAATTGAGTGACAAGATTTCTATTTATTATAATGTTTTTGCTTGCAAATCATCACAACTTCTATGAGCTATTTAAAATTTTACTTGAGCAAATCATTATGTTGTCTAGCATTACTTTATTGTTCCCTTTATCATTTTTGTTGTACAAAAGGTTAAATAATCCAAAGTACACAAACAATAATAATTTTGTAGGTATTATTAAAGATGATACAAGTTGAGTCATGTTTTGAATGCCATTTGTCATAATTGTTTTATAAAAGATATAAAAAATATATATAAACTAACTTTTGGTTTTTTTGATATTAAATTTGTGAGCTATCTTGAATGGTGATACATCACTGCCTCATTTATGATGTTTATTAAGAAAGAGAATTCAAACTATCTAAACAAATTCTCAATTCACTTTTTGATGTGTGACTTAGAAAAGTAAAAACAAACTAAAGTACACAAAAACAAACCTTTTGTCATGTTTGTTAGATAAAGGGTAAGGCAACAAAGAAGTCGATCTTGTTTTCTAGTACAAGAAGCAATTTTGCATTTTTCATATGATTCTCTTTGTAATGCTCATATCAAAGAGGGTAAAGCAATATAATGTGCAAAAACAAAATTTGTTGCACAAGATGATATTGTGTCTAAGGAAGCATCTTGGACAATGTGCACTTTACCATTTAGTTTTACGATTTTTGCTTCAGAAATGATAAGACAATGTAAACTGAACAAAACAAATTTTTGGTTGTGTTATGGACTTTGTCCCAATTATTATATTGTTTTTAAATAAGCTATACTAATCCAAAGCACATAAAAGTTTTTTGTTATATTAGGTGAGGTTTTAAACAAACATTATTTTTTGCTCTCTTTGTAGTGTTTTCTTTGGAAAAGGTAAACACATTATGGCTGTACTGAGGTGATATTTTAAACAAACATGTATATTTTTATTCTCTCCTTTTGACGTATGTTTTGGAAAAGGTAATAAAATAAGGTACATAAAGAACCTTTGTTGGTCTTGAAGATGAGAAATTTAATAAAAAAAGAGTTTAGGGCCGGTGTGCTAGGTTCCTAAGAGTACATACTCCTTCATTGTAATCTAACTACTTGCCATACCGCAACACTGCAGCTCAGGTAAAAAGGAAGGTGACATTGTCACTAACTTTGATTCTCTAAGATAGTAAAGAAGGTTGTGCTGAATAGATCTATTTGCAACCTGAAGTACTCCTTGGAACTCCCATTGCATTGGTCTGTCTTTAACTTGTGCCAATGCCAAGCTGAGCATGTTAATACTCTATTTTCAATTGGAACATTATGCTTAAAACTATGTATGTACGAGAACTCTTCCGTGGACTAGTGGCAGCCGTGCATATGCGCATAAGGGCCAGGTCTCGGGTTCGAGTCCTCACTTCTACCTTAATGACAATGCCGGGGTGGAGTCCCCCCTCCGGTCTTGTTATTTTCTTAAAACTATGTATAATTGAACATTTACTTATTAGCTCCGACCTTCAAAAGATAAGGAAGTATATAGTCCATTTTAAATTGCATGTTTTGTCTTTGATTTGTGCTCACGCAAAAGATAAGGAAGTATATAGTCCATTTTAAATCGTAATGTCATGATCAAGACCCTGTAAAATTAAAACTTACCGCAAGAATATTATCTAACTTTATCGTAGCTCATGCATTTTGTAACGTGTAGGCCGATGAAGCCTCGCTATAAATAGCGTCAAAGGCTTCTCCATAAAGAAAGTCATCGCAAACCGGTAGATGATCCTTGACACTCATAATACTCTACATTCCCTTGTCGACTCTTCTCCTTCTTGATGCGGTTCCCCCTCTAAAAGATCTGTAAGTTAAACAAGAATCTCACAGTGATGGATTGACTTTTTTCAATTCTGCTCCCTTCTAAATGATTGGTTGCTCCCTTGGTACCAAATTGTACCACTACTCGTCACCCAACCATTGCCTATGTGGGGATTTTAAATTGGGAGATCTTGTGAATATAAGGAAGCACCAACTCAAAAATCACCATTACCTATTATTTTGCTGTGTTTTAGAGGCATCTATGGATTCTTACTTTCAGATCATCACAGGTATCTCCTTAACAAATAAAAATCCAATTTTGAAAGACATTTGTATGCACCGTCTTTTTTCTCAGTCGTACACACCTCCATAGCACCTGAGAATGCATCTTTTGCAACATATTTTGATCCATCATGTATATTTGCAAATATTTTCCTTTCAAGCATGTACAAATGCGACAGTTGTAACTTTGCCAATCTCGACGATTTACCGGCTCAGTCTTTCGGAGGTGCTCATATGGATAGGGTTGCGTGCGTGTGTTCATAGGGCGAGTGTGCATGCGTGTATGTGAGTGTCTACGTCTGTACTGTGTGATTCACAAAAAAAAAAAAAAGAATGCACCCATTATTGTACATCTTAGAGGCATGCAAACTTACACAAGAAAATCTAGCTGTATCTACAACAACTGCAGGTAAACACTGACAAAACTATTTGTATTCTTGTGTTGGGGGCGTGTTAAGGAAAAGGTGTGTTGATAACAAAACGTTTCGTCACTTATTTACCTACTGTTTCGTCACTGTCTCTCTGATCACTTAGTCTTTTACTGGGTCTGAGCTGTATCTACAACAACTGCAGGTAAACACTGACAAAACTATTTGTATTCTTGTGTTTTGGGCGTGTTAAGGAAAAGGTGTGTTGCATAACAAAACGTTTCGTCACTTATTTACCTACTGTTTCGTCACTGTCTCTCTGATCACTTAGTCTTTTACTGGGTCTGAGCTGTCTGAGGTTTTCTTGGATGCCGCACACGAGTTTGTTACCATATTTTTGGATCGATTCCAGCTGCATAGCTTGAAATACATGTTCCCCTTGGAGATGGGTCCAAAAACTTTTGGTATATAAATTGCTGGTTCATTCAGTAGAAACTTATCCATATCTTCCTGAATTCACAGACACAAAATTGCTACATCCATATCCATCAAAACAATCTCCTCTTACTGATCAACTGCATCTTGCTAAATTCACAGACACAAAATGGATGCCATTATTATGCTCTTGCTACTGATTTCTGTGATCCTTCTCTTGCTTAAGCAGGCGCACAAGCTTATTAAGAGAAGAATGCAACAAAATCAGGAACTGCCGGTGCCGGAGGCTACCGGTGCCCTTCCTATCATCGGGCACCTACTCTATATATTTCAGAAACCACTGCATCGCACCCTGCTGCACCTCGCCAGCCGCCATGGCAGCGTGTTCCAGCTCCGCCTCGGCTCGCGCCGTGTGGTCATCATCTCCTCCGCTTCCGCTGCCAAGGAGTGCCTAACGAAGCATGACAACTTTCTCGCAGACCGCCCGAGGCTTCCCTCCGGACGGATCATCGCGTTCGAATGGTCCACCATGGGGACCGCGAGCCAGGGCAGCTACTGGCGCAATCTCCGTCAGATCGCACACGTTCAGCTGCTGTCCCCGAACCGGGTGCAGCAGCTCTCCGGTGTCATCGCTCAGGAGATGCGTTCCCTTGTCCGAGGCCTCTTCCGCCATGGCGGTGAGGCACCGGCACAAGTGGAGCTCAAGTCAAGGCTCTTCGACTTGCTGATGAACACGCTGATGGCCCTGATGTGCGGCAAAGCTAACTCCGGCGCGTAAGCATTATGCATACATACAGTTAATTAATGGATACATTCACGTTAACATTCGCAGTATGTATGATTAATCTTTTCTCACATTAACTAGGAATGGCGACGAAGAGGCACGGTGGTTCCGTGCCATGGTGCAGGAGACGATGGCGTTGAGCGGGTTGTCCAACGTGTGGGACTTCATGCCAGCACCGCTGCGTTTGGTGGACATGGGTGGCCTTGGGAGGCGGCTGCAGAGGCTCTGCCCTAGCCGCACGGCATTCCTTCAGAGGCTCATCGACGAGCAGAGAGCCAACATGGATTCGGAGACGTCGGGTATGATGGTCGGCATGATGCTGTCCATGCAGGAGCAGGACCCTGAAAGATACAGCGACCATGTCATCCGCTCGCTACTTGTTGTGCGTTTTCCATTCCTTCTTAAGTTTTCCAAGACACAATTTTTTAATTTGTTGACATGTATATGCAGTTATAACCAACACTTTTTGTTCCTAACCTGGTCTAGTTTTATTTGCATAGAGCTTGCTCGAAGCAGGATCGAGCACCACGGCAGACGTCATTGAGTGGGCTATGTCCTTGCTTCTGAACAACCCTCGTGTCATGAGTAAAGCTGTGGCCGAGATCGAAGCATGCAAGGGGTCGCAGTCGTTGCTTGAAGCCTGCGACCTCGCCCGGCTCCCCTACCTCAACTGCGTCATCAAGGAGACGCTGCGGCTATACCCACCGACGCCACTCCTGCTCCCTCACCAAGCATCCATGAACTTCAAGCTGGGCGACTATCATGTGCCCCGTGGCAGTATGCTTCTGGTTAACTCCTTTCCCATCCATCGTGACCCTGAAGTGTGGACCCAGCCTGAAGATTTCATCCCGGAGAGGTAATTAAAACCATCCCCTTTTTTCTGGTTTCTCAAGAGTGCTAGATCAATGTTTATATTGAACCTTTAAGTAAGTACTAATAGTACTAATTTTTCTAACCAATTGTAATAAAAACCTGGCAGGTTTGCAGAGGAAGACAACACAAAAGGGAAGATGTACATTCCATTTGGAATGGGGAGGAGGAAATGCCCAGGGGATCTTTTGGGCATGCAAATGGTCGCCCTCATTCTTGGCACCATGCTCCAATGCTTCCACTGGGAGAGAGAAGGTGAAGAGCTCGTGGACATGGCAGAGGGGTCTGGCCTAACCATGCCGAAACTAGTGCCTCTCAGGGCAATGTATTGGCCTTGTACCAAGATGCTCAATCTCCTTTCTGATATCTAGCTTTCATGTGGTTGGCCTAAGTAGCCTCTTTTTTTGGTCTAAAATAAAGATTGTAAGCTTGCAATTATGGTGTACAAAGTTGGCGATGTTAATAATAATATTCCATTGATAATAACTAGTTCCGATTGAACTACGCTCCGTGATCGACATCCACCGTGCCCTTGATGTTCTTCTAGGCCTAAATAAGCACTCATCGTCCCTACCTCGTGTGTCAATTTGGGTTGTTTTTGGTTTTGCTATTCATCTTTGTGCATTGCAATTATTTTTTATTTTCCTTTTCTCACGAGCTGGCATGTCCATGTGCTGTGTTCCAGGAGAAGTTTCAAGCAATAGTGAAGAAACAATTGGGAGGAACGAGATGCACATGAATTCTGGCTCAAGCACCACAACTTGGATAAGCACTACTGAGGTGAAACGTTCTCGCTTTGTGTTAATCGGCGTCGAGTGTATGAAGAGGTTGGTGACCACAATCCTGGTGTCACGAGCAAAGCTGTGGCCGAGATGGAAGTATGCAAGGGGTTGCAGTCGTTGCCAGAGACCTTGCCTGGCTCCCCTACCTCAACTGCGTCACCAAGGAGACGCTGCAGCTAATATCAATCGTTACCCTGACGCGTGTGTCCAGCCTGAAAATTTCGTCCGCCAGAAGTAATTAAATCATCCTTCCCTTTAATTTTTTTTTTGTTTATCCTTTTCTTTTCTGAGGAAGAGAGAGCCTTTATTCAAGAAATAGAATTACATTCCTGAGCAACAATTTGCTCAACACACACTGGACATTTGAACACCAAGTAGCTGAATGTCTAGCACGTTTCAACAGCTGTGCAAGCTCATGCGCGATACAGTTCTGCTCTCTTCTCGTGTGGCCAACCACTAACTCTTGTAAACCTCGACCTGCCCTCCAGCGCCTCGTTGATGATGAAGCTGATGCATGATTGGTGGTGTTCATGCCTTGATAGAGCACCCATCATGGTTTCCATGACTGAAGAAGCACCAAGCTGTGAACTCCACCTGACCAGTTGCATTATGGATGGGCTGTGCTTCAGTGTACACCGAAGCGGAAGCCTTGTATAAAATGGACGGCCATCTTGCGGGATAGGGCACAATTCGTCCCAATATTTGCGAAGAAACTCCACATATCCTGGATAGGAAATTTTGCATTCACCATGAGTTATTTGATTTCGCACATGCCAGGTCCTCCAGATCGAGCAGCTGGAGTAACTTCCCTCCCTCACCGACATCTAAATTATTCAAGAGAATAATCAGGCTTGCTGGGGATAAATCAAAGCAATTGTTCCTCGTCAGGCAGCTGCCAGAGCTGCCTCATCGCTTCTCTCAGCGACCTTGCATGTGGGCACCTAAGGAGTGCATGCATTGCTGATTCCTCCTCCACACTACAGATTTCACTCGTATCAATTATGTTTGTGGATCTCTTACGTTTATTCTTTCTTTTTGCAAGTCCATCATTGATCAGTGTCCAAAAAAAATGTAGAACTTTAGGGGGCAACGGGATTTTCCAGTAGGATTTCCATATGGGGTAGCTCAACACCTAAGATAATCTTTAGTTTGTTATGGAAATTTTAAATAAGTATAAACAGTACCAATTGTTTTCTAACCAACTGTATTAATTACAGTTTTGACAGGTTTGCAGAGGAAGACAGAGCAATAGGGAAGGTGTATACTCCCTTCAAAAAAAAATAGGGAAGGTGTATATTCCATATAGAAAGGGGCGGGGGAGGTGTTGAGGAAATGGCTATAGGATCTTGGGCATGCAAATCACTATGTAAGGCGTCAACATAGGGAAGGTGTACTCCCTTCAATTTTTTTTTTAAAATAAGTATAAACAGTACCAATTGTTTTCTAACCAACTGTATTAATTACAGTTTTGACAGGTTTGCAGAGGAAGACAGAGCAATAGGGAAGGTGTATACTCCCTTCAAAAAAAATAGGGAAGGTGTATATTCCATATAGAAAGGGGCGGGGGAGGTGTTGAGGAAATGGCTATAGGATCTTGGGCATGCAAATCACTATGTAAGGCGTCAACATAGGGAAGGTGTACTCCCTTCAATTTTTTTTTTAAAATAAGTATAAACAGTACCAATTGTTTTCTAACCAACTGTATTAATTACAGTTTTGACAGGTTTGCAGAGGAAGACAGAGCAATAGGGAAGGTGTATACTCCCTTCAAAAAAAAATAGGGAAGGTGTATATTCCATATAGAAAGGGGCGGGGGAGGTGTTGAGGAAATGGCTATAGGATCTTGGGCATGCAAATCACTATGTAAGGCGTCAACATAGGGAAGGTGTACTCCCTTCAATTTTTTTTTAAAAATAAGTATAAACAGTACCAATTGTTTTCTAACCAACTGTATTAATTACAGTTTTGACAGGTTTGCAGAGGAAGACAGAGCAATAGGGAAGGTGTATACTCCCTTCAAAAAAAAATAGGGAAGGTGTATATTCCATATAGAAAGGGGCGGGGGAGGTGTTGAGGAAATGGCTATAGGATCTTGGGCATGCAAATCACTATGTAAGGCGTCAACATATGAGACGCGGATTTTTCGCATCTCCAAATTTTCATTGTTATCAGAGACGTGGGAAATCAACGTCTCCTTGCGAAAGACATCGGAGATGTGAGTTAACCGCGTCTCCAAGTCCTTCAAGCTACGTCTCTTGTGTGTGTTACATAAGACGTGTGTTAACAAACTGCGTCTCCTTTTTGTGTGTCATATGAGACGTGTTCTAAGAATCCGCGTCTCGAAATCAACGTCTCCTTGCGAAAGACATCGGAGATGTGAGTTAACCGTGTCTCCAAGTCCTTCAAGCTACGTCTCCTGTGTGTGTTACATAAGACGTGTGTTAACAAGCTGCGTCTCCCTTTTGTGTGTCATATGAGACGTGTTCTAAGAATCCGCGTCTCCTATTAAAGTAACAAAGGTGACACGTCTTTGTAACCCGTGTCTCCCATTTGAGTAACAAAGGAGACGTGTCTTGTAACCCACATCTCCCATTTTAGTAACAAAGGAGACGCGTGTTTGTTTTGCACAAACAATGTAGTTTTCAACAGTCTATCAAGCTATAGTTTTCTGAACACTTTCTACATGTACGTAGCTGGCTATAAAAACCGACCGGATTGCTGTAATTATTCTGTTTTGCTTCACAAAGTTGGAACCCCCGGATATATTTTCGAAGGCAACGAATATTACAACCGGAGGGATATGCCGGACCCCTCGGGTCTTAGCGACGACCAGTATTTGCGAACGTCTCTGATTTAGTCAATATTACCGACAGGTGCTTTTATTGGCCGTCTATATATTACAGACGGTTCGTTTTCCCGGCCGTCTGCAGGACTGAGGTCATTACAGCCGGCCCCAGGAAACCGGCTCCAGTGAAGCGTACATTAGAGACCCCGGCCTTGAGACGGTCACTATAACCGGCTGAGGTGAGTCTCTGGGGCCGGATCTAATGTAAAATTCTGTACTAGTGGCATGCACATGACGGGTATGGACAACGATAGGTTCCTGGCGAGAACCGATTAGCAGCCCTGCGAAGTTGTTGTACATGAAGAGGCCATTGAAGAGTCAAGGCGGAGCAGCGTCTCGTACTCCTTGGTATCGATGGTTGTTGCATGGAGATCGTGAAATGCGGGCATGTGGCCGATGATCTGGTGAGAAACCCCGTCATATTTTTAGATATTGTTTGTGCACTTTAGGAAATTCTTATGAAAAATCCAAAAGAATACTCATGACTGGTTGCATAGCTACTGTGCATGTGAGTGCAGTGGATAGTTATGCTAGTGTTGTAGCCGGGTTCAAGCAGCTGCAAACTAGTATTGATTATCATTTATTCTACTCCGTTCACTAATGTAAGACATTTTACTTAACACAGAGTATTTAAATATTTAATATATACATACTAAAATAAGTGAATATATGTATTAAAAAAGTCTTGATACATTTCAGCCAAGAAAAAGCTAAAATGTCTTACATTAGTGAACGGGGAGTATAACACATGGTGCTTTTTATAAAGACCGGTCATGTTTTTCCTCAAAGTTCACGCGCGCACACATCTAATTTTTTTCACCTACCATTTCGGTGCGCACTTTATAGTCTCATTTTATCAACACCCTCTGTAAGCTGCGTTTCTATGTACTTAGGTGAAGCGTTTGATCGTGCACCATTACATCACTATTGCTTTGCTACCTCCTCGCTTCACTACACATCAGTTTTACCCACTTTCTCCCTTTAAGAGAGGGTAGGGGCCAGGAGAAACTTCCTTTAGGGTTGTACAATTTAATTCTTTTTTGCTCCCTTTAGGGTCTTATGCTTGAAGTAGGTATTAACCGAACTACCCTCCTTCATGTGCCTACCCTTTACTCGACCTGCTTATTTATGCAACTCCTCCTTCCCCTCCTTCCATCTAATCGATGGTCACTTGGTAGTTCTAACCCATATACTTCAGTTTCTCAGCGTATCGAGTCTAGATCGATTGATGCCAAATATGATGAGACTGATGTATTATTTTTGCTAGCTCGTGTCCATTAATTTAGATTGAGAGACATCAGGACATGCAACCGCTAGAGCCAGGCTCGCTGGAAATGCCATATCGAGCATTTCTGGGAAAAACACTTGGGCCCTGTTTGTTTGGGTTGTAACTTCTAATTTTAGGGTCATAATCAGAAGCCCAAACAAACAGCACGAAATAGATAAGCGCTTCTCAGCAACGCTGCGGGGCAATGAACTGGGCAAGGCAACTTGAGCGGAAGCAGCCTGGGTGGTGCTTCCCACTTCTTTCTACTCAAGTACCGAAGCGTTATTCCCTATTACCCATTCCGTTGCTGCAAATTACAAGCATACAGGGTACTTTCGCATGCATAAGTGTGTACACGATCAAAAGACATACTCCATCTCACACAAATATATCTCGGTTCGAAATAATTTGTACATGAAATATATGAACGTCGACGAGTAGATTTCATTCCGTGATCGGTTTCGAATTTCATGAACTGTAACTTTTTAATTTTGGACCAAACTTCACAGTATTTTAAGACGAATTTTGCCTAATTCGTCGCACTCAGTCGACCGTTTGAAATTTCCTTTCATGAGCAGATAGATCTCGCTGTTTTCCACAACTTTCGAATTGTAACTTTTTTGCTTTGACGGACATATATGAATAGATCTTGTATGTACGTGTTTACCCTCTCCTCGTTGAACCCATTCATGGTGTGGTCGTATTTGTTGCCACTCGAAATTTCGCTTTTGTTCGTCTCATTGCTGAATAAAAATCTATTTGGTGAATTATTCAGTGTGTACTTTCTTATGTATTCATGATATTTAGTTTTAGTGACCAATGTGCGAAAAATACATGTTCTCGTTATTCTGAGGGTATTTCGGATATTTCATCAGTTTCGAATAAACAATTATATAACTTCATCGGCATTTAGGGGCATTTTAGACAATTCATTTTTCAAACCAACAAACATCAATCTTTGCTTTCAGCAGCTGCTTCCCACAGCTACAGCTGCTTTCCAACAGCAGCAGCACAAACATTCATGCTGGCCTAGCTACGCGCGTAGGAACCCAAACACTGAATTTTTGCACCTAGCGTGTCTGATAGGGCTTGGTATGACCAACCAAAACACGCCCTAAGAACTTTGATGCGTGCCAGATCCGCAAGTAATGTCCAGAAAGATATACGTAGTGTATACAGATCCAAGAATGTCAAAAAAAAAAAAAAATTGGCAAATAGTCTGATCAAGGAGCAATTCAAGAATGTCTAGCTCACCTCTCCATGAACTGATAAGCGCAGGAATGAGGCACCAGTTTCACGCATAACTTCCACATGCATAGTGTACTAGTAGTCTAGTAGGAAATTCCACGAAAACATCGAGTACAACACAAGTAAAATCTGCTTCAGAAGCCATTCAGTGGTGTCATCAAAGACGAGCGAGCTGCTATTATTATTTAACTTTCCCAAAACAACCAGAGATGAAAGTATAACCGCCCGTTTCGGAACGGCCACTCAAACAAACACAGTGCCCTAACAAGGCATTTTTTCCTATATCATGCTTGCAGAGTTGCAGTACTATTATTCATGAACATAACCAAACATAAGGCACTGTGTTCAACATGAACCATGCGAGACCATGTGATGTTTAAAGGGCGGCGACAGATTCGGTATGAAAGAAAACCACACACACACTTGAGAAGGATCAAGGTGCTGTTTGCTCTATTTTGGCTTCCACCCTCTTTGGAGGATCCAGTTGCAGGTACGTAAATGGTTCGGTTGGTTCTTCCCTGCAAATCCAGTTTGTACATGAACAACTTTCTGACGCAAGAGAAATAATACAATATTCATGGTGACAACACTCATCGCAATGTTGACATGTCTGTGCAGCAAAAACTATAGCTAGTACTGCACAAGGGTAAATTCACCATCAGAATTCTGTAGTTCTGTTTCATGTCTGTATGGAATCCTCGAATAATTTGCATTTTAAGTACAACAGCTTCCTGAAGCACTCAAGCCGTTTTTTAGGAACAAGTCATGTCACCAAGAAGTAATTTCTTGTTTTCAATTTTGTGGCAAAATGATTGGATGCGTGCTTCTAATCCTGGTCTGTTTGAACTGGTTAGTCCTAGCCAAGCCACAACAGTGCCCTCGGCTTTGGCCCATAGGAACAAGCCAGACTGAGATATTGTCCAAAAAGCTTGCACCATTCATGTTACCAACAAACCAACCAACCGAACTGCATTCGTAAAAGACTCCAAACATAATACAGTATATGGCACAACAAGCCCAGCAACTACACTGGAAGGCAGGAAGGCAACCCATAAATTTCAGGGATTTGCAACTACATGGAGAATATATAGCTTACTGGCTATAGATTTGCAACATACAAAGAAAAATTTATATGTTATAAGCCATTGTTACTGGCTCAACACACTCAAGATTTCAACACTGAGTTATACACCCAGACCGTATTACAGCTCCATGTTAGCTTAGTTTGTACGGGAGTTTATTGTGTTTTAGTTAGTTAATTATTAGCAAGATGAGAAAAGAAGGCGAGGTGACGATGAACCTCAACATATCAACTCCCAATTACACTTCCGCATAAACAAGAACATAAAACAACTACATAAGCTAATTCATAAAGTACAAACACAAAGTACACACACGTTAAGCTTAGGCAAATACATGCTGCCAAAGATCAACTGCCTGCAGATAAACAATTTCTAAGCCAGATAACCTTTTATGTTGCAGAGATTATTTTTTAATGATCATGTTTTCATAAGAACCAGTGAAGAAGGATTTAAGTTGCTGAAAGAGCAAGCAACGGACACATTAAAGATTAACATGAGCATACTCCGCAATCACCAGTGACTAGCTAGCTAGTGTTACCATCAATCAGATTTTCAGAAACTGCTTATTCATTTTTGTTAAATTGTTGTGGACGACCCCAAAATATATATTTAGACTGTGAGTGATTAAGAATGATGCCACCAAAAGCATTGAAAACAGAGATCATGAGAAGCAGCACATACCCAGGTTTCGAGCGCATGCATCGCCAAAAGATCTTGAATGGACCTGGAACAGTCTTGAAAGGATTCCCTTCAAAGGCAGCCTGCAAAAATGTAATCAAGCAAAATTAAACAAGTTCAACATAAGTATGTTTATTTCAAACTTGGAATTCAAATGATCAAACACATAGCCGATGTCTGCCACTTGTTAGAAAACACATAAGTGGCTAATAATTACATGAAATTCCAGATAGGGGATGAGATTTTGAACTCAGCAGGTTTAACGCTATTTTATTTTATACCTTTTTATAATGCTCAACTTATGCTGCACCGAACCCATTATGTTTCATGATACTTCCAAAGTGGTGAGATCAGTAACGTCCATTGGTCATTAATAATTAGACTACTCATAGTGGGGAGTAACATATATAGTAACATACACTTTTTACGAGTTTATGTTACTATCTCTACAGTGGGTAGTAAAACATATTTGTGGTGTCATGCAATGATTTATTAATTAAGTTGAAGACTCATATTGCATTGGGATATGTGATGTTATGGTAACATAGCTAGTTACTCAATTTGTCTCTTTCTTCTTTAATTGCATGCCACATCATCATATTTGCCTATGTGGCACTTATGTTACTAGCTATGTTACCCACTATGACTAGTCTTATGTTTTGGGGATTGAACGAACCTGAGACTGCCATCAATAGCTTGAAAGCAGTAACAGCACTACGGGTAAAATAGCAAGCACCCTGGCTATAGGTTATTGAATCGTTGTGTGAAATGTGTAGCAGCCTCACATTGTGAACCTACGGCGTACCATTGATGAGACACATCTTCAAGTCATGATAGCAAGTTAACTACCGAAACAATTTGATGCGGAAACCACAAAGCACACTGATCCTCAAACTGGTAGCAAACAGGCCTCAGGGGTTGGAACAATACATGAACGAAACTGGCCTAAAAACCTCCAGTGCCTAATTACAAGTGGTCAGCAGGGGAGCAATTTAGCTGTTTCCACAGCGACTTTCTGAATATCATCTACGCAATTTACACCTGAGATTTTCTAGCAGGAATAAGTATTCATCAGAGAGGGAGGGTGGTGTCGGGTGAGGGGACCTGGACGACATCCTCGACGCGGTCGTTGCAGCGGTGCGCCTTGGGCTGCCGCTTGTCTCCCTCCGGCAAGCCCCACGGGCTCTCCCTCCTCGGCACCGGCCTCTCCTCGCTCTCGCTCATCCTCCTCCTGTTCCTACTAGCACCACCACTCCTCCCTGTCCACTTCAAAAGAGACCAAAATGGCGGCTCAAATCCGATCCAGCCATGAATCCTCAAACCACCGACGAACAGATCAACGGAGGCCGGCTCACCTAGCAGCCACCGCACCTCCTCCCCCTACGCGCGCCGGAGACAGAGAGATGCCAGGATCGAGACGACGGCGGCTGCTTCCTTCCCCTCTCTGGCCGGAGTCCACGAAGAGCGACGACGGCAGCGTGCAGCCCATTTAGAGCTTCGGTGTCTCATGGGCCTAACCACACCAGCCCATTCACGACTAAGCATCGGGGCCCACCTGCAGTGAGACAAGCGCGAGGGCAAAACGGTCATTTGAGCCTTGCGGGCTAAACCCTAGCTAGAGGCGCCCTGGTATATAACCGCGTAGCCCTTCGGCGTCTCCTTCCCTGAGCTTTCGACGGCGGCGGCGAACCCTTGATCTCAAGCCCGGCGCGCACCTCCCGTCGTCGTCGTCGTCTCGGATCCACCGCAACCATGGTGAGTGTCGTTCGCACCTGGTTTAGGCATCTGCGGTTGTCCATAGTGATTGTTCTCTTCCTTCCCCACTCTCAAGTCTACAGCGGCGGACCGGGTAGGTGGCCGGCCGACGGCATAGCAGGGAGGTTGCGGGAGGAAAGAAGGGAGGCGGCCGGTAGGGAGATGGGAGGGCGCCGTGCTGGGCTGCTGGTGGCCTGGTGCCCTGCTGCGTGACTGTGTGGCGGCGGGGTCGCTGGGACAGGATGGCGATGTGGAGAATGGGATCTGGACGGGGTCAGGACTAGGCCACGATTTGGATTGAAGCTTTAGTTTTATGTTGGGCTGGGCATTGAGTAGAGGCAGCGATTTTTACTTGGCTTTTTTTTTCTAAATTTTGGGCTGTTCGGGTGCCTGATTGCTTGCAGTATGCACCGTTGTTCTAGTTATTCCTAGCACCTTTAGATGATCAAGGAATAGTTGTTTTGACAGTAAACTGGGTTCCAGTTGAATATTTAGTTCCCAAATTTACTTGAACTTAAGGCAGTCAGCAACTAGTGACATAACTTGGCATCATACAGCTTATTTGTAGCACAGGTTAATTACCATTTGCTGCTTAGAATTGCGGTAGGATTACCTATATTTCTTGAATTGTACGTTGTGGATGCTAGTAGATGTGGAGAGATGTTGGGATTGGATGCACTGACATGTCGTATCACACAACCCAATGCAGGAGCCTGGGTAGATACTCAATTACGTTAAATTGCTTCAGTAACGAATCAGTTGGATTTGTTATCATCTTTTGGCACCGTTTAGAATGCGAATTTTAAAAAAGCAATCCTGATTCCTTGCGGTATACACGTTTATTCTAGTTATGCTAGCATGCTTAGATCGTGGGCAAACAGTTGTTTGCACCGTTGGCTCTAACTCAAGTTCTAGTTGATCATCTTGGTCTAGAATTTGCTTCGTTATCTAATATCAGTGGTGTTTTGTTGTGGCAGTCGAAGAGGAAGACCAGGGAGCCCAAGGAGGAGAACGTCACCCTTGGACCGGCTGTCCGTGAAGGAGAGCATGTGTTTGGGGTTGCTCACGTCTTTGCATCCTTCAATGACACCTTCATTGTAAGTTTTCTCCTTTTCACACTTGTGCCATGTATCTCATTTACTTTTATCGATTGATATGGATCTCATTGCCATAAGATTATTGACTGTTAATCTCAATGTGCAGCATGTCACTGACTTGTCTGGGAGGGAAACCCTTGTGCGTATCACTGGTATGCATCACTATCTATGCCATTACCTCCATTAACGCTATTAGTTATTGGTATGCATCTTTGTTATTCACTGCAATTCCTCTAAACCATCCAGGTGGGATGAAGGTCAAGGCTGATCGTGATGAATCCTCACCTTACGCTGCTATGCTTGCATCTCAGGATGTTGCTGTACGTTGCAAGGTATGCATCCTGAGATACCAAGGCTTCACTTTCAACTGTTCTTACTATCTAGTGGGCATATTCATTAGACTGATCTGGCAAGTTATGATGAATGTTGGGACTTGATTAGGACGTCTTCACTAGCATATTTATTAGACTGATGTGGCAACCTATTATGATGTACTGTGGTGCTCCCTGAAGATGTGTTGCCTGAGAGTTGTTTCTTGTCCTCTCAGGAGCTTGGCATCACTGCACTGCACATTAAGCTGCGTGCCACTGGAGGCAACAAAACCAAGACACCTGGACCCGGAGCGCAGTCTGCCCTCAGGGCTCTTGCTCGTTCTGGGATGAAAATTGGGCGCATTGGTAAGAATAACTTGTGTTATAGTCGTTGTGGAAGAATATTTGTGTTATGTGATTGTGCACTCTGCATCAGTCTGACATGAAAAATTGTTGGTGCTACAGAGGATGTGACTCCGGTTCCCACTGACAGCACCCGCCGGAAGGGTGGAAGGAGGGGAAGGAGGCTGTAGATGTCTTCTTCGGGCCATCTTTGCATCTCTTATTTTTGCAACCAAAGAGCTTACTCTGTGTGGTCCTGCTGTTTCAATGCTCATCAGAAGGAGCTTTAATTTTGCCCTGTTGCGGATCATTTGATGTTAGTCGAACCTATGATGTTGCTGGGATGCTATTTTTGGTTCAGAAACCTGTCATGTTTATCCGATAACTAGATTTTCAGTCAGTCAATCTAAACCTTGAAATGCAGTGATCTCTTGTGTTGGATGAATTGGTGTGATCTCTTTGTGCTGGATCAATTGCTAGTTCATTGTGTAATCAGTTCTGGTACAGTGTTCTATGTTTATGCTTAATTCTCTGCTCTGTGAACAGTTATGTAATGTAGTATTGCGTTTATGTCTGAATATTGTCTTGTTACACGTAAGTCCTTTCTCAGAGCAAATGCAATTTTTTTTTATGGTTTGCTTGGTAGCTCAAGCTATGAATATTTTATTATAATTCCAGCATCATAAAACAAAGTCAAATTCTCTGCACAGTAGAAGTGACATCTCGCAATTTACAGTCACACAGACATCCTTCAGATGGCCAGCATGGCATAGCCAATACCTGCTGCAAGCGTGCTAATTAGGCCGCTGCCTGGCGCAGTCGAGTTGGCACCTGGTGGGCCGGTGGAGATGGCTGGGGGCCACCCCACTGGAGTTCCAAGCGGAGATGGTCCAGATTCTGGGGTGGGCATAGGAGCGCCAGAGGGAGGCCACATCGGGCTCGGCATGGGTCGAAGGCGCCGCCATCGAAGGAGGTGAGGTGACATCAGGTTTGGCTTCGGCGCACCAAACGGCGGCTGCATGGAAGGAGGAGAGGGCGGTGCCGTAGGGCTTGGCGGTGCAGCTGGCTTGGTTGCCGCTGATGAAGAAGAAGGGGTTGAGCGTGAACACCATGCTGCCGCTCTCAAACTTGGTCACCTAGGTCGCTGCAAAGGTTTCAGACATCAGTTTTGGCGGAGACAAGAGAGACAGGGAAGATGAATTCGATGAGCCTGGCGAGTGCGCCATAGTGTATAAGTTTGCCTTGCTTCTGCTTGAGACGAAGGCGTCCGTTTTAAAATGACAACGGGCTCCTGATTCTGTGGGCGCACCGGTACCTCACCGGTGAAATGCCCTCGGCAGGAATGGTCGACCCAACACTCAAATCAGTCCCCGAGGGGCATGTCAGAGAACTCACAGTGCTGGTAAAATCGTGCATAAATCATAACCCCTTGTTGAGACCTACAGAGGCAGAGGTAACCAGAAGGATGCAAGAGATCACTGGTTTTTCTCAAGATCATTCGGTCCCGAGGAACAGCGCATTGTGGTGGGCTGAAATTCAAATCCTCACGTCATAAGGGAAGAAACATTTCACCGATGTCAAATTGGAACATAATTTTAAGGGAATGTCATATAAGGAATTTTGTCGAGAGTATATGGTCCTTGTGGAATTGCCTTGCAGTAATACTGTCCATTTGATAGAATGAACATAGACAATTGTACAGTTTGGTGTTCTTACTCTTTAGGCATTGCATAGTACAGATATGCCTGCACTACACTGACTATTCTTGCGAGAAAATATATGAACACGTTTTTCAATTAATCCTTCTGCAATTAAGAAGCGAATAATCTGCAGTTCTAGGCTTAGCTGCATGAGGTTATTGATAATCCTCACCGGTATTCTTGCCACAAGTTTGGTTCCTCTTGTCGATCAGTTCACTTGTGGCAATTGATTGGCTGAACGGACTGAAACGCTGATGTTTGTGACTTATGTTACTCACATCTGTTCTACTCTACAATCTGGAATTTTAATGTGTGGGGTCAACCCATTTCTTGGGTGCGTATTTTGGTTATTAGTTGTCTGAAAATTGGTTTTCCATCAGGCGCCTTTACCTGAGGAAGAAGTCGAAGATTTAGTTGCTGAATTCCTTGACGTTGAGAGCAAAGCAACGTTTATAACCTCTGCTGTTTTATGTACCCCTTATATCTGAGTAATGTTAGCTAAGGTATTGTAATACTAGGCTACTTCACGCTACACGTTAGTCCATTTTCAGCGCAAATGTAACTTCTTGTAATGGTTTGGTTGCGTATAATTCCATGTATTTACTATTTATACTGGTAGCTCAAGCTGGAAATCCCTTCTTATAATTACACCAAGGTAAAACAAATACAACGGTAAATCCTCTGTACAGTATAAGTGACGTCTCGCAATTTATACTCGCAGGAAAATGGTACTCAGATAGCCAGCATGGCGTAGCCAATGCCTGCTGCAATTGTGCCGATTAGGCCTGCCTTCATGGGAGCAGCCCCGCTAGTTGAGTTCGCCCCATCGCCTCCAGGGGTACCAGGCGAAGACGATGGTGGCGAGCCTGGAGTACCTGGTGATGATCCTGGAGTTGCGGCGGGAGCAGAGCCCGGAGCTGAACCTGTCGGGGATGGTGCGGCTTCCGGTGTGGGCATAGGAGCACCAGACGGAGGTGACATCGGAGCGCCAGTCGGCGGCGCCATAGAAGGAGGTGACACCGGGCTCGGCATCGGCGCGCCAGACGGTGGTCCCATCGCAGGAGGAGAAGGCGGCGATGATGGGCTCGGCTCTGGCGCCGCGGAGGTCGGCGGCATGGCTGGAGGACTCGGCGAGGGGCCGGGCGGTGTGTGGTTGGCGGCGAGCACGACGACGATGAGCTTCTCGTTGGCCGTGCAGCTGGCCGCGTTGCCGCTGATGAAGAAGAAGGGGCCGGAGCGGTCGAGCGTGAACACGGTGCTGCCGCCCTCGAACTTGGTCACGTACGTCGTGGTGTTGCAGGCGTTGTAGGCCGCCTGATCCACCAGGAGCACCGAGTCGGTGCCGGCCGGGTACACGAACACTGCGGAAAAAACAGACCAAACAACAAGTCAGTTTACTCCGTCAGTCAATATACTATGATCAACCTTGGTTCATTCGACTGTGTCTGTGTGTGTAGAAGTGGAACTTACGGAGCTGGTCGCCGATCTGGAACCGCATCCTCCCGGCCCACGCGTTGTACGGCTCGGCGGTGGCATCCGGTACGCTCCAACCTTTGGCGCCGCCGACCCGGAACTGGGTGGCGGTCGCCGCCGCAGCCATTAAAGCGAAGCAGAGGAGTCCTACTAGACCGTTAGATAACGTCATGTCTGAAGATCAGTAGGTAGCTAAGTAGTAGTGCTTAATCTGTGTGGGACTCACTACTGTTTGCAAGTGCACTTTGTGATCGGTGTGAGCTTGGGAGGAAGAGACAAGGGTGGTTGGGTATTTGTAGTTGTAGAGGTCGATCCAGGAAGTAAGGTGATCTGAACCGAACTCAAAGAAAATGCGACGTGTCAGTCAGATTTCGTAGATCACCTCGTTAATACAAAAAAAGTAAGGTTACGTAGATCAATTGGACCAAGTTTGCCATAGTTAATTAGCTGATGAATCGATCGACGTCTCTTCACGTGACTGAAAGCGTTCAGGTGTTCAGGAGAACTTGTCCTTGTTGGCTAGCGCTTGACAAATCGACAGTTGATGCTGGAATAAGAATAGTAGTACCGGTGCACTCTCTCGCACGGGTGAAGATCCGACGAGTGTCCGTCGGAACCGACACGGTTTCTCAGATGGATACGTCGGCGAGCGCTCGACGTCCTTGTCGTAGGAGCGCTAGCTGTCGACACACACGTCAGTATACCCGTACCCGATGCCACATGAACAGTAGAGATAATCCATTATTTTTGTGAAAGACACAAAAAAGAGTTCGGAAGTTTCATGACTAAGCGTTACTATTAAGAAGAAATTAGTTGACTTGACCCTGGCTGCCAGGTGCACAAGGCCAGAGCCACACGCGACACTATGTCACGGTAGAGGATTAAAATTTCTTCCGCGGTCTTCCGAATTGCCAATTCATAAATTGTTTTTTTATCTGAAAGTTGTGAAAATATTACACGTTAGTTACTCTGTTACGGTGAGTCGCTGACTTGCCACCATTAGCGACCATGCGAGAAGTGAGGCCAAACTACAACTGATGTTTTTGCAGAAAACCCCTTACATCTATTTTAGGTGGACCCAATTGAAAAATATAAGAATTTAAAAACCTTTTTTGCCATACAAAGCAAGTACCCTAACCCTAAAATCCACATTGTCTCGACATGGACGTCGAGAGGAAGTTTCGGAGGAGATCTTCTAGCGGGGAGCCTGATCTGCGTCTGGTGGAGCGACATGTGGTCTTGTCCCGTAACTGGGGTATGGCTACGCTGGAGGCCAAGTACCATGGGTGTGCGTTAATGGTGACAGTTGGAAGGCGCGTTCCTCTTGTGTCTCGGCCCTTGCTCGTTAGTTCGCTAGAGCAACAGTGCAGCGTCCCACGTGCCCGATGTCGCGTGGAGGTGACGTACCCGACCAATTTCTTTTTCACCTTCGAAACAGAGGGATTGTTGCGAGTGTGTGCTCCATCTCTCCAGGCATATGTGCTGTCGTGACACCACCGTGTCATTCTGCTTCTGGGAACGAGCTGGAGACCTGAGAAGGAAGATCAAGCCTATTTTTTGAATGTGAGCATCGAGGGCTTGTCGACATGCGGTTGGGAAGCAAAGCTTGTGTCTGAGCTCTTGACAGAGCTCAAGGGAAAGCTCGTCACGATAAATTGAGGGTGGAACTTTGGTGCATCACCCTATCCTTGTGGAGTTCGAAGCAACTAAAGGTGAAAGGTCCTGGAACTGATACCATGAAGAGTTGTGTCTTTCGATTTCTTAATTGCTTCTCACAACTTATGAAAGAATATATTCCTAATTATGCACCTGATCTATTCCAACATTGACAGAATACACAACTCCCTAGTATCAAGAAACAAGAATCATCCTAATTCAAGAAAGTACTCAAAATATGTAAAGAACACCTTTTGAAATCTACATAGTAAGTGAACATAAGATAACACTTAGAGTGTGTTTGGTAGCCTAGGTGAACCCAGATATTCCCACATTACCATGTTTTTGGGCGTATGGTATGTTGTGTTGGTACCTGGGCCATGCCCTGTTTTTGGGTGTTTGGTAGGCCGTGAAAAAACTCTTGCGTGACCCGCGAGGCCGGCTGGGATATCCTCCCGATTTCCCCAAGCACCCTCTCTCCTCTTGCTCTCGCGGCCAAAAAATACCATACCGCTGCCTCTTCTCCACCATGGCACCATCGCCGGACCCTCCTCCCCTACTTCCCAATCCTAGCCTCCGGCCCCTCTGCTTGGTCTTCCACCACCACCCATGGAGGTCTCGGGCGGCAAGTCAGCCTCTCTGTTCCGAGCTCCTCCATCAGTGCCAGGGCTAGCCACGCAACTGTATGGTGATAGGAAGGTCAGCGTCCCGAGCCTCGCCGCCCTGAGCTCCTCTAATACGGGGTGGCCTACGTCCATCACCATGTCAACCACTCCAACAAATGCCAAGTCACCATGGACCTCAAAGGTGAACTATTTCCACTATGTGAGCTACTATATGTCACGTTTGGACGGTATACTACTTGACCATCGTTCCCTTTACATTGCTAGGTGTGTCACCACGGGTACAAGTCCACATGAAGATGGCCAAGGTGCAAGAGGAAGCAAGCCCGACAAGACGGAGGCTTGGAAGAGGAGAAGGAAGAAGAAGCCGGAGCTTCAAGACTTCTACTTAGATCATTCATCTATTGAGTTGTATGAAGACCCCTTCTTGTGCTTAGTCTTTGTTGGTTGGATATCGTGGTCGTCTCTCCCGCGGGATTCTACCGACACGGTCTCTGCTCGCACGATTCTACCGAGCGCACGCCAATCTCTCCCTTGCGGATCCTATTGGGCCGGTTGGACCTACCGGTGAGGGAAGCGGTCCTTGTGTTGTGTTTGTATTCTTGTGTTCTTCACGTACTTCATGATCTCGTGTTGATGCGTGCGTTCGCCCCTTCGATCCGTCGATCCGTGAAGATCGGGTCCCCGACCCGCATCATCCTCCAGCGTCCTTGTTTGCCTACAACTCCTTCCCAAAGCTCACATCTCCTACGCTCAAGTCATAGCCGAGCTCCTTGATGGAGACGAGAGCGAGCTAATCACCTCAGGACTTGATTGCTTTTTTATTTTTCTATTCAAGGGACTGACTGCTTTTTAATTTTCTAAAGTCATACAGGGCACCAAACAAGATCTCAACTCAGCTTGTCACTACTCATACATGCTACCAAACAAAGGGCAGTGGTATCCTCAATCAGGCCAAACTCAGCAATTATGATTATGAGGTGAGATAGTCATGCCAGGGTCATACTGGCTACCAAACACACCCTTACTATCTCCATACTTCACATGCATTGTACAACAACATATCACACTTGCTGAAAAAAGCCGCGACCAAGTATCTGGATGTATTTTCTCCAAAAGGCATGTGTAGCAGGGCAATCAAGATTCAAGTTATCATGTTACTCTCCCACTAAGGAACATTTACTGATCTTTTATCGTCCACAATCTATTTTTTAAGTTTCTCCCTTCCAACCATGCTGGTTCAAACTGCTCCACAATTATGTGACATCAAATATATTTTAAGAGTCAACCCACACTTCGATCATAGATTTTATGAGGCCCAACATGATTTCACGCAAATATTCACAAATATTCTCTAAATATTTAGAAAAAATTAAGTGAATATTTTAGTAAATATTCAGTAAAATACAATAATAATCTGAGTGTATATTCTAGTAAAATCCAGTGAATATTCTAGTAATATTCAATTGAATACAATAATAATTTAGTTTAAAAATGTAAAACTCACTAATATTCAATAAATTACATACCTTCGGCTTGTTACTCTTGATTTTTAAAGGTGAAGTACTAACATTTACATCCTTTGTTAGAGCGGTAGACGAAAAGAATAACGATAATTTTAATGCACGATGGCCATTTATTTTTAATGCTATCATTGATAGTCTTGCCCTCAGAGAAATAGATCTCTCTGGCAGACAATATACGTGGGCTAGCCGAATGGAGAATCCTACTTACAAGAAATTGGACAGAGTGCTCGCAAGCGTGAGTTGGGAACAAAAATTCCCTTTAGCCAATGTAAGGGCTCTAACTAGGGAGGGATCTGATCATACACCGCTACTTATTGATTTTGGGGAACAAGCCCACCTGGGAAATAAGTCCCTTTTCTCCTTTGAATTGTCCTAGCTGCGCCAAGAGGGATTTTTTGAGCTCGTTTTTTCGAGAATGGGCAGCAGTTACTCTTGGTAGCACACCTATGGAGGTTTGGCAGAATAAGATCTGCCATCTCCGTGCGTTTTTTAGAGGTTGGGCCAGGAATCAAAGTAGTGTTTATAAGCATGAAAAGGCCAGACTGCTTAATATTATTGATACCTTGGATTTAAAGGCTGAAAGCTCCTCCCTTAGTGCTACCGAGAGGGAAGCCATGAGAGATGCAAATGATAAGATTGCTCAACTTAGAAGAGACGAAGAGTCTAAGTGGGCTCAGAGAGCAAAAGTAAAGCATGCCCAGGAAGGTGGCAATAATACCAAATATTTTCATCTTATCGCAAATGGGAAACATAGACGAAAAAAGATTTTTCAACTTGAGCAAGATGAAGGAACAATAATAGGACACGAAAATATTAAGAATTACATTACGGAGTTTTATAAAAGGCTGTTTGGGAATTCGGCTGAGAATAATTTTTCTTTAGTTGAGACAAATACAAGTGATATTCCCCAAATTTCTATAGAAGAAAATGATATCCTTATAGCCGACTTCACAGAGAAGGAGGTGTATGAAGCTATAATGCAAACGAAAAAGAATAAAGCGCCAGGGCCAGACGGGTTCCCTGCTGAGTTCTATCAAAGATTTTGGGATGTAATCAAATCTGATTTAATGAGCTTATTTGTTAAATTCCAACAAGGGGATTTGCCTTTATTTCATTTAAACTATGTCACTATTATTTTACTGCCCAAAAAAGAGAATGCCGTTCAGATTCAGCAATATCGGCCTATATGTCTGCTTAATGTTAGCTTCAATTTTTTTACAAAGGTTGGTACGAACCGGGTAACGGAGGTAGCACATAAGGTGGTACATCCAACACAGACGGCGTTTATGCCTGGTAGGCACATTCTGGATGGTGTACTGATTTTACATGAAACTATCCACAAACTTCATAGGAAGAAAATGGATGGGGTCCTTTTAAAGATCGATTTTGAAAAGGCATATGATAAAGTTCAATGGCCATTTCTGCAACAAGTATTACGAATGAAAGGTTTCGATCCTAAGTGGTGTAAATGGGTGGAACAGTTTGTAAGTCGGGGTAGGGTAGGTATTAAAGTAAATGACGATTTGGGGAGATACTTTCAGACGCGTAAAGGTTTGAGACATTTAACATTATAGCTGACATGTTAGCAATAATGATCGCAAGAGCGAAAGAGGACAGGCAGGTTGCAGGACTAATACCCCATCTAGTAGACGCGGGGGGGGGGGGGGGGGGGGGGGTATCGATCCTTCAGTATGCTGATGAAACAATTATTTTTATGGAGCATGATCTCGAGAAAGCCCTAAACATGAAACTTATCCTATGTATTTCTGAACAACTATCGGGCTTGAAAATAAATTTTCACAAGAGTGAATTGTTTTGTTTTGGAAAAGCAAAAGAAGTGGAAAATCAATATAGGACTCTTTTTGGTTGTGAATCTGGATCATACCCATTTAGGTATTAAGGAATTCCGATACACTTCCGTAAGTTAAAAAATGGGGAATGGAAATCCGTAGAGGATTGCTTCGAACGGAAGTTAGCTAGTTGGGCAGGCAAGCTTTTATCATATGGAGATCGACTAATTCTCATAAACTCGGTGTTGACAAGTCTGCCTATGTTTATGCTATCTTTCTTTTAAAGGGGTACAGAAAAGATTGGATTTTTTTCGATCAAGATTTTTTTGGCAAAGCGATGGCCATAAAAATAAGTATAGACTTACTAAATGGAACATCATATGCAGACCAAAAGATCAAGGGGGTCTCAGGGTCGAGGTGTTGGAAATAAAAAACAAGTGTTTACTATGCAAATGGTTGTTTAAGATTCTATCAGAGGAGGATGGTGTCTGGAACTAGGTAATACATAACAAGTATTTGCACTCAAAATCTTTGTCTCAAGTGAAGGATAAGCCGTCGGATTCCCCCTTTTGGAAGGATCTTATGAATGTCAAAGATGACTTCTTTAAGAGAGGATCCTTTACACTAGGTAACGGAGAAAGTATCCGTTTTTGGGAAGATGTTTGGCTAGGGGATAAGCCCCTATCTGAACAATATCCTTCGCTTTACAACATAGCCTAGAGAAAAGAAGTTTTGGTAGCCATGGTCGTGGCAAATGCGCCTCCACCAAACATAGGTTTCAGGAGAGCCTTAACCGGGAACAAATGGACATCATGGCTTCATTTAGTAGGTCGCTTGATGGATATTCAGATCACTCATCAACGTGCCTTTTTAAAGTGGGGATTGACTACCTCTGGGCTCTTCACTGTCAAATCTCTATATCTCGACTTTATGAATGACCATACAGTGTTCTTGCGTAAATATATTTGGAAAATGAAAGTACCACTGAAAAATCAAGATTTTTATGTGGTTTTTGTATCGAAAAGTACTCCTTACAAAGGACAACTTAGCTAGACGAAATTGGAGTGGCTGCAAGAAATGTTGTTTTTGTCAACAGGACGAAACAATTCAACATTTGTTTATAACTTGCCCCCTCGCAAAGATGGTATGGCGTATTGTCTATATGGCCTTTAATATAAAATCCCCGAATAACATCACGAATCTTTTTGGGAATTGGTTAACGGGTGTAGCTAAAAAACATAAAGTACAAATCCGAGTTGGAGTTTGCGCTTTACTTTGGGCCATATGGAACATACGCAATGATTATATTTTTAACAATGCAAAATCTTCCTCTTTCATGCAGGTTATACCGATGGCTACTCATTGGATCCGTATGTGGTCCTACCTACAAAGAACGGAGAAGCGCAACACGCTGGATTTTGGGTGCAACCGCCTAAATTTGGTGGCGCGGGATTTATACAGCCAATTCAGTTGGCGTTCTGATCTTAGGATAACATGTTAATGCAGCCCCGTTTCATGTTGTCTTTTTTAGATGGTTGATACATGCATGTATCGACCTTGAGCGACCCGTGATGTACTTGTCTTCATGAATTTTGAATAAATTAATAAAGAGCCGTATGCATCTATTGATGCAGAGGCTGGGGCTTCCCCTTTTCGAAAAAAAATTGTGCTAATTCATCGGGGTGCTGAGCAGATCATCTTCTTCACAGAGAGATGGAAGATAATCATGTTCCAAGAGCATGTCCACCGGCGCTCGTAGAACTTGGGTGGGCCGGCATCAAAACGTCACCGTCGGGACACCTGATAGCGGTAAAGTTGCCGGACGGGCCCAATATAGAGTCCAACAACACGGTTTCACGTCCCGTCAGGGAGGCAACCAGGAGTGCCGATAGCCGCACCAACAGGTGCCACGTCGGATCCTGACAAGCAGGACCGGTCCTCAGTGACACAACGGCCGGTCAACGTTCTTAATTGCACATTCTAGGGTTTACGGGGAGACGCGTCGCGTCTCGTCTTTCTAACGAGCATCGCTGGAGTAACTGCGTCTCGGGAACCGACGCCGGTGTTAATGGCCGCCCCTCGTGCTCCCGCACTTCGCCTCCCCGACGTCTTTATAAGCACGCTGCAACACCCCCATGGCATCCACCACCACTTCTTTCTCTGCCCTCTTCTCTCCAATCCACCACCACCGTTTAGGGTTAGGTTTAGTTTAGTTTAAATATCCATCATTTTTAAATTTGTAAAATATATGAATTATGAATGAAATATCTCTGTCTTTAGTTAAGCAATTAATTTCAATACTGGGAGCGTCTATTGGGAGGCGCCGGTGGGGGAAGCGCTTGCTCCCAATAGCATGTGTCCGTCACACTTGCCATACACTCTAGTAGAAGCGTCAGTGGAGATATTCTAATTTACCATCGTTAGACCACACGAACTCGATCATTTTATTTCCACATTCCATCTTCCACCTCAGCAACGCAAGAGGCAATTTGCCATGCATGGTGGTAGCCGCACACTCTTGCGTGATGCAAAACGTATATACCCGTTTTAACTTTTTTTTTTTTTTTTTTTTTTTTTTGCGAAACACAGTACAACGCAAGCGCTCATATACACGCGCACACACTCACCCCTATGAACGCACGCACGCACACCCTACCCCTATGAGCACCTCCGAGAGACTGAGTCGGCGGGTCGAGTCTTGAGATTGACGAAGTCACCATGGGCGCCTCGATGTCGACGGGAACGTCGCCTCCCACTGAAGAATATTCCGCCTTAAATGAGAAACACCAGCGTCAAACCTGGGGTTTGAACTCTGGTGGGCTAGGGGTACAACCACCCAACTAACCATCTTGCCACAGGCAAGTTCATATACCCGTTTTAACTTGTTTACCTAGTGTAACACGGATTTTTGGTGTCCAATATATACTGGTTTCAGTTTTGAAAAAAAAAATTGGTTGTCATTTTTTGATGTAGACTTTTGCGTTGACTTTACAAAATAATCATAGCCAAAAATAACTGAAAAAAATTCAAATCATTTTTTAATAATTCCATCTACCAACTCTACTAGTAGTGACATTCTCGGTATCTTTGAGTAATCTATTTTTACCGTTACACACACGTTGTGGTAAAAATTAGTGTGGGTAGCTACCACCATGCACACTAGTAAGTCTTTTCCCTCATCAGGAACATTCTTCTCATTATTCCACAATCATAAAACAAATACAAGGGCAAATCCTCTTTACAGTATAAGTGAATGCCTCGCAATTTACACTCAGATCGCTAGCATGGCGTAGCCAAAGCCTGCTGCAAGCGTGCTGATTAGGCCTGCCTTCAAGGCAGCAGCCCCGCCAGAGTCCGGGGGTACCAGGTGAAGAAGACGGCGATGATCCTGGAGTGCCAGCGGGAGCAGTGCCTGGAGCTGAACCTGTCGGAGATGGTGCAGATTCTGGGGTGGGCATAGGGGCACCAGAGGGAGGCGACATCGGGCTGGGCATCGGCGCACCAGACGGCGGCGCCATGGAAGGAGGTGACATCGGGCTCGGCATCGGCGCACCAGACGGCGGCGCCATGGAAGGAGGTGGCATCGGGCTCGGCATCGGCGCACCAGACGGCGGCACCATGGAAGGAGGAGACGGTGGCGACGACGGGCTCGGCTCCGGCGCGGCGGAGGTCGGCGGCATGGATGGAGGAGGAGGAGGCGGCAAGAGGCCCGGCGGAGTGTGGTCGGCGGAGATGACGACGACGATGAGCTTCTGGTTTGCCGTGCAGCTGGCCTGGTTGCCGCTGATGAAGAAGAAGGGGCCGGAGCGGTCGAGCGTGAACACGGTGCTGCCGCCCTCGAACTTGGTCACGTACGTCGTGGTGTTGCAGGCGTTGTAGGCCGCCTGATCAACCAGGAGCACAGAATCCGTGTCCTGCGGGTAAACGAACACTGCAAAAACCAGGAGAGAAAAACACGTCAGTTTCCGGTTTCATTTGTCACCGCTCGATCGATCTCGGGGAGAGGCAGGTAGCTAGATAGAACTTACGGAGCTGGTCGCCGATGAGGAACCGCATCCTCGATGACCATGTGTTGTACGGCTCGGCGGTCCCGTCCGGCACGCTCCACCCTTTGTCGCCGCCGACCCGGTACTGCGTGGCGGCGTTCACCGCCGCGGCCGTGAGAGCGAAGCAGAGGAGCCCTACTAGACCATAAGATGTCGCCATGTCTGGAGATTACTAGTTCTGATGATCTAGCGTGTGACTCGATCGAGCACTACAGTTTGCTAGTGCACTTTGTGAGCGGTGTGAGTTTGGGAGGAAGAGACAAGGGTGGTTGGGTATTTGTAGACGTCGATCCATATTCAGGACTTCAATTCAGTTTTAAACCGTACTCAAGGGGGCTGCGACTTTACAACGTGGATCACTTGGGCCCAACTTAGCAAAGGGTATCTATCTATTCTCAAAAAAAAAAAAAAAGCAAAGGGTATCTATCCGTCGACATGGCTGTACATGCCGTCTTCTCGAGAACTTGTCCCGGTTTGCTTCTTCTTAACAAATGACACATCGGCGTCGGGTGGGAAAACATGCAAGGATACCACACTTTAAATGAGCCATGCTACCACTCATTAAAATTCAAATTTATAGGTGTCGAATTTTTTTTAAAAAAATTGTGGATTTTCCCAAGATGTGTGTTTGCATTCCCTAAATTTGCAGAATAGAATTCAAAATACATACAAAGATACAAAAATACAAATTGCTATGTGAACAGTGCATTCCGCATTTTGTCTTTTACGATACTGTTCATGTTGGATTTGAATTTGTTTTGTTTCTCAGCATGTTTTTTCGATCTTGGTTATGTAAATTCCAGGGTTCGAAAACAAATATCTCGTCAACGCCCACAAATTTGTGTCGTAATTTCTTGAAGCTTGCAAATTTAAATTTTGAAAAAATGGTAGATGTGGTTTCTCTACGTCGGAACCCACACAGTTGGACACGTACGTCGGCGAGCTGGCGACGTCCTTGTCGGAGGAGTGATGAGTCGAGGCGCTAGCTGTCGACACACACGTCAGTATAATGGCCGGAACCCGATGCCTCGGTCAGCTAGCACCTAGCTTCGATTGCTTGAAAGTTCTTGCCGTCCCTGTAGACTATTGTGCCTGTCTGTATGTCTGGTCCAGTGGACTCGTTCCAGCTAGTAAGGACAAGAGGAACTTGAGTTCGTCTGAACGAATGTTCCAGTAGAGATAATCCAAGATAATCCGTTATTTTTGTGAAAGGGACAGAGAGATTTCGGAAGTTTCGTGGCTTTGTGTGGAGAGCAAATTCGTGACATGAAAATGGCTTCGAATGCAGGATTTAAATAGTTTTGAGGGGAACTCTCTGAAAACGGCTTGTTATTTTTTTTTCTCGTATGAAAAAAAGTAGTTCTCTGAGAACTTGAGAAGTGGATGTGTCTTCGAATGCAGAATTTAAATAGTTTTGAGGGGAATTCTCTGAAAACGGCTTGTTATTTTTTTCTTGGATGAGAAAATATTGAAGTGAAGTACTGTGGAAAATCCCGTAGGGCTCGCTTGGATTGGCGTAACGCTTACGGAGCTGCGCGCAGGATTTTTCGCCGGAGCTTCAGAGGTCCGTGGAAATATACGCCCGTATTGGTTAAAATACGCCATCCCAAGCGGGGCCGTAAGGATTTCGTTTGTCTGAAAACCTCACATCCTTTTCGCGCATATGGCGACGTTTGAGCATTCGATTGGCCATACGACCGTAGCACCATGACTTTGACATCTCCAAGTGGCCCAACAAATCAAAGGCCAGTCCGACGTGTTGTGCTTGTTTCGCTATTCAGCAAACACCAACGCAACTTGGTCGTGTCCCGACTCTCCGGCGATCAATCTGCACCGCTCGCTCACACGTCTATCATTTTCGAAATCCCTATAAAAAAGGTAACTCCCGTAGCAGTTAAGACATGCAAAAGGGAGAGTCCGAAAAGGAATTGATCTATGGAGTTGATCTTATTGTTTAATCAGATTGGACATATCTCTGTAGGGCTCTTTTGAACCATATCCAATGAAAACAAACAAAAAATCTTTTAAAGCCGTCTTCGACTGTACAGTCACTACCGGAAAATCTGTCTTTGCCGTGAGGACCGGTCTCTGCCGTGTGCCGCCATGTTCTCGGAACACGGCAAAGCGTACTTTGCCGTGCAGGAAATAAAAGGATCACGTCAAAGAATTGAGGCACGTCACAGAAGATCGTGAGCACAAGGCAAAGAATACGTCATGGCAAACTGGACACAAAACACACGGCAAATACAGAGAGCTCGGCAAAGATATCTTTGCCGTGCTCCTTTATGTAACAGCACGGCAAATCAGTTGACTAGGATCCGCAACTTTGCCGCACTCCCCAATATTTCGCGGGAAATATCTAAATAAATTTCCCGCGCTATAAATAAATTCGCGGAAAAAAACTATATCGTGTGTATAAAAAAAGCACACGGCACATATTTTCTTTGTCGTGTGCCTCTTAGCGCCGCACACGGCACATATTTTCGTTGCCGTGTGCCTTTTAGTCCCGCACACGGCAAACCATGTGTTTGCACTAACCCCTTTGTTTGTTTTATTTTGATATGCTTCCTTTGTTTATTTTCTTTCTTAAGACTTCTAGTACGTTCATTTACTTCACCTAACACAACCAGGTAAAAAAATTCACTGGCCTACCCCCTTTCGACGCCGTTCAAGGTGGTAGACGAAAACATTAGGGTTTTCCAGCAGATCTAGGGTTTCGCCGAATCGGGCCCCCGGAGCGTCGGAAATCCACCCAAAACTAGGTTTTGCCATACCATGTGTGTACAAGTGTGTTGGGTGTTGTAAATGTCCAAGATTTTACTCCGGTGTGTGACCGTCTTCACCGCCCACACTCTCTCTGTACTAAGTTTCTTGACTTATAGCTGAAAACTGCCGTTTCGGGGGAACCGGGGGCAATCTTGTGAGAACTTATGATAATAGTTGGTTTTCCATGTTCCTATGTCCTAACCTAACACAACCAAGGAAAAAAGTCCACTGGCCTACCCCCTTTCGACTTCGGTCAAGGTGGTAGACGGGAACTTTGATTTTTTTCCAACGTATCTAGGGTTTCGCCAAATCAGGGCCCCGGAGCGTCGGAAACCCACCCAGACCTAGGTTTTGCCATAACATGTGTGTACAAGTGTGTTGGGTGTTTTGGAAGTGCAAGATTTTACTCCGGTGTGTGACCGTCTTCACCGACCGCACTCTCTCTACTAAGTTTCTTGACTTATAGCTGAAAACTGCCGTTTTCGGGGGAACAGGGGGCAATCTTGTGAGAACTTATGATAATAGTTGGTTTTCCATGTTCCTATGTCCTAACCTAACACAATCAAGGAAAAAAGTCCACTGGCCTACCCCCTTTCGACGCCGTTCAAGGTGGTAGAAGAAAACGTTAGGGTTTTTCCAGCGGATCTAGGGTTTTGCCGAAGTGGGGCCCCGGAGCGTCGGAAACCCACCCAAACATAGTTTGTGCCATACCATATGTATACAAGTGTGTTGGGTGTTGCAAATGTCCAAGAGATTTTACTCCGGGTTATGACCGTCTTCACCGACCGCACTCTCTCTCTACTAAGTTTCTTGACTTATAGCTGAAAACTCCCGTTTCGGGGAAACCAGGGGCAATCTTGTGAGAACTTGTGATAATAGTTGGTTTTCCATGTTCCTATGTCATAACCTAACACAACCAAGGAAAAAAGTCCACTGGCCTACCCCCTTACGACTTCGGTCAAGGTGGTAGACGGGAACTTTGACTTTTTTTCCAACGGATCTAGGGTTTCGCCGAATCGGGGCCCCGGAGCGTCGAAAACCCAACCAAACCTAGGTTTTGCCATAACATGTGTGTACAAGTGTGTTGGGTGTTTTGTAGGTGCAAGATTTTACTCCAGTGTGTGACCGTCTTCACCGACCGCACTCTCTCTACTAAGTTTCTTGACTTATAGCTGAAAACTACCGTTTTCGGCGGAACTAGGGGCAATCTTGTGAGAACTTATGATAATAGTTGGTTTTCCATGTTACTATGTCCTAACCTAACACAACCAAGGAAAAAAGTTCACTGGCCTACCCCCTTTCGACGCCGTTCAAGGTGGTAGACGAAAACGTTAGGGTTTTTCCAGCGGATCTAGGGTTTCGCCGAAGCGGGGCCCCGGAGCGTCGGAAACCCACCCAAACCTAGTTTGTGCCATACCATATGTATACAAGTGTGTTGGGTGTTGTAAATGTCCTAGAGATTTTACTCCGGGGTATGACCGTCTTCACCGACCGCACTCTCTCTCTACTAAGTTTCTTGACTTATAGATGAAAACTCCCGTTTCGGGGGAACCAGGGGCAATCTTGTGAGAACTTGTGATAATAATTGGTTTTCCATGTTCCTATGTCATAACCTAACACAACCAAGGAAAAAAGTCCACTGGCCTACCCCCTTTCGACTTCAGTCAAGGGGTAGATGGGAATTTTGACTTTTTTCCAGCGGATCTAGGGTTTCGCCGAAGTGGGGCCCCGGAGCGTCGGAAACCCACCCAAACCTAGGTTTTGCCATACCATGTGTGTACGAGTGTGTTGGGTGTTGTAAATTTCCAGGATTTTTACTCCGGTGTGTGACCGTCTTCACCGACCGCACTCTCTCTGTACTAAGTTTCTTGACTTATAGCTGAAAACTGCCGTTTCGGGGAACCGGGGGCAATCTTGTGATAACTTGTGATAATAGTTGGTTTTCCATGTTCCTATGTCCTAACCTAACACAACCAAGGAAAAAAGTCCCCTGGCCTACCCCCTTTCGACGCCGTTCAAGGTGGTAGACGAAAACGTTAGGGTTTTTCCAGCGGATCTAGGGTTTCGCCGAAGCGGGGGCCCAGAGCGTCGGAAACCTACCCAAACCTAGGTTGTGCCATACCATAAAACAATATATAGATAATTAATGTATTAACTAATACTAATAAACAGTCCACAAAAATAGTAAAGAAGAAAAGCAATTAAAAGAAAAAACAAATAGAAAGAAAAAATGAAAAGAAAAAAGGCACACGGCAAAGGCTATCTTTGCCGTGCTGCCCTCTGAGTCCATCACGGCAAAGGACTTCTTTGCCGTGTTGGCCACTAACACCCACAAGGCAAAGAACCCACATGGCAAAGACCCTATCCTAACCAACCACACGCGGCCTGGCCACTCTCCTTCACTCGATCCACTCGCACTCACACACCACACGCTAGCTCGACGCCCGTCGCCGCCTCCGGCCACCCCCACTCCCACTCCGCCCCCTCCAGCCGCCGCCGCCTCCGGCCACCCCCACTCCACACACGCACGACACCCCCGCCCCCGGCCACTCCGCCTCCCTCTCCCTCACTTCCCCCATCTCCGGCCGCACCTCTTCTCCCTCCGACTCCCGTGCTCAACGAGGAGCATGCCCAGCCGCCGGAGCAGCAGCTCCCCCTAGCAGGGCTGCCCCATGGCTACTCCATGCAGCTCGGTAAGCTCCATTTTCTCTCCTTTTCTGTTTTGTTCTTTAATTTACTATTTGTTGCAGACTAGTTAGTCAAGCAATATAGTTAGATTAGGAAAAGAAATCATGTTAGTCAAGCAATATAGTTAGATTAGGCAAAAAAAATCATGTTTTGCATTAATTTTCGGTTGTTTAGCTACTAGGTACACTTGTGAATTTTTGTAAGAACTAATTGCTAAACTTTGTTCATTTTGTTCTACCTAGGAGCATTAAGCATTACATGAATATTTATGTTGTACATCTGTTCTTATATATATGTTGTTTTTGTGGTTTTTCAGATGTCATAGTTTACGGGGCTTCTCCACCTAAGGAGGGCCGCCTCGGTGCCCCTGTTCCGTCCCCCCTCCGGAGAGCGTCCCCGACCTTCTGCGGTGCTCGACCACGCTTCTAGGGTATACATCTTTTGCCTCTCTTGTAATCTTACTACATAGGTATTCTTTTGTCTAGATCACCAAGTCAGTCACGTAACCCGAGTCAGATCCCATCCGGAAGTGTTACCCATGTTGGACAGTTCGAGTACGTGTAGATCGGGTCGTGTTCCATGTTCTACCCCTTCCTGAGATGGAATTTCGGCATCACCTCCCCGTTGTTCTTCGGATGCACACCCTCTCGGCTTGACAAGCTCGAGACCTGTATTCTGAAGAACAACGGGGAGGTGTTGTCGAAATTCCGTCTAGGGTCGGGGTAGAACCTGGGACACGACTCGATCTACACGTACTCGGGCGGGATAGGCCCCTACCTATTAGAAGTGTAGGTGAACCCTTGCATGTTGTAAAAGATAAAATTTGGCCATAATTAATTGGTGACATTGAATAAATTTATTATTACATCCTGCATATAATGAATTGCGTCACCGTTGTCCCCCAAAGAGCAGAAGAAGATGTCAGATCATGCTGGCCGTCAGTGGATGTATGCTGGCAGAAAGAGTCAGTGGGAGTTTAGTGATGAATGGAGAGATAAGGCCGAGGAGTTTGTGAACAAGGCGTTTGACATCACCAGCAGACCCATGAAAGTGTTTTACCCCTGTAGCAAATGCGATAACCGAAGGCGACAGTCGAAGGTAGATGTGAGTACGCACCTGGTCAAGTTTGGGTTCACACCGTTCTACCATGTTTGGAATTTCCATGGTGAACAGTTAGCAAAACATCCTAGGACCGAGCCGCGTCGGATTCAGCCAGCGGCAGTTTTTGACACTGGGTTCAACAACAGCTTAGACGACTTTGTTAATGGTAATGCGCCTGAAAGCCCTCATGTAGGGGTGGAGACACCTCAGGAGGCGGAGACAAGTGAGCAGCCGGAGGAAAACACGAAGAAGTACTACGAGACTATGTTTGGTTCGCAGAAACCCCTTCATCAATATACAGATGTTACCCTTCTAAATGCCATCGCTCACCTTATGGCCATGAAGTGCCAGAGGAAGATATGCATTGATGGTTTCGATGATATTTTGGCCGTCGTTGGCAGCCTTCTACCGAAAGGGCACATCTTGGCGAAGAGCTTTTACGAGGCGACTAAACTCCTCTGTGACCTTAAGATGTCATATGAGAAGATGCGGGAATGGAGGAAGACACCGCGCATGATGAAGTCGAGGAGGTTCATAACCAAGCCGATGTGACATTGCTAGAGCAGTTCCATGCAGGAGTTAACATCGATGAGCCACAGGGACCACCTCCAGGTTCCATGGATGGTTGGTGGTGTGGCGACCCTGATAGTGATGACGACACGGGTGGTCCAATAGTTGGTCCCAATGATCTCGACACAGGCTACTGATATGTAATAGTGATTGCCAGTCTAGCTTATATGTGTAATAGGTCAATGCTACTCTATGTAATAGCTTAATAGTGATTGTCAGTCTAGCTTATTTTGTGAAACCGCTACTGATATGTAATAGTGATTGCCAGTCTAATTGTTGCTTCATCTAATTGTATTCATTTTTACTTTACTCATTGTTGCTTCATCTATTTACCTTAATTTTGTATCATGTATACTGATGAAACACATTTTTTTTGTCAATGCAGGAAACATGCCAGGCGGGGGGGGGGGGGGGGGGGGGGAACAAATTGAAGAAGGCCTTGGCAAGAAAGGTGGGCAGCGTGAAGAAAATCCTGGTGGGATCGAGTTCGGCACCACCTCCACCTCCACCTTCACCTCCACCCTCACCTCCACGTGCGAGGAGTGCACGGCATGGGAGTACGAGGAGAGAGAGGTCTCCTAGTCCTCCCCTGGCTGAGGAGTCTGATGACCCACAAGTATAGGGGGTGTATCGTAGTACTTTCGATAAATAAGAGTGTCGAACCCAACGAGGAGCAGAAGGTGTTGACAAGTAGTTTTGAACAAGGAATCACTCTAAATACTAGCAGACAAGTTTTTAGGGGTTTTTGATATTGCAGATAAATAAAATGCATGTAAATAAAAGACAGTAATAATAATAGCAGCGAGTGGTCCAATCCTTTTTAGAGCAAAGGATAAGCCGGTTGGTTTACTTATGATGACAAAATGTTCTTGAGGACACACGGGAATTTCGTCAAGTGCTTTCGCTTCCTACATCTGATTAATCTTTATTTTTTGATAAGTGTTGTGTGGGTGAACCTATGCTAAAGCACTGCCCTAAGTTGGACTAATACATACTTGTGATTAAACCCCTTGCAAGCATCCGCGTCACAAGGAAGTAATTAAGATAAATCTAACCACAGCCTTAAACTCTGAGATCCTACACTCCCTCATGCACCGGTTTACTAACGGGGGTTTAGGTTTCTATCACTCCGGCAACCCCACAATTAGTAGCCAAATACACAATGCATTCCTCTAGGCCCATAAAGGTGAAGTGTCATGTAGTCGACGTTCACACGACACCACTAGAAGAATAACACCACAACTTAAATATCAAACCATTAAATATTACTCAACATAGTTCCACTACTAACAGCATGACTTCTCCCATGTCCTCAAGAACTAAATGAACTACTCACAAGACATCATATGGATCATGATCAGAGGTGATGTAATGATGAATAACAATCTGGACATATACTTCAATTCACCGATAAAACTTAATAGCATCAACCACAAGTAGTAATCAACACCGGGAAAGTTTCCCCTATGAACTACACAAAGTATAACCCTAGATGTTGCAGCGAAACGAAGTGGAGCGGTGGAGATGATGGTGACAGCGATGGAGATGATGATGATGATGATCCCGATGAAGTCCGGCGTATGACGATGACGATGGCGATGATTTCCCCCCTCCGGGAAGGAATTTCCCCGGCAGATTTCTGCCTGCCGGAGAGCTTTTTCTCTCTGTGTGGTTTCCGCCTCGTGGAGGCGACGGAATATTTTCTCGATGACTCCCCGCATCTTAGAGTTTCTGGGGGATGAAGTACGCGAAGGGGAGCGCCAGAGGTGGGCCAGGGCGGCCACACCATGCCCCGGCGCGGCAGAGGGGGCCCGCGCCGTGGGGTGGTGTGGGCCCCTCGTGGCCCATCTCAGCCTCCCCTTTTGGCTGGCTCCGGCATCTGACAAAATAGGAACATCTGTATATTTTCCTTGAATTGTTGATCTTCAGAAATAAGGTGTCTTGACGATGCTTTTTCCAGCTGAATCCTGACTCCGGCAGTTAATTCTCCAATAATCATCAAACATGCAAAACAAGATAAAATAAGTATATCATCTAAATGTGAAATATATCAATGAATAGCAGTAAATTATGATATAAAATAGTGATGCAAAATGGACGTACCAACTCCCCCCAAGCTTAGACCTCGCTTGTCCCCAAGCGAAAGCTGAACTGAGTAAACAAGACCACAGGTTTATGGAGTGAAGCGTCGATAATAAAGAATACGGACAAGAAGCATCAACATGTACTAACACACAAATCATTTTAGATAGCAACTTCCCCTCATATAACTTATCTTGGAACGAGTAATGGAAATCACAATAAAGGTGCATAAAGAAAATCATAGTTTGGTGATGGCAAACTTCGTTCTTGGTCAGAGAACAATTAAAAGATTGTACTTATCTTTCGAGTAGAGTCCTTATATCGGAGCTATATTGCAGAACTTACATGCTCAATTATCACAATTTCTTTACAGTCATTGATAACTTTCAAAGTTATATTCCTTCAGATAAAAGACTTGTGCAAAACAAGGAAGGATAACAAACATGATTGATAATATTAATGTATACATGGTTGAATCACAACAACTCAAATGCTTGATTAAGAAAGAAGGGAATAGGTTTACTGACTCAACATAAAAGTAGAAGAAAGGCCCTTCGCAGAGGGAAGCAGGGATTAAATCATGTGCTAGAGCTTTTTAAGTTTTTGAAATCATATAGAGAATAAAAATATAAGTTTTGAGTGGTGTATGAGAATTGTCAACGAATCAGAAAATGGAAAGTACAATATGACCCCTGCCAACCAGACTTTTAAGAGCGGCTCCCATGAAGGACACTATTTCTACCAGCAAGGCAGATCATCCCTCTTCTCTTTTGTTTACACATGCAGATATTTCACTGTTTGTCATTGCTTGACTGATAAATCAGGGCAAAAATGTGAAGAGAATTAAGCGGTTAAAGTTGTAATTAATTGGGACTGGGCACCCCATTTGCCAGCTCTTTTTGCAAAATTAATGGATAAGCGGATGTATATGCCGCTAGTCCGGTGGTAAAGTCTGTTTGACAGTTGACATAAAGACATCTACCCCGTCCTCATGAGCTAGTAAACAGTGACACAAATAAGGAGTAGTAACTTTTGAATAGTTTAAAGGTAGCACATGAAGTATTTACTTGGAGTGGCAAGGAAATACCACATATAGGTAGTTATGGTGGACACTGATGGCATGGGTTTTGGCTCAAGGTTTGGATGCACGAGAAGCATTCCCTCTCAGTACAGGTTTTTGGCTAGCAAGCTGGGTAGCAAGCATAAGAGTGGAGGGATACAAACAAATATAAATGTAATAGAATCAATCATACAATCTTCCTTGTAAACACAAATAATTTTAACTTGAGAATACTAAGCTCATGAGCCAACAAGAAAGAAAGATACTGAGATAATGTATCTACATGCAATCCCCTCTTTTCTACTTAAGCCTCAAAGTATTGTTGCTACTGACCAATGCTAAGTTTGACAAAACCAAATAGATTTACTTGATGCTCCCAAAGTGATGCCAACACTAACAATAAGATCATTCATTGACAGAAATTTGCAAAGTAAAATAAAGTGTGCAGATAGTAAATGATAAAACTTCTCATTAATATTCCAATAACGGCAACTCACACCAAGGGATGCATAGATAACCAACTAAGGAGAGATACTTCCGCACTGCAAACCATCCTACATGATAACTTCTCTACTCATGATATGACTCGACTGAAAAGTAAAAGGTAAAAGACAATGATGATGATACCGCGGCACTCCCCCCAAGCTTGGAACAAGCTGAGGGGATGCCAATACCAATGATGAATTACTCCTTCGGTGGTGATGGTGGGACGATCTTGATTGGGGACAGGAACCGCTCTATCATGCGGCGAAGCCTATCGTTCTCCTCTTGGAGTATCTCCACCTCCATCCCAGAACTCGATATTGATCACAAAACTCATCAGTGGCTCGAAGAGCCTCAGTTACTGCAGGAAAAGAGCTAAAATCTGGAGCAGGCGGCGTCGCTCCCTGCATATTATGAGAAAAGGCACGTTGAGTATTAATTGATCCCACAAAAGTAGGTTTGCTTGTCCTTGATCTTGCAACAATCTGTCCCTCTTTGTTTGACGACATCTCCTTTACTTCCTCCTTGACGCTCTGATCCATATCTTGCGCCTAGCTGTGGTCCTTGCTTCTTCTGACCATCCTACGAAAGTCCCCTGATCGAGATCACGGAGGAGCTCACGTCGACGTCGCAGCACGTACTTCTCTGAGGATGAACCCTGGGACGACATCTGAACAGAAACAACCCGAAACGAAAACACGACAAGAAAACGATATTCGGACCTCGGGGGATCCAGGGATTATATAGCGAAAAGTTTCATAACAAAAGGAAAGTCCAGGTCGAAACCGGGCTAGAGAGGGCTCCGAGGCGCCCACACCATGCCACGGCGCGGCCAAGGGTGGGCCCGCGCCGTGGGGTGGTGTGGTGCCCTCGGGCACCGTTTCCTCCCCGTTTTCGGCTCGTAATTTTCCATATTTAATAAAAACAATAAAAACATAAGTTGGGAAGTTAAACGCGAACTTTTTCTTACCAAAACTGTTACCTATTCGAAAACAGACTCTGCAGTTTTCTGAATTTGACTTTTAATAAAATCTTCCGGAGTCACTACTTGAATAATATCAACGTCTTCGTTATAAGAATCCCCAGAAATATAATGCTTGAGTCTTTGACCATTAACCACTTGAGATCTGTCACCATCAAGCGAAGTAATTTTGATTGCACCGAACGGTAAACCTTGAAACAACATAAGGTCCTTCCCATTTCGAAAGTAATTTACCTGCAAAAATTTGAGACGGACCTATACAATAGAACTTTCTCACCAACATTAAACTCTCTCTTTATGATTCTCCTATCATGCCATTGTTTCACTTTCTCTTTAAAAAGTCTAGCATTTTCATAAGCTTCACTTCTCCATTCATCTAAGGAACTCAAGTCAAGTAACCTCTTTTTACCGGCAAGTTTGAAATCTCTATTAAGTTCTTTTACGGCCCAATAAGCTTTATGTTCTAATTCTAGAGGTAAATGACAAGCTTTTCCGTAAACCATTTTATAAGGAGACATACCCATAGGATTTTTGTAAGAGTTCTATAAGCCCACAAAGCATCATTAAGCTTCCTAGCCCAATTCTTTCTAGATTTATCAACAGTCTTCTGCAAAATAGATTTAATCTCTCTATTTGATAATTCTACTTGACCACTTGTTTGAGGATGATAAGGTGAAGAAATTCTATGATTAACATCATATTTAGCAAGGGTTTTTCTAAAAGCACCATGGATAAAATGAGAACCACCATCAGTCATGAGATATCTAGGCACACCAAACCTTGGAAAAATAATATCTCTAAGCATTTTTAATGATGTCTCACCATCAACACTAGATGTTGGTATAGCTTCTACCCATTTTGTAACATAATCAACAGCAACAAGTATGAGTATAACCATCAGAAGGAGGAAAAGGACCCATAAAGTCAAATCCCCATCAGTCAAAAGGTTCAATAACAAGAGAATAATTCATAGGCATTTCATTGCGTCTAGTTATATTACCAACTCTTTGACATTCATCACATGATAAAATAAATTTTCTTGCATCTTTAAAAATAGTAGGCCAATAAAAACCTGATTGTAAAACCTTTTGTGCAGTTCTATCTCTAGCATGATGTCCTCCAGAAGCACTTCCATGGCATTTCCTCAATATTTCTTTTTGCTCAAATTCTGGAACACATCTTCGCATTATACCATCCACTCCTTTATATAAGTGTGGGTCATCCCAAAAATAATGCCTCAAGTCATAAAAGAATTTCCTTCTTTGCTGAGCTGTAAAGGTTGGAGGCAAATACTTGGCAACAATAAAGTTAGCATAGTCAGCATACCAAGGACTTTCTCGCGAGCTTACCTTTATCACAGCCAATTGTTCATTTGGAAAACTATCGTTATCAGGAACAGGATCATAAGAAATGTTTTCCAATCTAGACAAATTATCAGCGACAGGATTTTCAGCACCTTTCCTATAAGTCTAGGCTTAGCATCTTTCTTTTCCATAAGGTATCTAATAGCAGCATGATCGGTATGGATAATAACTTTCGAATCAACAATATAGGGTCTAAACTTATCACAAGCAAAAACTACTGCTAAAAACTCTTTTTCAGTAGTGGCATAATTCTTTTGAGCAGCATCAAGAGTCTTACTAGCATAATGAATAACATTCAACTTCTTATCTACTCGCTGTCCAAGAACAGCACCTACAGCAAAATCACTAGCATCACACATAATTTCGAAAGGTAAAGTCCAATCAGGAGGTTGAACAACAGGAGCAGTGGTTAAAGCCTTTTTTAGAGACTCAAAAGCTTCTTTACAATCATCATCAAAAAAAAGGTACATCTTTTTGGAGAAGATTAGTAAGAGGTTTTGAAATTTTAGAGAAATCTTTAATAAACCTTCTATAGAAACCGGCATGACCGAGAATACTACGAATACCTTTAACATCCCTGGACAGGGCATTTTCTCAATTGCTTCAACTTTAGCTCTGTCCACTTCAATACCTCTTTCAGAAATTTTATGTCCAAGAACAATCCCTTCATTAACCATAAAGTGACATTTCTCCCAATTAAGAACAAGATTAGTTTCCTCACATCTCTGCAAAACTTTATCAAGGTTTTGCAAGCAGTTATCAAAAGAAGTTCCATAGACGGAAAAATCGTCCATGAATACTTCCACAATTTTTTCACAAAAACCATGAAAAATAGCAGACATGCATCTTTGAAATGTAGCAGGAGCATTACACAAACCAAAAGGCATACGCCTATAAGCATAAGTTCCATAAGGACAAGTAAAAGTAGTTTTCTCTTGATCTCTTGCTCTAACAGCAATTTGTGAAAATCCAGAATAACCATCAAGAAAGCAAAAATGAGTTTTCTTAGACAACCTTTCTAACATTTGATCAATAAAAGGTAAAGGATAGTGATCTTTCTTAGTAACTTTATTAACCTTTCGAAAATCAATGCACATCCTATATCCAACAACTACTCTTTGAGGAATAAGTTCATCATTTTCATTTGGCACAACAGTAACTCCTCCTTTCTTAGGAACACAATGCACAGGACTTACCCATTTACTATCAGCAATAGGATAAATTATACCAGCATCGAGGAGTTTTAATACCTCATTTCTTACCACTTCCTTCATTTTAGGGATTGACGACGCTGGTGCTCCACAACAGGTTTTGCATCATCTTCCATGTTGATGGCGTGTTGACATATAGCAGGAGAAATCCCTTTTAAATCATCCAAAGTATATCCGATAGCCCCTCGGTGTTTCCTCAACACTTCCAATAACCTTGCCTCTTCAGTACCTGAAAGTTTAGAACTAATAATAACAGGATATGTTTTCTTATCATCAATGTGAGCATATTTAAGGTTATCAGGCAAAGGTTTTAAATCAAAAACAGGATCTTCTTTAGGAGGTGCAGGGGTACCCAAATCTTCCACCGGCAAATTATGCTTAAGTAATGGTGGTTGATGAAGAAAGATATTGTCAATTTCATTCCTTTCCTCCATAAAACCTCACTTTCGTGTTCCTCCATAAATTGCTGCAAGGCATTGTTAGGAGCAATAGCAATAGCAGCAAGTTGTTCAATTTTCGGTCCTCATTAGGCAAATCAGTTTCATAAAGTTTCTTACCAAACTTAGAGAAATTAAACTCATAAGATTCTCCATTAAATTTAGTGTAAATTTTCTCTTTCTTACAATCTATAATAGCACCACATGTATTCAAGAAAGGTCTACCGAAAATAATAGGACAAGTTTTACTAGCTTTAGAACCAAGTACTAGAAAATCAGTAGGATATTTAGTTTTACCGCATAAAACCTCAACATCTCTCACAATACCAATGGAGAGATAGTTTCCTATTGGCAAGTTGAATAACCACATCAATATCCTCAAGTTCACAGGGACTAATTTCATGCATAATTTCTTTATAAAGTTCAAAAGGAATAGCACTAGAACTTGCACCAATATCACATAAACCATAATAGCAATGTTCTCCTATCTTCACTGAAAGCACAGGAACACTTGTTTTCTAATTTACCAGGATGCGAAACAATATTAGAAGCATCTTCACAAAAGATAATATGTTCTCCATCTACATTTTCAGTTACCAAATCCTTTATAATTGCTACTTCAGGTTCAACAGTTATTTGTTCATCAGGCTCTAAAGGTTTCTTGGCACTTTTATTAACCACACTAGCTATCAGAGAATGTTGCTTGACTTTAACAGGAAAAGGTATTTTTTCAATATAAGGTTCTGGCAAAATGTGATCAACAGTATGAACTTCAATACTTTGCCAATGGCCGAATTGGTTTTTCTTTATAAGGTTCATGATATTTATTCAAATCCTTCTTAGGCACATCAAGATAAGAGGCAAAAGCTTTGTAATAATTTGCAACAACTTGAGAATCAAGACAGTAAACAGCACTAACATTACGGAAATCATCAGTCTCCATAAAAGATTTAATGCATTCATAATCATAATTTATACCTGACTTTCTACCTTTGTCGTTCTCCCATCCTTCAGTATTTTCCTGAATACGGTCAAGAAGGTCCCATTTAACTTCTTCTTCAGTACGTGTAAATGATCCAGAACAAGAGGCATCCAATAAATCCTTATCATGAAGAGAAAGCCTTGCATAAAAATTATTGATAACAATATTACTTGGGAGCTCATGAATGGGACATTTGAGCATTAGTGACTTCAATCTCCCCCACGCTTGGGCAATACTTCTCCATCATGAGGCCAAAAATTATATATGCGATTTCGATCTTGATGAATCTCACTAGGAGGATAGAATTTAGAATAAAAGAGAGGTACAATTTCCTCCCAGCCAATAGATCGGCCATTCTTCAGCATCTTATACCATTCCGCAGCTCGGCCCTTCAGTGATATAGAGAATAACTTCCTCTTGACTTTTTCCATTGAAATACCTGCACACTTGAACAACTCGCATAATTCATGTATAAATAGTAAATGATCACCAGGATGGATGGTTCCATCTCCAACATAGCGGTTATCCATAACACGTTCAACAATTTTCATAGGTATTTTAAATGGATCTAATTCAGCAGGCGGCGGTTCATCTACTACCTTAGCAGTGGCAGTAGTATTCCCAAATAGGGATTCGAATGGAGATCTCTCCATAATAAAATAAAGCAACAAGCAGAAATAAAAACAGCACTTACAGTAAAGGTTTCCCTTACCAATTCCACTTACCAATAGCACTTCACTCCCCGGCAACGGCGCCAGAAAATAGTCTTGATGACCCACAAGTATAGGGGGTGTATCGTAGTACTTTCGATAAATAAGAGTGTCGAACCCAACGAGGAGCAGAAGGTGTTGACAAGTAGTTTTGATCAAGGAATCACTGTAAATACTAGCAGACAAGTTTTTAGGGGTTTTTGATATTGCAGATAAATAAAATGCGTGTAAATAAAAGACAGTAATAATAATTGCAGCGAGTGGCCCAATCCTTTTTAGAGCAAAGGATAAGCCGGTTGGTTTACTTATGATGGCAAAATGTTCTTGAGGACACACGGGAATTTCGTCAAGTGCTTTCGCTTCCTACAGCTGATTAATCTTTATTGTTTTGATAAGTGTTGTGTGGGTGAACCTATGCTAATGCACTGCCCTAACTTGGACTAATACATACTTGTGATTAAACCCCTTGCAAGCATCCGCGTTACAAGGAAGTAATTAAGATAAATCTAACCACAGCCTTAAACTCTGAGATCCTACACTCCCTCATGCACCGGTTTACTAACGGGGGTTTAGGTTTCTGTCACTCCGGCAACCCCACAATTAGTAGCCAATACACAATGCATTCCTCTAGGCCCATAAAGGTGAAGTGTCATGTAGTCGACGTTCACACGACACCACTAGAAGAATAACACCACAACTTAAATATCAAACCATTAAATATTACTCAACATAGTTCCACTACTAACAGCATGACTTCTCCCATGTCCTCAAGAACTAAACGAACTACTCACAAGACATCATATGGATCATGATCAGAGGTGATATAATGATGAATAACAATCTGGACATATACTTCAATTCACCGATAAAACTTAATAGCATCAACCACAAGTAGTAATCAACACCGGGAAAGTTTCCCCTATGAACTACACAAAGTATAACCCTAGATGTTACAGCGAACGAAGTGGAGCGGTGGAGATGATGGTGACAGCGATGGATATGATGATGATGATCCCGATGAAGTCCGGCATGATGACGATGGCGATGATTTCCCCCTCCGGGAAGGAATTTCCCCGGCAGATTTCTGCCTGCCGGAGAGCTTTTTCTTCTCTGTGGTTTCCGCCTCGTGGAGGCGGCGGAATATTTCTCGATGACTCCCCGTCTTAGGGTTTCTGGGGGATGAAGTACGCGAAGGGGGAGCGCCAGAGGTGGGCCAGGGCGGCCACACCATGCCCCGGCGCGGCAGAAGGGGGCCCCGCCAGGGGTGGTGTGGGCCCCTCGTGGCCCATCTCAGCCTCCCCTTTTGGCTGGCTCCGGCATCTGACAAAATAGGAACATCTGTATATTTTCCTGAATTGTTGATCTTCAGAAATAAGGTGTCTTGACGATGCTTTTTCCAGCTGAATCCTGACTCCGGCAGTTAATTCTCCAATAATCATCAAACATGCAAAACAAGATAAAATAACATAAGTATATCATCTAAATGTGAAATATATCAATGAATAGCAGTAAATTATGATATAAAATAGTGATGCAAAATGGACGTATCAGAGTCCGACGAGGAGGACATAGAGTACGCAGAGGAGCCGGAGCCGGATTCTGAGGACGAGTCGCTGGATTTGGAGGAGAGCGAGGAGGAGGGCGGTGAGGAGGACGTCGCGGAGGAGGACAGCGAGGAGGAGGAGGGCGAGGATGGACTGGGGATGAGCCGTTTCAGCTTGACCTGACGCTGAAGTGGGAGCCGCCGGAGGAGGAGTGGGTTGACACTAACCCGGATATCCCTCCGCCACAGACCAAGCAGCTGTATCAGCGGGGGCCGCGAAACTCCCCGATCTTCCTTACGCCTGGAGTCACACTCTTCTCGTGTCCACCGGGAAAAGGTACTTATTATAGTTTATGTTCAATTTTAGCTTTTCATTGTGTTTTGCCCCGCTAACCATACTAATTTTGGTTTTTTCATTGTGTAGGTCGTTTGAGTATGTGCCTCCTAAAGTAAAGGAACAGCGTACCTACTCGAGGATCCTTGGATCTATTGTCAGGCAGTTCTTCCCTGGGATTGTCACCCTCCCAAAGGGTGGCGAGAGTGTAGCTTGGACTTTCAAGCATTACAGCTACGAGGAGGATCCCGAGGGCAAGTACCACAACATGGCGCATGCGGCACTCCGCTATTTCTGGGTAAGTTTGTTTGACTTCTCATCATTCTATAAATGCGAGATTGCACTAATGGCTTTGACCCTATTTTACCTATGTGCATGTTTGTAGAACTTCTTCAAGTACCGGCGGGAGGACGAGGAGGAGTGCATGAACGTCCTTTTGGAGATGGCCTCTAAGATGGTGACGGACATGCACTACGAGGCTCGTGTGAACTCTGTCCGTAACTGGTACGCCGAAAAGAAGATTAAGCTGGACAAGAAGCGTGCCCGGGACATCTTGCTGCCGCCATGGCAGTACCTACAGGTAGCTTCATTTCTATATTATCGATTTTGTTGACCATCATGTAATATCATTAATATGTGTGTTCTGTGTACGTAGGTGCCTCCTCCGTACGTCGGTAACAACACTCGGTGCCACCTCGCGATGGTAGCGTGGTGGACTAGCCCGGAGTACCTCAAGGTGCACGAGAGGGGACAGGCAATGCGGGCGCACAACAAGGGTGGAACACACCGCCAAGGCAGCCTCAGCCTCTCCCAATGCGTACAAAAGGAGGTGAGCAAATGCATTCTTTAATCCACATATGTTCGTGCTCTCTTTTGCAATATCGTCTCCATTTCACCTATGTTCGTGCTCTCTTTGCAGAAATTGAAGAGCGGCGTAGAGCCCTCGCCCTTCGCCGTTTGGGCAAAGTTTCATACCAGTGATGAGCTGGATCCTGATACAGGGTCCATGTGGATCAGCAACGACGCCGAGCTCCGGAGCACGGGTACACGACGAAGTTCAAGGAGCGCAACGGTAAGGACGCTGACCCTCTCACCAGTCCACTTGACGTCGAGGCTGTCGTGCTTGCGGGGCAAGGCAAGGCGAATGGCCGCTTGTGGATAGGTGACGGCTCCGTCGACCCTCGCACCGTCCCGTCTCTACGCCAGGTCCGCCGTGGGAGGGCGCCTGGTGCGCCTGCTGTGGAGACCCGCCCACGAGTTTCGGGTCTAGCTGTCGACAAGCTCAGGGAGGAGTTGTCTCAGCAGAAGGTGCTCTATGAGCAGCAACAGGTGCTCTATGAGCAGCAGCAGGAGCAGATCAGGCAGCAGCAGCAGATCCAGCAGCAGCTGATGATGGAGTGGATGACGAGCACGATGCAGTGCATGGCTCCTGCGGACGGGACTCTTGCTTTTCCTCCACTCACGTTCCCTCCACCGATGTTCCCATGGGTATGTTGTCAAACTGTCATTCTATCCATCTTATTGTTGTAACTAAATTATTTGTGTAATGCGAGCATTTTTCCATGTTGTAGATGAATCCAGGATCGGTGGGTGAAACTCACTCGATGGCGCCGCCGCCTGGTGCCCAGGACGATCCGGAGGGCAGCCCCATATCTCCAACCCTAACGTTGTCCGGAAGCTCCCATGGGTATGCTCGCATGACTCATAATTTAGCTTGCCATGCCATTGCCACTTTAGTTGAACTTGTCAAAATTGAGTAAGTTGAACTTGTCAAATTTTACCCATTAGTTGAACTTGTCAAATTTTAGTTAGCTTTCTTTTAATGCCATTACTATGCCATTTCCACCTAGTTGTCGAACTCATCATTTTTTTGCAAACGTGTAGGATGCTCCTCAATGATGTTGAGGACCTACTCCGCCGCCGGAAGGCCACTAGAGGTTAGTTACCATTTCAACTTGCTACCACTCTCGTTCGAAAACTTACTTCATGTCTCACTTAGATCGACATAGCCAATCAATGAATCTCCAATGGTCACTTGTGTCTTTTGGTTTACCACATAGATCAACTTGTGTCTTTTAGTTGAACTATGCTTATGCCATTGACACTTAGGTATTTTAGTTGTCAAAATTGTCATTTCCACTTAGTTAGTTGAACTATGCTTATGCCATTGACACTTAGGTATTTTAGTTGTAAAACTCATGATTTTTGTATGAACTTGTAGGAGGATCAACAATGACGTCCATCTTCGCCATCCGTCCATCGTCGCGGAGTTCATGTGGATGCGATGTTGAATTATGCTTATGTGGTGTTTGAGATTATGTATATGCTATGTGGAGTTTGAACTATGTTGAATTAGTCTTATGGAGGATCGAGTTTGATCTTATTTGTTGGAGTTTGATCTTATTTGTTGAACTATGTCTATGTTATGTGGAGTTAGAACCATGTTGGAGCACTATTTAGTCATATTTGTGTGAGAATTGTCATCTGTGAATTATTTTGTGTATTATCTGTAAAATGCAGGGATTTAACAAAAAACAGAATAAAACGGTGCCATATGGTCACTTTGCCGTGTGTAGGCACACGGCAAAGCCTACACGTGGCGCGCACCTGTGAACCTGGCAACGTCGGGATGACCATATTGGTTAATTTGCCGTGTAGTTGGTGAAACAGGCACATGGCAAAGGGGTGGAGGCTGGGGTCTGGGCAAAGCATTTGTGCCGTGCGCCTCATCTGATGGAACACGGCAAAGATTGAAGATGTGTCGTGCGCCTCATCTGGTGGAACACGGCAAAGTTAGAAGATGTGCCGTGCGCCTAATGCGATGCAACACGGCAACGATGCAAGGTATGCCGTGTCTCGTTTTCTCCATGCACACGGCAAAAGTAGGCATCACGGGAAATATCCGGCACACGGCAAAGACCCGGTTTGAGGGCTGACAATATTATGCCGTGTAGTGCACATAGGGCACACGGCAAAGCCTTTGCCGTGCTTGTTTGGCGAAAGCGCACGGCAAAAGCCTATGCCGACCCGAGTTGTGCCGTGATGTCTTTGCCGTGCGGTTCCACACGGCAAAGGCTTTGCCGGTTCAGAAGAGCCTTTGCCATGCTGGTTCGCCTCACGGCAAAGAAACATTTTCCGGTAGTGAGTGCACATACGTAGTGGGCATAGATAGATTGGTCCGTCGAATTTTTTCTTGTTGGGACTTGGGAGCAATCTGATTAATGTCTCTTTGAATAATATCTTCTCTCTCATAGTATTTTTTTTCCCCGTTTTCACGTGCAGCATGCGAGGTTGAAGCAAATAGGATCGTCCGCATCTGCATTGGTGTAGAATCGAGCATCGCTGAGAATTATTTCACGACTAAATTAACAAACAATCGTTACGACGTGTTGTTGCATGCTAATTAATCAGTTTAATAATTTTGAAATTATTAATCAGTTCTTTTCATAGCATCAATTGGTAGACACGCATGCTACCAGTCAAATGTAGTTGCTAAAGCAAACATGTCCATGGCAAAATCTTGGTATGGTAAAAAAAATTGAAAAATAATAAAACTGCAATTTCGTAAATTCAGTCTTTGAAGACTTGTGTATTTCATGCCTACTACTTTAGATATATGATAAGAAAAAAAATACTTCTAGCTTTTGTTTTGTAAATTTATGGTTAAACCTCGAATGGCAACAATGAAAACAAATATTATAATTACAGGTTTCTATAAGATTTATAAATTTATTACAGCTTTATTGATAGACATGATTCAACCACAAAGTGGCGAATTTGGAAAGAGGAGGGATTACAAATCTGAGAGTAAAAGAAGGTGTTGGTATTGATTGAAGAATCATCACTTATGTTGAGTGAGCATAAGGATCCGGTTGAGTTAATATATGTACTAAGATACAAACGCATGCACTTATGTTGCATTGATGCACAAAGTTACCGTCGTGCTTGGCTTAAAAAGAAACAATTAAGGTTGCTATTATTTATTTGGTAGTTTTCTTTAGCTTTCACACATGACTTTTTCGTACTATAAATTCTAGAGAGAGAGAGAGAATTTTCTTTCAAGTTGTACATTTTTCAATATAATTTAATTTACTCCTCACCCTATCATTTTGTTGTCTACTAGGATGGTTGGATCAAAAGATAAGCATCCAGTTTTTTGTTGATTGTAGCTAGCATGGCATATTTTAGAATGAACAGAGAACGACAAGTATTTCATACTCGATGGAGTACATGAAGGAAAGAATCATTTAGATATGATATAATGAAAAATATCAGTATGAAGTTGCCTTACCGCTAGCATGAATTTTTTATTCAATTTGCAGACAAAATATTGTTGTCATCCATTAAAATAATTACTCAAGCACTAGAGCAAATTAATCACACATGATGAACCCAAAATATTAGAGAATCGGACTAAAAATCTATTGGTCAAACAAATAGACAACTATGATTCTCCTTAAACCTATTGGTCTCTTCCACCTTATTATGAAAGGTCATGAACCTATTCGTAATTTTGCATAACATCATATGGTCGTCCATATGACGTATCTTTATTAAGAGTAATGTTATCGGCCAATAAAGAACTAATTGATATTAGTAAATATACCGGAACGTTGTCAGGCAAGAAATGTATTATTTAGGCACTATGTTATTAAAAAATCGAATCAAACTAACATAATGAAGTATAACATGAGTTTTAACAAGTACATCTTAGCTTAAATTTAGTTATCTACACTTATCTAATATTAGCATGCACAATAGGAACATAATGGCCATTGATTAAAAAAAACTTATGGTACATCTGTCATGATTGTCCGCAACAAATTAAAGATGATTGAAGATGTTTCCGCACAAAAGATAATTATTTATTATAAGTCTTATACTAACTATATAACTTTTAAAATTTTAATACAGTATTATAGGCTTCCATAGTGCGACGCAAATATTATTTTGGCATTTTAAGACATTGCCCTCGCATTTGCGAGGGCCACCGTGCTAGTTCAAACATAATGTCGCTTCCATCTATAAATAAATGGTATTCTAAACTTTTGTCAAACTTGTCTAACACCAATATAATTATATAACAGAAATATGAGAAAAAGCAAGATGATTGAATTTAGATAAATAAATTACCTCATTATATATATTTTTAGTAACATATTCATATACTACTAAACAATGGTTAATGTTTATGGGCTAAGATGTCACGTATTGTATAACAATATGAGAATCTCATGTAATTTCAGAACAAATAAAAGAAACAAGAATTAGAAAAGATCAAATCAAAGTAACACTCTATTCTTTTAGTCTGCCTATTTAATAATAAAGATATTTTCTTTGAACACCGGTAGTTTCTCAAGTAGTATACTACATTCAATTCTCAAGTAGCCTCTAATTATTTGACAATACGTCTGATAACCTTGCACACGGATCTAAATATCAGCATAAGAACCACAAAACTAGATCAAAATCTAAACTTCAATAGAATGGAGCAATTTAATATCACGTAAAATGACACATAAGGTCATTAATGTACTGGAAAATGGACTAATAGCCATTCATCCAAAATATTTCTTTCTATACTTTTTTCTCTTGATTTGGTCGAATCATTACACTGATTCACTAAATGATTATCAAGTGGTTCTTACTTGAAAAACCTTTGCCTTTTGTTTAGCATGAGACTCAATAATCGTGGCTCTAGCATGAATCTATGCTATAGGAAAAATTGAATAACTGACATTAATAGCTACTGCCGTGAGAAGTTGACCACCACATTTGCTTTTTATGTGAGTAGCATCTTGGTAAATTACTGAGCTACATTCCTTATAAAAAAACCTTTTGTACAAGCATCGAGACAAAAATTGCATGTGCTGAAAATTGCATGGTGCATTCTGTCGTGGCTGCCTTATGCGTAATGGGCCTCTAATATTTTGCTCGTCTTCCTCTTCTTGTTCACATGCACCCTGTTTTTCCGTATCGTGCTAATGCATTTCTAAACTCTTCCATACTCGAAAATGCCACAATAAGCTTAAGGCCCCGATTGGTTCATCGTATATTAGTCAAAACAACAAAAGAAAATTAGGGACCGGTTCACCTCCTCCTGAAAATCCGGCGACGGGCAAAATTTCCCCGTTCCATATTTTGTACAGACAATCCAAGCACACCTTAAATATTGATTTTTCCTTGTCCGCATCAGAACTTGTTGGTAACTGCAATCCCGGGGGGATCCCGGTCTTTTCCCGAGGAGAATCTTCCCCTAGTCCGGAGGTCGGGAATAGAATCACGGGGTTTTACACCTGGTTTTTCAAATTCCTGACCGGGAATATTTAACCCGGATAGCCAAACAAGCCCTCAGGGTTGAACACTCTTCAGGTGAAGGTGCTGAGCAGATCATCTTTAGCACAAAGAGACTCAAGATAATCATCTTCCGATACACCATCATCAGACCACACCTAGATCGTTTCTTTTTCCACATTCCATCTTCCACATCATCATCTATACAAAATCAAATCCACTGCACAGTATAAGTGATTTGTCTCGCAATTTACACTCGCACGAAAGGACACTTAGAAGGCCAGTATGGCGTAGCCAATGCCTGCTGCAAGCGTGCTGATTAGGCCTGCCTTCGGGGAAGCAGCCCCGCTAGTTGAGTTCGCCCCGTCGGCACCTGGTGGGCTGGTGGAGTCTGCCGGTGCCTGCGGCGCGCCTCCAGGGGTACCAGGGAAGGCGGAGAGCCCGGGGAACCCGGTGAAGAAGACGGTGATGATCCAGGAGTGGCCGCGGGAGCAGCGCCCGGAGCTGAACCTGTCGGAGATGGTGCAGACTCTGGGGTGGGCATAGGTGCACCAGAGGGAGGGGACATCGGGCTCGGCATCGGCGTGCCAGACGGCGGCGCCATGGAAGGAGGCGACGAGGGGCTTGGCACCGGAGTTGCAGACGGTGGCACCATGGAGGGTGGAGACGGTGGCGATGACGACGGGCTCGGCACCGGCGGGGCTGACGTCGGCGGCATGGATGAAGGAGGAGTCGGCAAGAGGCCCGGCGGGGTGTGGTCGGCGGAGAGGACGACAATGACGAGCTTCTGGTTGGCCATGCAGCTCGCCGCGTTGCCGCTAATGAAGAAGAAAGGGCCGGAGCGGTCGAACGTGAACACGGTGCTGCCGCCCTCGAACTTGGTCACGTACGTCGTGGTGTTGCACGCGTCGTACGCGGCCTGATCCACCAGGAGGACCGAGTCCGTGTCCTTCTGGTACACGAACACTGCGAAAACCAGGAGGAAAATCACGTCAGATACTGTTTCGATCGATCGCGTGTGGAGATGTAGAACTTACGGAGCTGGTCGCCGATCAGGAACCGCATCCTCCCGGCCCATGTGTTGTACGGCTCGGCGGTCCCGTCCGGCACGCTCCACCCTTTGTCGCCGCCGACCCGGAACTGCGTGGCGGTCGCCGCCGCGGCCATGAGAGCGAAGCAGAGGAGTCCTGATGCTAGACCGTTAGATGTCGCCATGTCTGGAGATCACTCGGTAACTTGCTACTGCTAAAGGTCGATTGAGCAGTACTGCAGCTTGCTTGCAAGTGCACTCTGTGAGCTTAGGAGGAAGAGACAAAGGGTTGGTGGGTATTTGTAGATAGGTCGATCGATCCAGGACTTCAGACAGGTTGAACCGTACTCAAGGGGGCTGCGACTTTACAGCGTGTCGGTCGGGTTTCGTAGATCACTTGGGTCCAATCCTCCTTTCACGTGACTGAAAGCGTCAGAGAACTTGTCCCGGTTGGCTTCTTCTTGACAAGTGACAAATCGACAGTTGACGTTAGAATAGGAATAGTAGTATGCATATCGGTTATCGGTACCGGTGCGCCGGTGGTGATCCGACGAGTGTCCGTCGGAACCCACACGGTTTCTCGGACACCTCGGCGGCGTCCTTGTCGTCGGAGTTATGCTGTCGAGAACCGGATCGATGCCTCAGTCAGCAGCTAGCTTCAAAAGTTATTGCTGTACTTGTAGACTCTGTCGGTCCACTCGGCTCGTTCCAGCTAGTAACGACAATAGGGATTTGAGTTCGGCTGAAAGAATACACCAGTAGAGATAATACAAGATAATTTTGTGAAAGAGACAAGAAGAGTTTGGAAGTTTCGTTCCTTTGTGTTATGTTGGGAAGAAATTCGTGACTTGACACGTGCATGAGCCTAGCAATGTTTCCTAGATTAGAAATGCAGAATTTAACTAGTTTTTTAGGTGCAGTCTAGTCGTATGAAAAAGTAAACGACGTGAAGTCCTGTGGAAAATCCCGCATGGATTTGGTTTTGCTTGAAATCTGACATCCATCCTGCTAGAATTTTCGCAAGTACCGTCATGGGCGGAGCGCCTTGAGGTGAAACTGGGCTGCAACCCCCCCCCCCCCCCCCCCCCCCCTTCCAAAAGCGCAAACTTTTTCTCGATACTCTGCATCGGCAGTCCTATGCTTCCGACTCAGTTCTCAACTTCTCATCCCCTCTCTTGCGTCTAGATTGTTTATTTGCTGTGTGACGTGACGAGGCCTGCTGGGCAGTGCTCAAATTAAGTAGCAGCAGGTTAGTTTCTTTACCTCGGGCCTTGGTCCATCAACTGATTCTTGATGATTTTCCTTGCTAGCCATCGGTGGGTCTTTGGATTAGCTCCTCTTCTTATTACAAATAGAACTACAGGTCGCCTAAGTATGCCAATTCCTTCGTCTCAAAACAAATAATATGCCAATTCCTATGTGAATGAGGAAATCGCTGCTAGCTATCTGTGGATCTTGGCTAGAAAAAACATGTTCCTATATTACTTGCAATGTAATTTTTTGTGTAAATCAAGAAATTAAGGCATTTTCAAGCTTGAAAATCGTCCCTTAATGTTACGTAAAATTGTAGCAAAATTAGCGTAAGAGTTCATTTGGCGGCCAATTTTTTTTGGCCCCCTCTTTGCTTTTGGTCAAGCTCCGCCACTGTACCGTGACGTTTTAGCGGCCGATTGGCCATACGACCGTAGCACCATTAACTTTCACATCTCTGAGTGGTTCTTGAGAGACTACGTGGAGCTGATTGTATTTTCTTTCGACAGTCCCAACGAAACCAAACACACTATGGCCAATCCGACGTGTTGTGGTTCAGTGAACCCCCCTTCTCCTCTCCCGAAAAAAAGGCGACCCACGCTCCCTCCCCTTGCCGGTAGATCGCCGGCCCCCGTCTCCCTCGCCGCCCGTCCTGCAGGAGTTCGGTGTGCCCCCGATCTACCGGTGGGTGTGTAGTTTTTCTCTCCATTAGGGGGCTCTTTTCTTAGGGTTAGGGTTGCTCCGTCCGCCATTTCGTCCCTTCCGGAGGTGGTGGCGGCGGCACGGTCAGGACCTCCTCCGGCTTCTCTCCTAGCTCCGTGTGCCACTCGCGGCAGCAGATCTGGAGGCTGCCTCATGTGTCAGGTAGGATGTGGCTGTCCCGGCGTTTCGGCCCTTCTGGCGGTGGCGGCGCGGCCCAAATAATTCCCCCCTTCGGTTGCTATCCGGGTGCTGGCGGTGGTGGCGTCGCCGCCATCTTCTTTCCCGGTGCTGGTGGCGGACGGTTGGGCAGTCCTTTCCTCTCTCTTGCGTTGTCAAGGGAGTGGAGTTGTTCTTCGGACCGGCCGGCTTCGCCGGGCGGGTTTCGTATTATCTCCGGGCAGTCTGCTCCTACGGTGGCGACGGCTCCGGTTCGTCAGGTCTCTTCTTCGTGCAAGGAGGACTCAATGCAGTGGGGCGCGGCTAGCCTCTCTCTGGTCAAGCGCTCTCGTGGTCTGCGTTTGCGGGATCTCCGGCGCTTTCTCCGGCGCGCCCTCCCTTATGCGAGGCGGTCTCCGCCTCGATGTGCCTCTCGGAGGGCGCCCCTACGCTCGTTGAAGCTTTCCGGAGTTGGTGCTGGCGCGCTCGAGCCGCCCTGCGGTGCGAGCTGTTGTCCAGATCCCGGGTGGTAGCCTGCAGGCTTCGATTGAGCTGCTTCGCCAGATTGGGAGGAGGACGGAAGGAAGATGTTGACCTCAAAGATCTGATTGTAATTTTACTCTTTGTGGGGGTCTTGTTGTATGCCAATCCTCTCTGTATTGGGTTTATCCCTTTTCTCTAATTAATGGAAAGTTTTTATCGCAAAAAAAAAAAAA
>CAMZMU010000070.1:12611909-12705477 GCA_947311845.1 Poa pratensis
TTTGTCACGTCAGGTGTCATAGATGACTTCGTAGGTGTGGGATTACGCGAGTCAAGCATCTCCGAGCTTGGGATCGCAGGAACAAAGATCAACACAGATTTACCCAGGTTCGGCCCCCTCAATGTGAGGTAAAAGACCTACTTCCTGCCTACCCTAGATTGGTATTGATATGATAATCGAGGTGTTACAATGGAGGCGATCCGATCTGGTACTCGCCGTATGAGCTAGGGTTTGGGGCTTGATAGCTTGACCCGCTCTAAGTCCTGCGAGTCCTCTTTATATACACAGAGGCTCGCTAGGTTACAAAAGGAAACTTCCCATAAGGAATACATCCACAGAGGCCTACTCGGAGACTACTTGGTCTTCACGTCCTCCGGGATATGTCTTCTAGATCTTTCTCCTTATGGCGGTTCAATATTGGGCTTGTTCCCAAGTGGGCCTTCGTCCGTGCGAGTAAGTTAAGTCGCACTGGGCCGCGGGTTAATCCAGAAAGTATTCCCCCGACATTAGCCCCCAAGCATGGCCTTGACTTCGATACTACTTCTTGATCTTGAATGCTTAGGCCGTGCTTTTCCTTGTTTCCAATCTGCGGCTTATAACTCTTCTTGGCGGCTCAAGAACGCGACTTATCCTTCTTGACGGTTGATTTTCAGATCTAAACGTCTTCCGTCTGGGTTATTTATCTTGGCTCTTTTTCCCAGCGTTCTGCATCAAGTCCTGTATTACGCATCCGCTACTCCTTTCCGCCGCCTCCAATCTCGCTTCTCGTACTCACAATCCTTCGGTGGATATCTCCATCGATCTGAGAAAAATGTCTCGCCGCAAGTGCAACTGGGAAGGCTCGTGGGTCGACGAAGATTTCCTGGAATCCCTATCTGCACGGGGCCTTCTTCCGCCAAAAGATCAATGCGAATGGCGGGCGGCGGTGAGGAGGTAATCCCCAATCCTCAACCAGGAGAATAGTGATTTTTGCGGAGCATGTTGAGCGCGGGTTCAAGCCCCCGGCTCTCTCTTCTTCCGCTCCTTGATGCAGCGGTTAGGTCTCCGCTTCCATGATATTGGCCCTAATTCGATGTTGCAAGTGAGCAACTTCCACGTCCTCTGCGAAGATTATCTGGGTATCCCGCCTTCAATAGATTTCTGGCTTGCTCTTTTCAATTGCAATAGTCAAAGGGAAACCACAGATGGTCCTTTTCTCCAATGCGGCGCCATTTCCTTCCAACGCCGTAGGGGTAGTATCTTCCCAAAACTAACTCTTGCCAAGAAAATCAAGGAGTGGCAAAGGACATTCTTCTATTGTAAAAACACTTCTCCTGAGGGTGAAATTCCTCCCTCTTTGGTCTCCTCTTCCCTTCGAGGCTACCGATGCTTTGTCTTCCAAACCTGATCCTTCTTCGTTACCCTTTGTCGAATCCCTTCTAGACAAGGTGAGAGCGCTGACACTCCATGGTCTCACTGGATTAGATCTCATATCTTGCTGGACTAATGGCGAGTTCAGCCTGTGAGTCGCCGCTCGCGGCTTATGATGGATTTCACTTGTCATGCAAATGACGTCGATCGCACTTGCCCTGAAGATTGGGACAAAGGGGAGTGGATAAATTTCATTCGCCGAGTGACGGACGAGGATATTGACTCGTATGACAACGTCGGACTTGCTCCCTTCTGGGCTGAGCACAAGCCTTTTGTGGTAATGTTTACTTGTCACTTGTTTCCTCGAAAATTCCTTTCCAAAATTGATTATTTCTGACCTGAGCTCCTTTTCAGATCGATCCCTATTTCTGGGTTCTTCCTTCAGAGGACGTCGACTTGAACCAAGGAACCGTGGCTGAGTCGTCAAGGCAAGCCGCAGCCTTTGGCGAAGATACAGTTATGCACGAGGGTAGTGCTTCTGAAGAGGAACAACAAATGGCCGACGCTTTTGTCTCGACTCCAAATACCTTTCCTGGAACTTCCTGAGGTGCCTCGCAGGTCCTCGAAACGTATTTTATGCCAGAGCTCAGAAGACCCCACGCAGCCTGAGAAACGTCGCAAAGCCTTGGCATTACTAGCAGAAACAAGAGCTGCCAAATCTTTAAAACTGCTGATCCCAACAAGGCTACTTTTTCTTCCGGCTGTTGCAAGGATTGCTTCTCAATAAGCTCGGGTAATTGTTTGCGACTCTTCTCCTTTCTTTTTGTTTACGTTTTCTGGCAAGGAATTGCTGATCACTACTTCTTTTCATACTCTGTAGGTTCAGATTTGCAAGGTTTATCTTCTCCTTCCTCTGGTTGCCTGATGAAGAGTATCCGTGTCGCCTCTGGGTATGGTTCGCCTTCTTTTCAATGTTGCGGCTCTGCTAGGTCAGCTTATTAACCCATCAATGTTTTGCAGGGCATGTCTGAAGAGGCTACCAAGTCTAATTCCCATCCCACTTCTTCTCAGCAAGCTATGAGCGAGGATGATGCTGCTGATGAAAACGTGGGAAACAGTAATGGTGCGACTCAACCAAGGCCCTCCCTGGAGGAAGGTATTGCAGACGCGGCTCCTGCCGCGACTCCAGTCGCAGCTCCATCCACAACTCCTGCTGCTGGTAGGTATCTACTGAAAATAGAATTCCAGCTCCAGGAAATAGTTCTAAGTCAATCGCAGATGCCATAATTTCTGCTGGAGACAAGCATGCTGCTCTGCTGCGCGGCTTAGTTGAGCAATTTTCTTCAAGTCGCCAGGTACATATACCGTAGCCCCCAAGGATCAAAACCTTGTGTCATCGCACGGGGTGTTGATTCTTTTCCTGCTTCAAATCTCGAGCCCCCAAATTCCTGGATAATTTACCTATGCGTTTTGCTCTGTTTGTTTTCAGCGTGAACTGTCCTTGCTTGATGCTTCTGGCTCAATAAAGGGTAAAGGCATTTCCATAGACCATCCTGAAATGATGCAGTCTCGCCTGGAGCAGCATAATGAGGTCATTAGGGACCAAGATCAGGAAATAAAATCTCTCAAAGGTCAACTCGACTCCTGCGAAGAGCAATTTAAAGAACTTGAAGCTGATATGCAGCAGCGACTCATGGAGAAAGACGAGGTCATTAGATCTTTGCGAGAAGGGCTGCTCTTAAATCTGAATTGATTGATCGCCTGAAGGGGACCACGCAAAGGAACTCGCCGCGCGAGATGAAAAATATAACTCGCTGCTCAAAGCCTTTGAGGGTTTTGGCTCCATGGTCAAATCAGCCGTCCTGCAGCTTGCTGGTTGGTCTTTATTCCTTTAATCATACATATTTTGGGTAACCAACGTTAGTCTCTGACTTGTTTCTTGCCTTTTCTTTCTTTGACATAGGACCTGAGGCCCCAGTGTCCCGCTCCAATTTGAAGGATCAACTGGTATATCTGTCTGACCTCAGCCAGCGCTTCTTAAAGGTTACCAAGGAAGTTATGACGGTAATCTCTCCTGCGACTGATGGCCCAACATCTTGCGAGTATTGGATAAATAAACTGCTCAAGGCTCCACATTATGTCTCTGATTGGAAACGATCCTCTGCTCGCGCCGGAGCCGCGCATGTCTTGACATTGCTTCGAGCATATTATCCAGAGATAGATGTTGGCAAGGTTGCTCGCCACGGCCTGGCGATGAGCGCAGATGATACTGAACTGCCAATAAGCGAGTACTTCGATATCTGGAAAGGGATGCGCGGTATGCCACAAAATTTGTTGATAACTTAGACTTGGGCACTTATCTGATAAATTCAATCTTGATGGGAGCAAGGTGTAAGGAAAAGTCCTCAGGAGCTGAGTCATCTCGGGCTGCCACTCCAGCAACAGTATCTGGTGGCCCTTCTGCTCGTCTGGCGGCGCCCTGATTATTAGGACACCTGCGACTGCAACTGCGAGACAAGCCGCGCCAATTCCCACTCCTGTTGCTCGGAAGAGGAAAAATAAATAATGTGGGACATGCCCGTTAGTCTGTAAGATATTCATGTATTATAAACAGTATTTTGTGACCTATAAGCAGGTTCTTTTCTTGATAATTCCATTAAGTAGACGCTCGCGCGGCTCAGTATTTCCTAGGAACATGTGTGTTCAGGGTCGAGAGCGGCCATGATAGGCAATCAAGCTCGATTGACGCCACACCCCAGTACTTTGGTCGCATAATGCAAGACGCTTCTAGCTTAAGGATTGCCACTAGTTTGGCAAAATTTGAGGTGCGATTGGTACTCGCGATGCTCGTAAGGAGCCCTCAAGGGTCAGTGATATATGAAATTCAAAAGACTCAGCGACTCAATGATAGTTGAGGCGAAACGACAAACCCTTGAATGTCAAGGGTGCCGGCTTTATTTCATAATCACTCGATGTTTTACAGGGTGTTACAGGATGATGCAGGCCCTTTAATGCGGGTTTTCTATTCCCCGCAGGCCATGCATACTTGATACTCATCGCACTTAGTTGCGAATTAATACTCCTAACGGAGTGGGTTGAACACCTGATTGGTTCAATTTTGAGTCGCTAAAGCGACTCGGGTCGAGCATGATAGCTCCGATGTATGTCTCATGTTGAAGCAGAGAGCAACTTTGTTAGGCGATTAGCCGCACTGAGCTGCGACTTATGTTGAGTTGAGTTTGCTTTGTAAGGTCTCACGATAACTGAGCCCCTTTGGCTGGGGTTGTTGATCGAGGCTGGGTCTATGCACATGCGCCATTTCTTGTCTTCTTTTTGTATCAAGGCGACCTCTGGGGCATTATCTTGCTGATGCGCGACTTCTCGGTGGGTATTTACCATCCGGTGGCTGCATCCTGTTGGCCGCTTCCGCGGTACCTCCAACGCGACTCGTTTTGAGCTGCGATACCGATCTGCGACTGATACCCATGTGAAGAGTTGGCGATACAAGCTTCTTCTGCGAGTACTGAGCCTGCGTTCTCGCATTCTAACGCTCTCTGTCTGTCTCCATATATTGTAATAACACCGTTTGGTCCTGGTATCTTTAACTGTAGGTAGACGTAGCAGGGGCGAGCGGTAAATTTGACATAGGCTTCTCTTCCAAAGATGCATGATATGAGCTTTTGACTGCTACAACCTCAAAGTCTAGGAGCTCTGTGCGGAAGTTCCGCTCTGTTCCAAAGCTAACTTCAAGTGTTATCTTTCCGATTGGTCGCGTAACAGCTCCTGGGATTATGCCTTGAATTTCTTTCCTGGATGGTCGCAGCCTTGTCTCGGGTATATTCATTCTTCGGAGCGTGTCTTGATATAGGATGTTTACTCTTCCTCCTCCGTCCATTAGGACCTTACTTAACTTGTATCCCGCGACTTCAGGCGTGACCACAGAGCTGGCTGTCCTGGATCTCTTACTTCTGGGGGGTGATCGCCGCGACTCCAAATAACCGATTGCTCTGTCCAGCGACGATACCTTTCGGCGTTGAAATCTGACCGCTCTTCCGGCTTCCTCCGTTGTTTGTACTTCCACTGTATGAAACTGTCCTATGTTTCTTCTAGGTAAAACGTCAGGCCTTGACGAGAGCTAGATTATTCTTGTGCTGCATCGATCGCTGCGAGCTGTCTGGCGTGTCGCCTTCTTTCCACCTCCGGTAATAATGACATTGCGCCTTTGTGTGACCCGCTGGCCTGCCATCTCTCCTGCGATGTAAGTCGCAAGGCACGTCGAAGATCCCCTTGCAGTTATTAGGGAGTAAGGCCTTATCACTCCTTGCTCCTGCATCTGGTGTGCGCGATGTTCATCTCGCGACTTGTAATTTCCCTGTTGGGTTCTGTGATAAGCCGCCTGCCCCTTTATCTGTCTTTGCGTACTTGTCAGCTTGCCAAAAGCTGGTCGAAACTATCAATCTTGTGCTCAGCGCGACTTAATTTGTGCACCAACGGCTCAAATCTACAGTTCTTTCTCATAGCTTGTATTGCAGCTTGTACTGTTAAGTTTTTGGCGGAGCCAAGGATCTCCGCGATTCTCTTGATCCAGTCGCCGCTTGATTCGTCCTCTTTTTGAATGCATTGTCTAAGGTTTTTCATATCTTCTGTTTGGAATCTGCGATGAACTTGTCCTTCAAGTCTTCCCATGTGCTTATTGATTTTGATGGCAGCCTTAACAGCCAATCCCTAGCTTCTCCCTGTATTGCCAAGTGGAAGTATTTCGCACGTATTTCTTGAGTCACATCAGCCCCTGTTATGCTTGCCTCGTAATCTTCTATCCATAAGGCAGGGTCTTGGTCACTGCGATAGGTGGTGACTCGCTGCGACTCGTCGAAGTTCGGGGGGAAACGAGTGAGCCGTATTTCCTCTCCAAAACATGCTGGTCCTTTCAATAATGAATAGGAGTTTACTGGCGCTGAATCTTCATCTGAATCAGTTTCAATCTGGGATGGCTGAGTCGCTCCGGACGTCCGCGACTCGCCTTCTATCTTCTTTTCTTTTTCCAATGATACCTGCAAACCTGCTAGCTGGTTGACCACTTCTTCGACGCCTTTCTCCTCCCCATGATACCTCTTTTGCGGCTCATTGGGCGTGACTCCATACATATTTGCTTGTTGTAAAGCAGCGGTTTGTAGTAGGTCGATCGCATAGCGAGCTTCCTTATCAGCTCGTGTGTCTCCAACCGGTGCTATCTTTGACAATATCCCTATCGCGGCGTGCACGTTGCTCTCTGGGTCGCCGTGGAACTGTGATTTCATCTCTCCTTGTCCATCTTGATCTGATGTTTTTGCTGCCAACGACGGAGTCGCCACTCTTCTTCTTGGAGTTTCTTGCGCTCAGATGTCGTCTTGGTTCGCACCGCCTGGTGCTTCGGCTGGCAGCGACGGAGTCGTCGACCTTCTTCTTGGAGTTTTTCGCGCTCAGCCGCGAGTCTTTGTGCCTCTTCACAGAGTTCCGTCCTGATAGCTTCAATCTCTTCAATCTTGAGGTCTCCTTCCTGATTTGGTAGAGATCCCCAAACAGGTCTTGACGGGGGGGATGGGCAATCTTGCCGTAGCTTGTTGTAGCTCCTCCAACACGCGGACCCTGACCGGCCGCAGCTCCTTCACCGATTCGCTTCCTTGAGTCGCGTCCATAGATCTGCGACTGACGGATCCGACGAAAACTTTTACTGATCCGATGGGAACGATGTATCCGAACTCGATGCGATCTGCCTCGGGTCCCCACTCTGAGTCGTCGATGAAGGGGACCCCATTGATGTCTTCAACTTGGCCGATGGCGATGTCCTTGAAGCCTGATTTCGATCCTGCGCGGAACGTGACGCTTTTGACCGCAGGCCCCACGGTGGGCGCCAACTGTCGTGGGTTTGTCACGTCAGGTGTCATAGATGACTTCGTAGGTGTGGGATTACGCGAGTCAAGCATCTCCGAGCTTGGGATCGCAGGAACAAAGATCAACACAGATTTACCCAGGTTCGGCCCCCTCAATGTGAGGTAAAAGACCTACTTCCTGCCTACCCTAGATTGGTATTGATATGATAATCGAGGTGTTACAATGGAGGCGATCCGATCTGGTACTCGCCGTATGAGCTAGGGTTTGGGGCTTGATAGCTTGACCCGCTCTAAGTCCTGCGAGTCCTCTTTATATACACAGAGGCTCGCTAGGTTACAAAAGGAAACTTCCCCATAAGGAATACATCCACAGAGGCCTACTCGGAGACTACTTGGTCTTCACGTCCTCCGGGATATGTCTTCTAGATCTTTCCCTTATGGCGGTTCAATATTGGGCTTGTTCCCAAGTGGGCCTTCGTCCGTGCGAGTAAGTTAAGTCGCATTGGGCCGCGGGTTAATCCAGAAAGTATTCCCCCGACAAACGCAACTTGGGCATCAATCGGACCCGCTCACACATCTATATTTTGGGAAAAAGGTGCGCTAAGCTACCCAATATATGCACCGCTCACACGTCTTCCTAGGGTGTGTTCGGTTGTGGAACTAGGTGGAACGGAATGAAACCATTTCATTCCAATAAAATGGAATGTCACGGTTCCATTCCGTTCTGATGTTCGGTTAGACAAAATGAGATGAATGGAATGGTTCGCATAATTTAGGATTAGCAATTCAATTAGCAAAATCAGAGAGGAAAGGGGCCAAATCGGAGAAGGAAGAGGCCAAATCCCGGCCGCCGCCGCCCGCGTCGCCTGGTCCCGGCTGCCGCCGCGCCTCCCTCCCTGGTCCCGGCCGCCGCGCGCCTCCCTCGGGCTGGCTGGCTGGCCGTCGCCGCGCCTCGGGCTGCCTCGGGCTGGCTGGCTAGCCGCCGCCGCGCCTCGAGCTGGCCGCCCGCTCGTCTCTGGCTGGTCGCCGCTCGCGCTGGTCGAGGGGAGAGAGAGGAGACGTTAGCGCGAGGGGAGAGAGAGGAGAGGTTAGCGAGCGAGAGAGAAGTTAGCCAGTCGTTCCACTTGGTCCGGCCGATTCGGCCGGACCAGTGCATTCCGGATCTAGGGAGAATATTCCCTTTTGAGGAACCACCTCGTTCCATTCCGTTTCTCAACCGAACACAAGAACGGGCTCCAGGTGCAGAACCGTTCCATTCCATTCCACCCCATCCCCAAACCGAACACACCCCTAGAGTACTCACCTACATATACTCCGACTCTCCGGCCATCAACTCCACCGCTCACACATTTATTATTTTGGAAAAAGTGTGCTAGGTACCCTATATCTGCACCACTCACTCGTCTTCCCATAGGTCAATGACCCCACGACAGGGGTGTCGTACGTCAGAGGATCCATGTCCCACCTACATATGCTGCGCAAATTATTGTTGTTCTTCTTGTAAGAAAGTCAAACGACTGGGCTAAGGGTGTGTTCGTTTTTTGATGTAGTAGAATGTAATGGAATGGTTCCATTCCATTCCGTTCTGATGGAATGGAACCATTCCATTCTTCTGTTCGGTTGGAACCGAGAAGGTGGAATGGCATGGTTCTGTTTTATTTGATTGGGAAATTAAACATTTATTAATTGACCCCAAACTAGGTGAAATCGAGTTGACAAAGGCAAATTAGGAGAAGGGCAGCACATGTTCTTTCGTATTGCAAAATCGAGATGGGTGATGCATGTAAAATGCATACATGAACTTTGCACTATATCACACATATTCCAATCATATTTGCATCATATAAGGGTTATATTACTGTTATTTAATGATTTTAGGAAATAAATCAATTGTTTCCTATTTTTATGGAATTAACCCTGCGCAGGCAGAAAACCCTATTTCTTTCCTTTTATGTTTCAGGGACCCAAACGTCGTACAAAAATTATGGAAAAATACAGGCGTCAGTATTTTGGAAGGAGGAAGACCTCGGAGCGAAGGAAGCAAGCAAACGGAGGCCAGAAGGCAAAAGGGGGTGGCCCACGCGGCCAGTACTGTGGCCGCGTGGGGCCCACTCATTTGGCCCTCGTGGCTCCGCTGCCGTCGATCTTTCGTCCACCGCCTTCGTTTTGACCTAAAAACGCCTATAAAAAAGGTCCCCTGGCGTTTCGCGAAGGGAGCGCCGCAAAAACACAGAAACACCGAAACGGAGATCAGGAGCTGCAGATTGGAGGGGGAAAACTCCGGCGGGGCGCTGCCGGTGTGGTCTCCATCCTCTCCATCGACTTCTCCACCGTCTCCATGATGAAGAGGGAGTAGTCCACCTCTGGACTATGGGTTTGTGGAAGTAACTTATGTATCTCTCCTCTCTTGAGCTTCACTAATTAGTACCGTATGAGCTGCTGAACATGATTACGGTCATATTTGTAATACCTATGTGGTGGATCTTTCTATGAGTTAATATATGTTTGAGATTGCAATGTTTGTTTCAGTTATGAGTATAGATGCATATTATGTACCCCGTTCTTGTCTACTTGTTATGATCAAGCATGTTTATGAGAGCGTGTGTGGGGGAACGTGTGCATTAGTTGGAGTAACGGGGAGTGGTGAGTGCGGTAAGCTGACAACTTAATATCGCGATCCACTTGGGTGTTTACCTTACTTTGTTACCTCACTAGGGATAAACAAAAATACCATGCTGCAAGGGTTGAGGGTGACCAAGCTTCTTCCTGTGACTAGATCCAGCATGTTCTTATTTTCACTTCATGTCATGAAACTTATTGCTATACTCTGAGTCATCTTAATTACTGAGGTGTTATGATTTGGTTCGCATCTTGGTGGAGTATAAGAGAGACTAATAACCAAAAGGTCTCTATGTTAGGACGTGATGCCCATATATCTAAGTAACTTGTTATCAAACTTTGTGTTGCAATCTCATATGTTAACTGTGTGTGTTCCATTGTCTGCCACTTTATAAAGAGAGAGTGCATTTGTGAAACCATGAACCCCGGTCCATTTTTAATCATAAGAAACACCTTTCCAACACCATATACCACTTTTCTATTTTCAGCCATCATTAAATCCGAAAATACAAAAATACTTTTCATCTTGCATACATCATTAAAAAACCCAAAAATATCATTTACCATTGCATCCACCACCATTGCATATTTATTTCCTGTTTGCATTGCATAACTATCTTGATATCATTCTTACACCTTGTGCTTGACAACCACAGGTGAGGTTGAGGACCAAAACATTTAACTTTGTTTTGTAGGTAACCAAAAGAAGGATAAGAAGATATATCTTCACTACTGATTCCCCGAGAGTTCGATATTAAACCCTCGAGTCACCCTCGTGGGGAAAACGTCTTCCACTACTACACACTCTGCACTTGGAGTCTCAACCTAACCCATTTACTTTTCACGCAGGTAACACGCGAAGGGCAGCAATGTTTTCTGGCGTGTAACTCTTGAAGGGCCATCAAGACTGTTTTCTGGCGCCGTTGCCGGGGAATCATAGCTGAGAGATTTATCCAAGGGTGTGCATCATCGCATTCATCTCACAACGAAGTCAACTTCACCAACTTGTGCTAACACCTAAGCTTGGGGAGGTTGCACCTACGTGAGCACCATCTTATCCATCTTTACTTACAAAGCAATTTATTTGTTTTGTTAGTGTCATTGCATATCATATTCCGCTTGCATATTTATTTTCAGTTTTGCATAAAAAATAAAAATACAAAAAAACTTGCTAAAATGGGAGAAAGAACTAAATTGTGTGACTACACAAACACTCCAAATGATCAATTTATTGCTAGAGCTATTGCCACACCTAAGATAAATGCTGAGAGTTATGAAGTAAGTCCTAGTTTGTTGAACTTGATAACTAGGGAACAATTTGGTGGTAGTGCTATGGAGGATGCCTCTATGCATCTTCATGACTTTGTTGAAATATGTGACATGCAAAAGTTTAAAAATGTGGAAAGTGATATCCTAAAACTGAAGTTATTTCCTTTCTCACTTAGAGGAAAAGCTAAAGAGTGGTTGCATTCATTACCTATTGATAGCATTAAAACTTGGGATGATCTAAAAGAAGCTTTCATTAAGAAATATTATCCCCCTGTTAAAATTTTGCAAAATAGAAACAACATTCTTTCTTTTAGGCAAAATGAAAATGAACATGTTGCTATGGCTTGGGATAGGATAAAACTTATGCTTAGAACTTGTCCCTCACATGGAGTTAATGAATGGACCATATTACACTCTTTCTACAATGGTTTAAACTACATGTCTAGAAATATACTTGATTCTGCTGCTGGAGGTGCTTTTATGAGTAAGACTATAGTAGAAGCTAAAAACATATTGGAAAGCATTTTGCAAAACTATAGTCAATGGCATACTGATAGGGCACCCAACCCATCTAAGAAAGTGAATTCTATTGAGGAAACTAATGATTTGTCATCTAAAATGGATACTATTCTTGCTTTGCTTAATAAACCTAGTGTTGAAAATGTTCCTTTGCAAGAACTAGTTGGTAACAATTCTGAAAATATTGATGTCAACTTCATTAGGAACTATGGTAATAATGGGTATGGTAACAACAATTATAACTCTACAATAAACCCCCATATGTGCCAAATAAATATGCTTCTAGTGGTAATGTTTCTAGTGACTTGGAAAACACCATTAGATCTTTTATATCTACTCAAAAGGAGCTTAATAAGGAATTTATCTCTAAGTTTGAAAAACAAGACTCTTGTTTGAAAGGGTAGATCAGCTTACTAAGGAAGTCTCATCATTAAAGAGCATCATTACAGCCCAAAAACATGAGGAAACAATTAAATATTGCCAAGAGGTTATCAATAAGTCTTGGGAACACATTCATGAGCAAGAGAGAATTGCTAAAGAATCTATTGGGGTAATGAAAGAGGTAGAAGTTGAGGAAGTTAAAATGCTTAGTGAAGTCAAGGATCCTTTGCTTGACTTAGAAAATTGTAGCTTGCATGAATTAATATCTATCTTACAAAAATTTGCAAGTGATCCTTCCATCAACACTAATCAAGCTGGCTTTGGTTCTTATATTGCTAATCATGTCTTGAAAGAAAAGATTGCTAGGTACAACCAAGAGGCTATGATACCACCTAAGCTTGGGGATATGTGGATTCCTAAGGTACTAGTAACTATTGGAAAAGAGACACACCATGCTATACTTGATCTAGGATCTAGTGTCTCTGTTTTATCTAAAGAACTATATGAAGTGCTTGAATTGAAAAATCTTGAAAAATGCTCTATTGAACTTGCACTTGCTGATGACTCTATTAAACATGCTTTAGGAAAAGTAAGTGATGTTATGGTGGAGTTACATATGACTTTTGTGCCTGTGGATTTTCTAATCATGGATATGGGGAATAAAACCTCTAGTCCTATTATTCTTGGAAGACCTTTTCTTCGTACCACAGGTGCCATCATTGATTCAAAGGAAGGGAATGTGAAGTTTCAGTTTCCACACAAGAAGTGCATGGAACACTTCCCAAGGAAGAGGGAACCACCAAAGTTCAAGCTCCCTCATGAGCTTCGTCCACAATAAACAACAAGTAAGAAGCCTAGCTATATGGCTATAAAGAAAGCGCTTTGCGGGAGGCAACCCGGTTATTTTTTGTGTGATTTTCTTTGTGTCCTCTTGCTGTAACAAGAGACTTTGTGTCTAGTTTAGGTTCTGGAATTTTAATAAAGTGCCAAGTTTTACCCTTTTTGGTTTGAAAAAGTTGCTTATAGCGTTCGGAGATTTTATTCCTGCACGAATCAGTGCACGGTATGATTTTTAATTCTTATTCTGTAACTCCGAATGAGCTCATATTTGAACTGTAGTTGCAACTTTTCATCCTCTGTATGCATGAATTTTTCGGAATTTTTCGAGAAAGTTTGGTAGGGTAGAAAAATACGTTTTGCTGCTGCTGTTTTTCTGGACAGATTCTGTCCCATTTTGTTTGATGCATGCTTTGAGCTTTTAAGTTGAATCTTTTTGATCCAATTGAGTTTATGAGTAGGCATACAACATTATACACTTTCTGGACATTCATATGAATTTTTGTTCAAGGATTATATGCAGCAAGAAACTATTTGTTTATCACTATTAATGCACCCCACAGAAAAGAAATGGGAGAAACGGTGTTTTGAAGTTTTTTCACAGGGATTGGAGGAGATGCACCAAGAGCTATCCAAGGATGGTGAAGACCATAAGCTTGGGGATGTGAAGACAACCCCGCTGGACCTACACACTCTCGGTTTGCGCACGTCCAACTTCTGTTTTTCGATCGAAACACTTTATCGCATAAACTTGGAGCGTCTTTTGTTTTGTTTTGGTTTGATTTGTTTGAGAGACCACCACACTATCATTTATATATGGAGAGCTACTGGAAATATGGGTTGAAATATGTTGGATGCTTTTATAAGATTGGGAAAAGGGATGTTTGAGTTGATTTTTAATGATACATATAGTTGCATGATTCATGAGCTTGTTTATGAGTAATAGTTTGCAAATCTTTTTGAAGAGCTATACTTATTCATGTTTTGGTGCTGATTGTTATTTTACTTGGTTTAACATGGATTAGTTAGTTCTATGGACACTCATGCATGCATCTAGATGGTCAACTTTCTCCCTTTTGCTAGCCCAAACATTCCAACAAGTCAAAACTTGTTTCCAACACCTTCAACCAAAGTTATTCCAGTGAGTCCACCATATCTACCTACTAGCTATATGCTATTCCGAGTATGTTCATCATGATATTTGTGTTATCTATACCTCTGAATGAAAATGATTATGTTATTGATTGCCATGGGAAAAGTTGGTTATATAGCTCTCACGAACTTGATGCACATTTTACTATCATTGCTATAAATAAAACATGACCCATTGTGATTAAGATTATGATGCTAGTGGCTTGATAAATGTCCAAGGTTGGGAGTTAGCCCATATGTGCTGTCACATGCAAAGCTTTCAACATGCTCCATTTAGTTGATATCATGTGCTTTTGTCTATGGATGCCTATCATGGTGAAATAAGGGGGAAAGATTTAGTTTGAATGAGTTTGTATAAATGGTTAGAGAGACGCCTGGGCCGCTAATCTAAGCCATGCATTATTCATGGTGGAAATTTACTTACATGCTATGGTGAATTATCTATGACACACCTTACAATAAAAAGCTATTCCAATGGTAAATAAAAAGGGTGTTGAGGTTTTCATCTTGTTTGTTTGTCTTGTCATTTTGATATGGGCTTGTTCCATATCCTGGGACAAGAGGTACCCCAGTTGACGCTCTTGATGATACTATTATTACTTACAATGATAGATAACTTGAACTTGCTTTTCCCAAGTTGAGTAACTCATGGTGTAGGTACTTGTATTCAAGGGGCATGAGACATCCAACCTTTACTTTGTCAAGCACACTACTCATATTTGCTCTCACATTAAACTATAATCATTCAAGATGCTATGATAGGGGAATGAGAGCTTGACACCAAGTATTACCACATTGCAATCATTAACTTAAGTAGGAGAGTTTGGAGGTTAGATGAAACTTATGCATGCTTTACCTCTACTCACTTATTCATCTTTCCAAAGTGTCCACCAAACATATTCAGATTTTCATTATCACTCTATGGACCACATGTATGCAAAAGTAAGAATGTCCATATTACTTGCTACTATGTTACACTTTGTGAACTATCATTGAACATCCTTGCATTGAATACTTGATATCACTTCATAAACTGTTTTGCATATTGCTACTCCTTTGAAGAATGAATCATTTGACTCTATGTAGCAGTAGCAATCATCTTTGATATCCATTGTTAGTGCTATATTGCAAAGCCCATGTTAGTTTTATCACCTTCATACTTGATGTCTACGCACGCTTCTATTCTTGTAGACAGTGTTGGGCCTCCAAGTGCAGAGGTTTGTAGAACAGCAGCAAGTTTCACTTAAGTGAATCACCCAAGGTTTATCGAACTCAGGGAGGTAGAGGTCAAAGTTATCCCTCTCAAGCAACCATGCAATTAAGATACAAGAAGTCTCTTGTGTCCCCAACACACCTAATACACTTGTCAGATGTATAGGTGCACTAGTTCGGCGAAGAGATATTAAAATACAAGTGATATGGATGATTATAAATGGTAATTGCAATCTGAAATAAAAATGGCAGCAAGCAAACATGTAGCAGAACTGGTTGTAAACGGTGTTTCAATGCTTAGAAACAAGGCCTAGGGATCATATTTCACTAGTGGACACTCTCAACAATAATAATATAATTGAATACATAGATATTTCCTCTTCACTATGCTACTCTGAGTTATTCTCTCGTTGGATAACGAACACCAATCCACCGCGTAGGGCTATAAAAGCACACCTTAAAGTCGCATTCCATATCTAGGGAACCCACACTGTCAACTTGAGCGCCCTAAATAGTACTAGACAAACACCGCAATTTCATAGAGACATCCAACGCAAATAATAACTCATGATAAGTATTCCTGTTATCTTTAGCCTAAGAGCCACACACGGGGCGCACAATGTCAACTTCGCACCGTGGGACAAAGGTGACTCCGGAGATTACATTAATAAAACCACTTGAGTAGCATATAAGATAATGAAGAGTACATCTATGGATTCAACTAGATTATAAAGCTCATGATCACATAAAGATCACACCATGGGAGAGAGATAGACCACATAGCTACCGGTAGAGCCCTCAGCCCGATGAAGAACTACTCCCTCCTCATCATGGGAGGCAGCAACGACGATGATGGAGGCGGTGGCGTCGATGGAGATGGCTCCGGAGGCAATTCCCTGTCCCGGCAAGGTGCCGAAACAGAGATTTATGTCCCCCGAATTAGGGTTTTTGGTGGCGGCGGAGCTCTGGAACTTTTCTGGGAAATCGTCAATTGTGTTAGGGTTTAATCCGCGGGGGCTATTTATGGTCCAAAGGGCAGCTTCAGAAGGTTCCCGAGGCAGCCACACGTGGCCTCGGCGCGGGTCAGGGTTTTCCTGGCCGAGCCGACTTGTCGGGCCTGCACAGACCGCATACGAACTCCGATGGAGATGAACCTTTTGTATAAAACGTGCCGCGGAAAATTCCCGGCAACTTTTGCGACTAGACTTTTTCCATTTGACGTCGTCTTCAGGCCCGAACGTGACGATCTTTGAAAATAGTTTTCAGACAGATTTCTGGAAAGTCCCAATTTGACTCCAACAAGGTTTGCTTTGCCCAATTTTGATAATTTCTACACATCAAAGTGTAAAACAAGAACATTGTGCACTTTGGCAACTATTAGTAGGTTAGTCCAATAAATATCATAATATGATATAAAGTGCATATAAAACATGTGACAATTGATATAAAACATGCATGGAACATCAAAATTATAGATACGTTTGAGACGTATCAGCATCCCCAAGCTTAGTTCCTACTCGTCCTCGAGTAGGTAAACGATAAAACAATAATTTTTGAAGTGACATGCTACCAACATAATCTTGATCTAATAATGATGTAATGGTAAGTGAGCTGAGATCAAATCATTCAAAGCAAATGTCTATAATTGATATTAAATAAGAGATAATAAAGCAAGATAGTTAAACAAGCTAAAAGTTTTCATGAATGACGGCCTTTAAGACATGAAACCGTACAAGGTTCATTATAAATGTTTTAAGTATCCAGTGTAGGAGTTCTATCCTTCAATTCCAAGCATCAAGCATTTTTCATAACATAGAGAACGGATCCAGTCAAGTAAAAGTAAACATGAACGTCATGGATCCACTGTTTCGAAGTCTACTCAACTGGTGAGCGTAAGCATTTAATATCGGCATCAGGATGTTATGGAAAGAGAACGTTAATGGGGGTTTGGAAGGCAAATGGAAGAAAGTCTCACAACGCTATAAGTGATCATTAGACAAGAGGAAGTCTTATAATCGAAGCTATGCAAGGAGTAGTGATTGCCATGCAACGGATGCACAGAGAGCTATATGTGTATGAAAGCTCTCCAATGGAACTAGTGGGGTGCATCCAACTCGGTTGCTCACGAAGACCTAGAGCACTTTTGAGGAAGCTCATCATTGGAATATACAACCCAAGTTCTATAACGTAATATTCCCCACATAGTTATACTAGTAAAGCATGAAAACTCTCTCAAATGGAGCATAGGTGCTAAACATGAGCACAAATGATGACTATGAATACTGCAAGTGCTAAACATGAGCACAACTTTGATAAAGGATAGTAGTGTTGCCCCCCTTTTCTTTATTCTTTTTTTTCTTTTTTTCTGTTTCACTTTTCGATGGCCTCCATGGCTCTTTTCTAGCAGGGGCAACACTCTAATATGATTACAAACTTTTTGGTACAAATAACTCATAATGAACAAAACATGATGTATAAAACTGTATGCCTCTGCCAGTGTAGCAGGATGTGCAATGATCTAGCGTAACATGGGTAAACCACACATCAGCTGTATAGAATCATGCAAAGCAATATATAAATGATAAATGACAACAAGTCATGTAATGTAAGATGGAAGTTGCATGGCAATATATCTCGGAACAGCTATGGAAATGCTGTGGAAGGTAGGTATGGTGGCTGTTTTGAGAAAGATGTATGGGCTTATGTGTAGGAGAATAAGAGGAAGTCCTCCCACGGGTTTTGGATGTACAGGCGAAGTTTGCACAACTCTCAATGTGAGAAAAGGCAATGCACAGCACCGAAGAGGCTAGCAAATTTGGATGGTGGAAGTGCCAAAACCGTAGCTTAACATTAGTCAAAAAGAACTCACAAGTTTATTGCAAACAACTAGCAGGTTCAACATTAAGCGCATGGTTAACATTTACCCCAAGGAGGGCCGTTCACGGCGGCACAAGTACCCCGTTAGATCCCTCGACCTTCACACACAACCTAGTTATTACGAACCACTTTTCAGACATGGAAAGCTATCAAGTCCAACTACACCTTCAACAATTTTAGTGTTTGTAGTACGGTGCAAGCTTAAAGACAATAATCCACTAATGATTTTAACTTAATTAACCAGCAAGCTTTACCATCTATTACTTAATACCTCAAAACGTTTGCAAGGAATCAGGTTACCAAAGTTCAATGATCTACAAGATTATGCAAGTTTTCATTATACCACTACCACACGCAACATTTTCTAAACCAACATATTAACCAAGCAACTCTCCAAACAAATATAATTGAAGCAAGAGAGTACTTTCTACAAAAGAACTAATAGCTCTGACAAGAGGTACATGAAAACCAAGAGCTAGAAGCTAAACAGCGCGAAAATTGAATACTCAACAGATATAAGTGAAGAACAAGAGTATTCCAAGAAAAAGCGGAGCGTGTCTCTCTCCCAATCAAGAATGCTAGGGTCCAGTCAAGCTTTATTGAAAATAAAAGTGCAATACTGAAAATAAAAGCATACAGACGCTCCAAGAAAAGCACATATGATGTGAAAGAATTAAAATATAGTTTCACTAGAGATGACCTGATAATTTTGACGATGAAGAAGGGGATGCCTTGGGCATCCCCAAGCTTAGACGCTTGAGTCTTCTTGAAATATGCTGGGGAGATCCATGGGAGCCTCCCCAAGCTTGAGCTCTTCACTCTTCTCCATCCTATTATATCACTCTTCCCTCTTGACACTTGAAAACTTCCGTCATACCAAACTCAAAGCAAATCTCATTAGAGGGTTAGTGCACAATCAAAAACTCACATGTTCTATAAAGACGCAATATGACTTGTTTCTTTAAACATTAGCTACTGCCACTGATGTTATGTGAAGTTCTAGAATTTCACTCAACACTAGTAAAAGAGAGAATGCAAAATAAAAAGGCATAATCTGTCTAAAACAGAACAGTCCGCAAAGACGAATTGTTTCGAGTCACTTACGACGCTCAGATCGAAAAACTCTAGTCTAATGAAAGATTCAGACATTCATAAAGATTACGCACAAAAAATTGCAGATTTAATTAACAATCTGGTGATTTTAAAAATTTCGTACAGTGAACAGCAAAAATCTGTTTCTGCGCAGCAATCAAAATTAAGCATCGTCTTAACATTAGAGGCCACTCTTGGCACAACAATGCGAGAAAATAAAGATACAAAGGAGTTGCTACAGAAGTAAACAACACCTTGACTCAAATAAAATAAAAATAGCAGAAAATAAAAATAATGGGTTGTCTCCCACAAGCGCTTTTCTTTAAAGCCTTTTAGCTAGGCATGATAATTTTGATGATGCTCTCATATGTATAAGAGGTGAATATGAAAGAGCATCAAGAAGCAAATATCAACCACATTTAAGTCTAACCCACTTCCTATGCAAAGGAATCTTGTAAGAAAATAAATCAATAAAGCACAAAGTGACTATCATAGGAAGGCAAAACAAGTGCAACAACAAAACTTTCAACATAAAGAGAGGAGACTTAATATTATTGTGATGTATGAATCCATGTCTCCCTCTCTCATAATAACTTTCAGTAGCATCGTTGATAAAATCCACAATATAACCATCACATGAAACATTCTTATCATGATCCATATGCATAAAAGTATCAATATTTTCCACATAAGCAAAGTTCTTTTTATTAATAACAATAGGAGTAGGATCATTATGAATAACTTGAACATGATAGACAAGTTCTATATTAGAGGGATGGTTGTGAGTAATCTCTCCATAATTATGATAAGCTTCATGAGGATGATTGTAATTATAACCTATGTCATATTTATCATCACAATGATTATCAAAGACCGGAGGCATAGTATCATCATAAACAATAGAATAGTTATCTTCCAAAGTCTGTTCATTTGTAAACATATCATCATCATTTTTACTAGAAGAGAGGTCTCAAATATATAATCATCATTAGCAAAAGGATTTTCAAACACCTCATCCCCAAGCTTAATGCTTCCTTTATCATCATTGGAAGGAACATGGATAGTACTAATAGTATAGCAATTATTAACATCATCATTTTCAGAATTGGAACCCAAAAGATTTTCAATACCAAAAGTAGTGTGCTTTTCCCAATCATGATCACTACTATAAGTAACAGGCATAGGATCATCATCGAATTCAGACTCATCAGCAACAACTATAATAGGAGCAATATGCTTAGGGGAAGATACCGTTTCCTCTCTCTTTTTACTCCTCTTCTTCTTCTTTCCCTCTTTAGGAGGGAGAGGCTTGAAAGGAGGCTTCACCACATACCCTGGTTTATTGTTAGAAACAATAGAAGAAGCTTGGAGGATTCCTCTTTTTCATTAATAAGAGTAAAACAAACATTAGTCCTTTCATATTTTGGTAAAGTCGATCCATCTTTTATAATATTTTGTATGTAAGTATTGGCATGGCAATTGTTAGCACAATAGAGATGACATCCATGCAATACGCTATTCATATCAAAAGCACTCATATCTAACGAAGAAGTTTTTCGTGATAACTCTTCACACCCCAAAAATAATGTAAGTTCATCATGCTGATTAGGAGTGATCATGTTATCACAAAAGTCTTCCGCAATATCCTTATTAGAACCTGAGCATTGGAATTCGAAGTGACCCTTTTTATAGCAAAGTTCACAAATAAAAGGATAGAGGGCACAAACTTTTTCAGCAAGATCATTTAGAGCCCTGTGCCACAGTCTAGTTTTTTCATTCCTATGATGGATACAATAATCTTCTTCGATTTGATTCTTTTCACAAGGTCTAAGTGCTCCACAAAAATTAACATGCTTATAAGAAATAGTATTTTCAGAAGTTTGAGCATGTTTATTGCAATCATTAGTAACAATTTCATTTTCCATGCAAGTGTCTTTGAAAGGTTCATGATACATTTCCCAATTTTCTTTAGGAACATTAATATGAGAAGCAAAGGCTCTACAATAATCAACAATAATTTGAGAATCAAGACCATATTTAGCACTAAGCTCATGAAAACTAGCAGTTTCAGCAAAAGACTTAATGCAATCATATTCATAGTTTATACCTGATTCTTTACCTTTGTCATTCTCCCAATCTTCAGTATTGCCTTGAATTGTTTCAAGAAGATCCCACTTAGCTTCAACCTTCTTACTCGTGAAAGAACCCTCTGAACAGGCATCTAGATAATCCTTGTAATGACCTGAAAGCCTTGCATAAAAATTAGTAACAATTATTTCCTCAGGAAGCCCATGGTTAGGACATTTGAGTATTAATGTTTTCAGTCTTTCTCAAGCTTGAGCAATGCTTTCTCCATCACGAGGACAAAAATTATAAATGTAATTCCTATCTAAATGCATTTCATAAGGAGGATAAAATTTAGAGTCAAAGAGAAATTCAAGCTCCTTCCACTCCGAATGATGAGGATCATCCAGTAGATCATACCAGTCCCTAGCTTTGTCCTTAAGTGACAATGGAAATAATTTCTTCATGGCATTTTCCCTTGATAAACCTGCAACCTTAAACAACTCACAAAGTTCTGTAAGTTTCAACAAGTGATCACGTGGATGGACTGTTCCATCCCCTGCATAACGTTCATCCATAACCTTTTCAACAATTTCCATAGGTATTTCAAAAGGAATACTTTCAGTAGATGGATTTAGAATATCACAAGCATTATTAGAATTATCACGTATGGGAGACAAAGTATTATCAAAGCAAATTTTCTCCTCCAAAGCTGGGGAACTAAAAAGATCATTTTCAAAACTAGCTTCCCCAAGCTTAGACTTTTCCATAGCATTAGCAATAATGGTGTTCAAAGAATTCATGCTAATAACATTGCTATCACTATTATGCAAACAAACTTCCATAGGTTTTTTAATTTTCTCTTCAAAAGCATCATGTCCTAATTCAATATAAAGTTCATAAAGATCTCTAATTTTTTTGTTGTTTTCCATTAAGCCTAACTAGTAAAATAAAAACAAGAAACAAAAAGATATAATTGCAGAATCTAAAGGAAATACCTTCGAGCACTCACACGTTAGCAACAGTGCTAGAAAATAGCTAAGTAGCTGGAGGATGTGAGTCCCTTTTACTTTACCTCCCCGGCAACGGCGCCAGAAAATAGCTTGATGTCTACGCACGCTTCTATTCTTGTAGACAGTGTTGGGCCTCCAAGTGCAGAGGTTTGTAGAACAGCAGCAAGTTTCACTTAAGTGAATCACCCAAGGTTTATCGAAATCAGGGAGGTAGAGGTCAAAGTTATCCCTCTCAAGCAACCATGCAATTAAGATACAAGAAGTCTCTTGTGTCCCCAACACACCTAATACACTTGTCAGATGTATAGGTGCACTAGTTCGGCGAAGAGATATTAAAATACAAGTGATATGGATGATTATAAATGGTAATTGCAATCTGAAATAAAAATGGCAGCAAGCAAACATGTAGCAGAACTGGTTGTAAACGGTGTTTCAATGCTTAGAAACAAGGCCTAGGGATCATACTTTCACTAGTGAACACTCTCAGCAATAATAATATAATTGAATACATAGATATTTTCTCTTCACTATGCTACTCTGATACTCTGCATCGGCAGTCCTATGCTTCCGACTCAGTTCTCAACTTCTCATCCCCTCTCTTGCGTCTAGATTGTTTATTTGCTGTGTGACGTGACGAGGCCTGCTGGGCAGTGCTCAAATTAAGTAGCAGCAGGTTAGTTTCTTTACCTCGGGCCTTGGTCCATCAACTGATTCTTGATGATTTTCCTTGCTAGCCATCGGTGGGTCTTTGGATTAGCTCCTCTTCTTATTACAAATAGAACTACAGGTCGCCTAAGTATGCCAATTCCTTCGTCTCAAAACAAATAATATGCCAATTCCTATGTGAATGAGGAAATCGCTGCTAGCTATCTGTGGATCTTGGCTAGAAAAAACATGTTCCTATATTACTTGCAATGTAATTTTTGTGTAAATCAAGAAATTAAGGGCATTTTCAAGCTTGAAAATCGTCCCTTAATGTTACGTAAAATTGTAGCAAAATTAGCGTAAGAGTTCATTTGGCGGCCAATTTTTTTTTGCCCCCTCTTTGCTTTTGGTCAAGCTCCGCCACTGTACCGTGACGTTTTAGCGGCCGATTGGCCATACGACCGTAGCACCATTAACTTTCACATCTCTGAGTGGTTCTTGAGAGACTACGTGGAGCGTGATTGTATTTTCTTTCGACAGTCCCAACGAAACCAAACACACTATGGCCAATCCGACGTGTTGTGGTTCAGTGAACCCCCCTTCTCCTCTCCCGAAAAAAGGCGACCCACGCTCCCTCCCCCTTGCCGGTAGATCGCCGGCCCCCGTCTCCCTCGCCGGCCCGTCCGGTGCAGGAGTTCGGGTGTGCCCCCGATCTACCGGTGGGGTGTGTAGTTTTTCTCTCCATTAGGGGGCTCTTTTCTTAGGGTTAGGGTTGCTCCGTCCGCCATTTCGTCCCTTCCGGAGGTGGTGGCGGCGGCGCCGGTCAGGACCTCCTCCGGCTTCTCTCCTAGCTCCGGTGCCGCTCGCGGCAGCAGATCTGGAGGCTGCCTCATGTGGTCAGGTAGGATGTGGCTGTCCGGCGTTTCGGCCCTTCGGGCGGTGGCGGCGGCGGCCCAAATAATTCCCCCCTTCGGTTGCTATCCGGGTGCTGGCGGTGGTGGCGTCGCCGCCATCTTCTTTCCCGGTGCTGGTGGCGGACGGTTGGGCAGTCCTTTCCCTCTCTTGCGTTGTCAAGGGAGTGGAGTTGTTCTTCGGACCGGCCGGCTTCGCCGGGCGGGTTTCCGTATTATCTCCGGGCAGTCTGCTCCTACGGTGGCGACGGCTCCGGTTCGTCAGGTCTCTTCTTCGTGCAAGGAGGACTCAATGCAGTGGGGCGCGGCTAGCCTCTCTCTGGTCAAGCGCTCTCGTGGTCTGCGTTTGTGGGACAAAGGTGACTCCGGAGATTACATTAATAAAACCACTTGAGTAGCATATAAGATAATGAAGAGTACATCTATGGATTCAACTAGATTACAAAGCTCATGATCACATAAAGATCACACCATGGGAGAGAGAGATAGACCACATAGCTACCGGTAGAGCCCTCAGCCCCGATGAAGAACTACTCCCTCCTCATCATGGGAGGCAGCAACGACGATGATGGAGGCGGTGGCGTCGATGGAGATGGCTCCGGGGGCAATTCCCTGTCCCGGCAAGGTGCCGAAACAGAGACTTCTGTCCCCCGAATTAGGATTTTTTGTGGCGGCGGAGCTCTGGAACTTTTCTGGGGAAATCGTCAATTGTGTTAGGGTTCACTCCGCGGGGCTATTTATGGTCCAAAGGGCAGCTTCAGAAGGTTCCCGAGGCAGCCACACGTGGCCTCGGCGCGGGTCAGGGTTTTCCTGGCCGAGCCGACTTGTCGGGCCTGCACAGGCCGCATACGAACTCTGATGGAGATGAACCTTTTGTATAAAACGTGCGGCGGAAAATTCCCGGCAACTTTTGCGACTAGACTTTTTCTATTTGACGTCGTCTTCAGGCCCGAACGTGACGATCTTTAAAAATAGTTTTCAGACAGATTTCTGGAAAGTCCCAATTTGACTCCAACAAGGTTTGCTTTGCCCAATTTTGATAATTTCTACACATCAAAGTGTAAAACAAGAACATTGTGCACTTTGGCAACTATTAGTAGGCTAGTCCAATAAATGTCATAATATGATATAAAGTGCATATAAAACATGTGACAATTGATATAAAACATGCATGAAACATCAAAAATTATAGATACGTTTGAGACGTATCAATACTCGAGGACGAGTATTGGTTAAGCTTGAGGATGTTGATGCATGTAAAATGCATACATGAACTTTGCACTATATCACACATATTCCAATCATATTTGCATCATATAAGGGTTATATTACTGTTATTTAATGATTTTAGGAAATAAATCAATTATTTCCTATTTTTATGGAATTAACCCTGCGCAGGCAGAAAACCCTATTTCTTTCCTTTTATGTTTCAGGGACCCAAACATCGTCCAAAAAATTATGGAAAAATACAGGCGTCAGTATTTTGGAAGGAGGAAGACCTCGGAGCGAAGGAAGCAAGCAAACGGAGGCCAGAAGGCCAAAAGGGGTGGCCCACGCGGCCAGGTACTGTGGCCGCGTGGGGCCCACTCATTTGGCCCTCGTGGCTCCGCTGCCGTCGATCTTTCGTCCACCTAAAAACGCCTATAAGAAAGTTCCCCTGGCTTTCGCGAAGGGAGCGCCGCAAAAACACAGAAACACCGAAACGGAGATCAGGAGCTGCAGATTGGAGGGGGAAAACTCCGGCGGGGCGCTGCCGTGTGGTCTCCATCCTCTCCATCGACTTCTCCACCGTCTCCATGATGAAGATGGAGTAGTCCACCTCTGGACTATGGGTTTGTGGAAGTAACTTATGTATCTCTCCTCTCTTGAGCTTCACTAATTAGTACCGTATGAGCTGCTGAACATGATTACGGTCATATTTGTAATACCTATGTGGTGGATCTTTCTATGAGTTAATATATGTTTGAGATTGCAATGTTTGTTTCAGTTATGAGTATAGATGCATATTATGTACCCCGTTCTTATCTACTTGTTATGATCAAGCATGTTTATGAGAGCGTGTGTGGGGGAACGTGTGCATTAGTTGGACTAACGGGCAGTGGTGAGTGCGGTAAGCTGACAACTTAATATCGCGATCCACTTGGGTGTTTACCTTACTTTGTTACCTCACTAGGGATAAACAAAAATATCATGCTGCAAGGGTTGAGGGTGATCGAGTTTCTTCCTGTGACTAGATCCAGCATGTTCTTATTTTCACTTCATGTCATGAAACTTATTGCTATACTCTGAGTCATCTTAATTACTGAGGTGTTATAATTTGGTTCGCATCTTGGTGGAGTATAAGAGAGACTAATAATCAAAAGGTCTCTATGTTAGGACGTGATGCCCATATATCTAAGTAACTTGTTATCAAACTTTGTGTTGCAATCTCATATGTTAATTCTGTGTGTGTTCCATTGTCTGCCACTTTATAAAGAGATAGTGCATTTGTGAAACCATGAACCCCGGTCCATTTTTAATCATAAGAAACACCTTTCCAACACCATATACCACTTTTCTATTTTTAGCCATCATTAAATCCGAAAATACAAAAATAATTTTCATCTTGCATACATCATTAAAATACACAAAAATATCATTTACCATTGCATCCACCACCATTGCATATTTATTTCCTGTTTGCATTGCATAACTATCTTGATATCATTCTTACACCTTGTGCTTGACAACCACAGGTGAGGTTGAGGAATAAAACATTTAACTTTGTTTTGTAGGTAACCAAAAGAAGGATAAGAAGATATATCTTCACTACTGATTCCTCGAGAGTTCGATATTAAACCCTCGAGTCACCCGTCGTGGGGAAAACTGTCTTCCACTACTACACACTCTGCACTTGGAGTCTCAACCTAACCCATTTACTTTTCACGCAGGTACCACGCGAAGGGGCTAGCAACTGTTTTCTGGCACCATTGTGGGGTAACTACGTGAAGGGCCATCAATGGGCAGAGTCAAAATCGGAGATGGGCAGAGTTCAAATCGGAGAGAATAGAAGCAAAATCGGAGAGAACAGAAGCAAAATCGGAGAGAATCGAGACAGGCCGCCGCTCGCCTGGAACTGATGCCGGCGCCACTGCTCGGTCTGCTTGGAGAGGGTGGCGACGGCGGTCTCCCGCACCGCCCGAGAGGGCCCCGACCTTCGGCCCACTCGTGCCTAGCGACCTCCGCGCCCCCCGCCCGTGTCAGCCACCTTCGGCCCCTCGTGCCTCCCAGCGTCCGCCCGCGCCCGACGACCTCCGGCGACCTTGCGGCCGTCGTGCCTGCTTGTGGCCGCCGCCGCCGTCCCTTGCGTAGGCGCGCCAGGCCTTGTGACCGCCGTCATCGGGACTGCTTGTGGCCGCCGAGAGTCGTGGTTAGCGGAGAGGGAGAGAGGAGAGTCGTGGTTAGCAGTTGATTAGGCCTCCGTTCCACCTCGTCCGGCCGAATCGGCCGGACGGGTGTATTCCACCTTCCGAGGAACGACTGCGTTCTGTTCCACTTCAAAACCGAACACCGGAATCATGCTCTGGTGCGGAACGGTTCCACCCCATTCTATTCTATCCTGGAACCGAACACACCCTTAATTCACGAATAGGAAGTTAGAGTACACACGTGTAAAATTACATCGTCGATCAAATAACAGATAAGCCTACTTTTCCAACAATAAAACCTACATGTTTTGCCCCTGCGAAATCCATGTTCTAACTTCCATGTTCTTGAAGACCTACGCATATTCTGTGCGTTACTTAATTTTCTTGAGAAGAGCATAAAATGCTTAGCCATAGGCCATAGCCTTCCACCTTCCGAGGTGAGCATGGACAAGATGGTCTTGGGGTCTAAGTCGTGAAGTCCGAGCGAATGCTTGATCATATCCCAAATTTGGATGGAGTAGCGGCACTTGAAATCAAGTAGATTGTCGTTTCATTTTCGCGGCGGCATAGGGATAAAGCCCACGATTTGGCACTCATGTTCACGCAAGACAGCATAGGGGCAACGCTCACAATTTGGCAATCATGTCCGCACAAAGCGAAAAAAATCTTGGGCAATTTTGTAACTATTAATACATTTGTAAATAAATATAATCAAGTTGACGAAACCATGGATAATAACTGTGGGGACCCTACACTAACTGTCCGAAATAGCCGGTATGGGACTATAACCAATATCAAATATAACATTCATTTAGAAGAACCGTGTACGAAGCTAAATAAATCAGACATGACAAGAATACATAAACCGTGTGCGATGCTACATAACACACACAATTCAGCTAGAACAAAGCGTCTGCGATCTTGTCCATATCGCACACGGGTCAGTTAGTCCACCCGCCTGAGAAGTTTGGCTCATCGCACACGGTTTATTTGGCCGTCTGCGATGTCTGTCCATATCGCCCACCCATGGATAGCGACGGACGCTATACTCGTGTGCGATGACCAAAGTCGACCATGTGCGTTGCCCGATCTGTACTAGTGATCGGTCCTGTGAGAAACGAGAAAAGTATTTGAGTTCGTCCCAAAGGCAGGAAAGAAAATGCAGTAGACGATGTATATTCCATTCTTGTTCCATGATGCAAATAAGACATCGTGGCAGGAAAATAAGACAAAGCCAAGCGTTTAAAATGCGTTTTAGGTCTTCATTCTTGTTCCATGATGCAAATCAACAAAATTATTTACATGGACATGAGGGATATATGATTCATCCACATGGCACCTAAAAATAATATAAACTAATTGTCTGTTTTTTCGAGGGAGTAAGTACGTTCGGCTATTTGGAATAGTCGCCCCTCTTACATCTTCCTAAAGTGCTCACCTAAAAATAACTGCAAAATTTTATCTACTGCACTAAATTGCAAAAAATCACCAGAATTGGGATAAAACTAACAATCATGTAGAAACAAATCACCAAAATAGTATGAACTGGTAGGTGTTTGACACATCCTCCAGTTGTGGTGGTTTTTTGCAATTCTCTCACTACACGGCCTAGAAGCGCAAATCAATAAAAATGATAGTTCATGCTGATATATCAATACCACATGGGGAGAACAGAAGTTCGTTGTTCTGAACAAAGTGTACACCATACCCTGAGAGGTAGCTCTTCAATGACTTTTATAGTCCTAAAGTCCTATAACTCACTTTTTTCTTATATCTGTCAAACTATTCTCTTCATTTACTCTTCTTGCTACTACTCTTCAACAATTCAACCTCTCCAACCATGGTTTTTACACATACTACATCTTTCTATTCCACTCTTTGTCATGAAGATTGTTATATATACATACCATGTTAGGAGAATGTGGTCTGAGTTGTCAATATGTCATCACGATGAGAATGATAGCGTTTCATTATGTTTTTCCTTGGTCCATTTGGCGCTTATCTAGTCTTTAGCAATTTGGCATGGGTGGTATCAGAAAGCTGAAACCTGCTGGCGATCTCATTTCTTGAGATCTGACACGAGCGTTGCCCGGTTCTTAGATGATTTGTGGCATAATTAATATGTACATGATTAGTCACGTAGCGATCTACTGTCACACATCAGGAACCAATTGAGCGACCACCAGCCGTACATCCTCCTGCGATTTTTGAAGGGCTTATCTTGGCGTACTGTGTTCTCTGTTGGTTAACGCGTTGGCCGGCATGGCGCTCACCACGGGCACTATCTACCCTACATCGACACCGACAAGGTACTGTGTCACGCTTGACGTCGCAGCCACAAGAGCTAAATCTGACATTGATACTAGAGAATTACCTCACCAATTTCTAGAGATCATTAGGTAACCATCACATAGAGCGTGCGCAGCGCGGCGAAATAGTGGTGGTTAAGAAACTTCTTGGGACTCTATACCCAGTTCTGCTACAGGATTTATTTTTCTTAGACCGGCTCTAGCAGAAGACCTGGTGGCTGAGAAAATTATGCCATTGTAAATATATTTTTTATCAAATGGGATCCACTGCAGGTAGACCTAAACACTGCATGATTTTTTTCTTAAACTCATCTTTCGAAATAAGTTTAGACACAGGTGGACAGACCTAAAGGTTGTACACGCTCTTACAATCTTTGCGTGTCGGTCCAGCGAGAAACGACAATAAGAATTTCAGCTAGTCTGAAAAAGGGAAAAAAGAAATTGTAGAAGATGATATATATTTGTCCGTAATGGAAAAAATTCCGTGCAAGCAATTCGTGACCTTCCAGAATAAAACATTATCCCAAATTCGAGCGAAACCTATGGAGTTGGTGTTTTAGAAAGGGTTTATGCATGTCAAAGAGGAGTAGTTGGTAATGGCATATACAATCACCGCCTGACACCGTCACAGATAATAAAAGACATGCACACATTAATACCATGGCTCAGCATTTAACTACTCACATTTTAATGTACTACTACTTTGTTCACATTGTTGTCATGCACATTGCGGCCCAGCTTGTAATTAGGTGTACTAATTCACAACGTGATTCAGCTACAACTCTAACTATTATGTAATCCCCAGATAGGGTGTACAATTGCAAGATTAAACAATTATTTACGTCCAAACTGTTTTTGTCAATTTAAATTTTACTTGCTTTGGTTTCTAAGAAATGACATATTGGCGATTAGACACATCAGGTGTAGTACATATAATTCATTATCATATTTAACGATTAAGAAGCTCATAATTCACTCTTCTCGTTACTCTTGTCAAATTATTTTATCCATTCTTTTCATTTACTCTTCAACGACTCCAACCATGATACGTTTTCACACAACAGATAAACTCTTTATAGAACCTATTTCTCTACCCACTCTCTGTCGCGAAGTGTTACATAAACCATGTTATGAGAATGCGGTCAAGTTGCAAATACATCACCACGATAATTTTCATTGTTTTCGTTGCTTTCCATTTGGCTCTCTACATGTTATCGACAATTAGGCATGGGAGGTATCAGGAAGCAGAAAGGTGCCGCCGGTTCCATTTCTTGAGATCTGACACAAGCGTTCCCGTCAGTTTTGATGATTTAGAGCATAGTTAATGTATACATGATTAGTCACGTAGCCAGCTATTCTCGCAAATCATACACCACTTGAGCGACAATTAGCTTGAGATCCTGCTAGAATTGTTGAAGGGCTTATCTTGGCATACCGCTTTCTCTACTGGGTCATGTGCTGCTGCGCACAATATGGAACCGCGCCCTCCAGGCCTACACACGTTGAACGGTTTGGCGTTCCCTTCCGGCACAGTCCAGCCTTTTTCGTCACCGATCGACCAGAAACTTCTCAGCAACCAGAGCTAAATAGGAGATTGCTGCTAGAGCATAAAACGTCACGATGTCCATAATTCACTAAGTACCGGTCTACCACTAAGGTGCAATATTCTAGCGCGTCGGTCCTCCGAGAAACGAGAAAAGAATTTGAGTTCGTCCCAAAGGCAGGAAAGAAAGTGTAGTAGGCGATGTATATTCCATTCTTGTTCCACGATGCAAATAAGACATCGTGGCAGGAAAATAAGACAAAGCCAAGCGCCTAAAATGCATTTTAGGTCATTATTCTTGTTCCACGATGCAAATCACCAAAATTATTTACATGGACATGAGGGATATATGATTCATCCACACATGGCACCTAAAAATAATATAAACTAATTGTCTGTCTTTTCGAGGGAGTAAGTTCGTTCGGCTATTTGGAATAGTCGCCCCTCTTACATCTTCCTAAAGTGCTCACCTAAAAATTACTGCAAAATTTTATCTACTACACTAAATTGCAAAAAATTTATTAGATGATATGTGGCGTAATAAATAGGGGTGAAAACGGAGCGGATATGGTCGAATAGTAGTGAAACCATGTCCGTAACCATATTTTTTCCGGATACGGAGTCGGAGCGGATAGTGGCCGGATACGAATACAGAATCGGATCCTGCCGGTTACGAATATGGATCGAATATGGGGCGAATATGGCTCGGTTGCGGATAAATATTTTGTCGGATGTATTTTTTAAAATAGGACTGACATATAGAGAATATTATGAATCAACTTACTCCACATTAACTTTATGTATTGTGTAATTCTAAGACAAAGAATTTTGTAATAACTCATACTTTCATTTCCAAGTGGCTACTTAGTTTTGCCCTTGGATGGGCTAAGGGTGCCTCCAACGAATGTGATTCACAAACATGGTAAGGCCTTGACAAGATTTTTTGGAGTTGTGTAAGTAATTAAGTTATATCTTGCCCAAACCTCGGTCACATGAGGTTTGAGGTATTATTTGCCGGATATTGCAGCGGATACTTGTCGGATATAACGGTGAAATATGGTATATCTTCGGATACGGACGGATATTAGTAAAACCACATCATTTTCCGTATCCGTGGATTACTATCCGTATCCGTGACCGTATCCGTCAACTATCCGACCGAATCCGTATTTGCCTTCCGTGAGCCTCCGGTCGGTCGGAAATAATCCGTACCGTTTTCACCCCTAATAATAAATATGTACATGTTTAGTAACATAGTGATCTCCTGTCACACATCAGGATCCAATTGAGCGGCCATTAGCCGGACATCCTCTTGTGATTTTTGAAGGGCTTATCTTGGCGTACCATGTTCTCTGTTGAGTAACGTGCTGCTGTTCACAATTTGGAACCACATCTTCCCTACCAACGTGTTGGCCGGCATGGCGCTCGCCAAAGGCACGATCCACCCTACATCCACTAGTGGAAAAAGGGTCTTCCATCCCTGTCCAGGAAAGAGCATTAGTCCCCACTGTGTATTGGGCCGGGACTAGTGTAGCACTAGTCCTGGGCCGTCCCGGCTCCAACGGCTAGGAGGCCGGGGAGCCTCCAGTCCCGGGCCGTTCCTGACCTCTAGTCCCGGGCCGTGATACCGCCCGGGACTAAAGGGCTCGTGCCCAGCCAGCCCCACAAGCGGGGGCCTCTAGTCCCGGGTCGTATCACGGACCGGGACTAGAGGTCGACCACTATATAAATTCGTCCACTGCAGCTCGAGCTCATATGCATGGTGGCCATTTTTCCTCTTCTCAAGCCGAGTTCATGCCCAACTTTTCTCCAAGATTTGGTGGTAACCCCTAAATCCAAGGTTTTAAAAGGTTACAACTTTATCCTTTCATCTCTCGTTATTAGTTTAGCTCAATGCTCTAGAAGTAGAGAGGGATTTCATGCTCTACGAGTAGAGGGAATTTTAGATGTGTAATTTTAGGCAAATTTTGATTAGGCAAAAAGTTACTGAAAGTTGAAATATGTAATTTTACAGTTTCAGAGCTCAGAATGGAATGAGGTTTTCACTGCTAGATCAATAATTAAAAGTTCCACATTTTTCATGTTAATTGTTTTGTCCAATTCAAAAATTGGTGCATGTAAATTTTTCAAAATTCAAATTTTTAGATTTCAACAAGTAAATGAAGTGAAAATGATCCAAGCTCACATTAACTTGTTAGTTTGCATATGTCCAGATGTTTTTTACTTAGTAATTGATCAAAATTAGTATGGAGTAGAATTTTTTTAAATTAGTTAATGTGATGAACAACTTGTATAAAATTGGTCACTGATCTCTATTCATGATGTTGTGTAATGGTTTTTGATATACTTATACAATAATGCAGATGGTCCGGGAATGGATGTACGGTACTGACCGATGCTCTGGCGAGTTCATGAATGGCTTGCGTGAATTCCTCCGTGTGGCTGATGCGAACAAGCGGAATGGTTTTGTATTCTGTCCGTGTAGTGACTGTAAGAATACGAAGGATTACTCAGACTCAAAAATCCTTCATAGCCACCTGTTTCGGTATGGTTTCATGCCCAGCTATAATTGTTGGACCAAGCACGGAGAGAAGGGGGTTATAATGGAAGACAATGAAGAAGAAGAGGATGATGACAACTATCATGGGTTCTCTGGATACGGTGATACTTCCATGGGGGAAGCTGAAGGGGAGGCACATGATGAGCCCGCTGATGATCTTGGTCGGACCATTGCTGATGCACGGAGAGACTACGAAAGTGAAAAGGAGAGGGAGAAGTTCGATAAAATGTTAGAGGATCACAACAAGTTGTTGTACCCAACTTGCGAAAATGGTTTGAAAAAGCTGGGTAGCACACTGGAATTGCTGCAATGGAAGGCAGAGAACGGTGTGAGTGACAGGGAATTTGAAAAGTTGCTGCAAAAGTTAAAGAAGATGCTTCCAAAGTGTTGGGGATATACCAACCAGGGGTATCACCAGCATGGATCAATCCGGATAGTCCAGGGTGGCCCGCAGTGGTGGTGAAGGCTTTGCCTGTCGGGCGGCCCAGATAGCTGACGATCAAGGAAGGCAGATGCCGGCAAGGAGGAGGCCCAGGACCAAAGCCCATGAAGCCACCAAGTACAAGGCGGTAGACTTGACGGTTAGGTTTAGGACTCTGTATACTTGCCGGATACGTAATCACCTTGTAACCCTAGGTCCGGCCGCCTATATAAGCCGAACCACGGGAAGCCTTTAGGGCAGACTCTCATACTTTCACACGTTCCCATAGCTCATTGTAACCTGTAACACGGCGATCTGCTTTATAGTGAGTTATAGCAGCACGTAGGGCTCCGCCACCGCCGTGGAGCCTGAAGCTGGGTAAACCGCCGTGTACAATCCCGACCTCGACGACGTCCACCTTCTTTCACTACGTTCACCCTCGGCTAGCAGGACCCCGTCTCCTATCCAAGATGCCGATACGACGACACAAAGGATAACGTATTGCCCGCCAGTACGTACGAAGCAAAGAAGGTTGTCTGCCCTCTAGGTTTAGAGGTTCAGAAGATACATGCATGCATTAATGACTGCCTCCTCTACCGCGGTGAGAAGTACAAGAATTTGGATGCATGCCTGGTATGCACTGCATTGCGGTATAAGATCAGACGAGATGACCCTGGTGATGTTGAGGGCGAGCCCCCCCGTAAGAGGGTTCCTGCCAAGGTGATGTGGTATGCTTCTATAATACCACGGTTGAAACGTTTGTTCAGAAACACGGAGCATGCCAAGTTGTTGCGATGGCACAAAGAGGACCGTAAGTCAGACGGGATGTTGAGAAACCCCGCTGATGGGACGCAGTGGAGAAAGATCGATAGAAAGTACGAGGACTTTGCAGCTGACGCAAGGAATTTAAGGTTTGGTCTAAGTACAAATGGCATGAATCCTTTTGGGGAGCAAAGCTGCAGTCATAGCACCTGGCCCGTGACTCTATGTATCTATAACCTTCCTCCTTGGTTGTGCATGAAGCGGAAGTTCATTATGATGCCAGTGCTGATCCAAGGCCCGAAGCAACCCGGCAACGACATTGATGTGTACCTAAGGCCATTAGTTGAAGAACTTCTACAGTTGTGGGCCAAACCAGGTGTATGTGGGTGGGATGAGCACAAACAGGAGCCATTTGACCTACGAGCGTTGTTGTTCGCAACCATCAATGATTGGCCTGCTCTTAGTAACCTTTCAGGACAGACAAACAAGGGATACAATGCATGCACGCATTGTTTAGATGATACTGAAAGTATATATATTTAGAACATTGTAAGAAGAATGTGTACCCGGGGCATCGTCGATTTCTTTTGGCGAAGCATCCCTTAAGAAAGAAAGGCAAGCATTTCAACGGTCAGGCATGTCACCAGCCGAAGCCTAAGGAACGTACTGGTGCTGAAGTATTTTATATGGTCAAGGATTTGGATCAAATAGTAACCTTTGGAAAGGGTCCTGGCGGACGATCTGTTCCGAAGGACGATGACGGACACGCACACATGTGGAAGAAGAAATCTATATTTTGGGAGCTACCCTACCAGAAATTCCTAGAGGTCCGCTCTGCAATCGACGTGATGCATGTGACGAAGAATCTTTGCGTGAACCTGCTAGTCTTCTTGGGCGTGTATGGGAAGACAAAAGATACACCGGAAGCACGGCAGGACCAGCAACGTATGAAAGACCCAGAAGGCCTACATCCAGAACGGTTTCAAGGTCCTGCCAGCTACGCGCTTACCAAACAAGAGAAGGAAATATTTTTTGAATGCCTGAGCAGTATCAAGGTCCCGTATGCCTTCTCGTCGAATATAAAGGGAATAATAAATATGGCAGAGAAAAGTTTCAAAACCTAAAGTCTCATGACTGCCACGTGATTATGACGCAATTGCTTCCGATTGCATTGAGTGGGCTTCTACCGGATTATGTTCGAGTACCCATTGTGAAGCTATGTACATTCCTCAATGCAATCTCTCAGAAGGTAATCAATCCTGAAGATCTACCACGGTTATAGAATGATGTGGTTCAATGTCTTGTCAGTTTCGAGTTGGTGTTCTCACCATCCTTCTTCAATATTATGACGCACCTCCTGGTTCACCTAGTCGAAGAGATTTCCATTCTCGGTCCTGTATTTCTACACAATATGTTCCCCTTTGAGAGGTTCATGGGAGTCTTAAAGAAATATGTTCGGAATCGTGCTAGGCCAGAAGGAAGCATCTCCAAGGGCTATGGAACAGAGGAGGTCATTGAGTTTTGTGTTGACTTTGTTCCGGTCTTAAGCCGATTGATCTTCCTCAATCACGACATGAGGGGAGACTGAGTGGAAAAGGCACTCTAGGAAGGAAATCAATAATATGTAGGGACGGACATTCTTACACTGAAGCACATTACACAGTTCTACAGAATTCCACCTTGGCGGCTCGGTATATCGAGAAACACAAGAAAATTGTACGCTCCAACAACACTGGAAAGCATCACGACTGGATTAGAAAAGAACACATGAAGACTTTCGGCGGTTGGTTGCAAGCACATATCGTCAAAAGCAACACATTCCATGAGCTGTACTTGTTGTCCAGGTCACCATCTTCGACTATATGGACTTTCCAAGGGTACGAGATGAATGAGAATACATTTTACACGATCGCCCAAGATAAAAAGAGCACCAACCAAAACAGTGGTGTCCGCTTTGATGCAACAAACAACGATGGGTCAAAGACCACATATTATGGTTACATAGAGGAGATATGGGAACTTGACTATGGACCTACTTTTAAGGTCCCCTTGTTTTGTTGCAAATGGGTCAAGCTGACAGGAGGCGGGTAAAGGTATACGAGCAGTACGGAATGATAACAGTGGATTTCAACAATCTTGCGTACTTAGACGAACCATTCGTCCTAGCCAATTATGTGGCTCAGGTTTTCTATGTGAAGGACATGTCTACCGTACCGAGAAAAAGAAAAAAATAAGTAAAAGAATACATCAGACGATGAGCCAAAGCGCCACCTAGTTCTTTCAGGGAAAAGAAACATCGTGGGAGTGGAGGACAAGACAGACATGTCAGAAGATTATGATAAGTTTCATGAAATTCCGCCCTTCGCAGTGAACACTGATCCAACAACCCTGTTAATTAATGAAGATGCTCCATGGTTACGACGCAATCAGCGAGGGACACAAGCGAAGAAATGATGTGTAATAGTGTACACGGATAAGCGGAGAAGCACTGGACTAGTCCCGGTTCGTGTGCACACGGATCGTGTGTTTCTTTCGAGCGCTTGTGAGCCGTTGGATCAGGGGGGTGTTTCTTTTGCGGGCTTGTGAGCTGTTGTATTAAACATTTTATCAGATGTTTTGGATTAGTTATTCAAATTCAAACACTTTTCTTGTTGTAATTTTTATCAGATTCCAAAGTATGCAAAAGATATGAGTTAATGCATTTTTGAATTGAAAATGGCACAGTTGATACATGATACAAACAGATGTATGGATGATATACTCAGATTCCTTATTTTTTCTGATAATAATAGACATATTATTTGGATTTATAAAATAGGAGCTACGAATTTCCAAAGTTCTTATTTATTTGAATGCATTTTGAATTGAAAATGGCACAGTTGATACATGATGCAAACAGATGTATGGATGATATATTCAGATTCCTTATTTTTTCTGATAATAATAGACATATTATTTGTATTATTTGGATTTATAAAATAGGAGCTATGAATTTCCAAAGTTCTTATTTATTTGAATCATATAAACTACAAATAGCCTTTTGTCCCGGGTCTCAGTACCACCCGGGACTAAAGGTCTGGACTCGCGCGCGAAAATGGTGGAGGTCGAAAATGATCTTTTTGTCCCGGGTGGTGCCACGACCCGGGACAAAAGGCTATTCCGTATATATTCTCCTCCCCTTCGACTTCACCGAATCGAGGCGATCCAGAGACGACGAAGAAGGCGAGGTGCTGCCAGATTTTTCGCCGCGATCCAGTCGACCTCGTCTCCGGACGCCGCGCCCCTCCATCGCGTCCTCGTCTCCGGCCGCCGCGCCCCTCTCCCCCTCCCTAGCTTGTCGGTGAGCACGCCACCGCCCGCACCGCCGGAGAGGAGCGCCACCACCGCCCGCACGCCCACCGGTGCACCGCCCGCACCGCCGCCCGCATGGCCCGCCGGAGGCGCCCGCCACCGCCCGCACGCCCGCACGGCCCGCCGGAGGCGCCGGTGAGCACGTCGGCAACGCCCCGCCCATTTTTTTTACTTTAGAAAATTCTTAGAATTAATTTTTGTTAGTAGTAATTTTTAGTAGTAATTGTTAGAATTAATTGTTAGTAGTAATTTTTAGAAGTAATTGTTATTAATAATTTTTAGCAGTAATTTTTAGAATCGGTAATTTTTAGTAGTAATTTTTGTTAGTAGTAATTTTTAGTAGTAATTTTGGTTAGTAGTAATTTTTAGAACCGGTGGGGGGGAGCTCCGGTAGTTTCTACTTAGAGTAAAATTTGTTAGAGTATCCCTTTGTAATTTCTAGTTTCACCTTTTCGTAGATGGATCGCACCAACTCCGAGGGTGAAGATCACACCAACCCCGATGGCGAAGATGTTATTTTGCGCAGGACCAACGACGAGGGCAATGCCATGATTTTGGACATTATAAGAGGGGAATTTGGTCTTGATGGAGGTGAATGTGGTCTTGGTGGACAGGAGCTAGAACAGAAGCTACACCAGGTGGACGAAGATGAGATATCGTCATTTTTGAATCCATCCGTTGATGGAGAGGAGCAAGAACAGGTGGACGAAGGGCAGACAAACAACAATGATGGCCCCTCGACAACAACCGGCGAGGTATATATATTAGGCCTCTTGTGGCTAGATGCATTAATTGATCCGTATATATATAGTAATCACTCTTTCTTCTTTTAGCCCTCCGGATCGAAGCAATCGATAGCTAGAACGACACGAGGCCCGAACAAAACGTTGGATCCTAATCAAAGGTTCACCCTCAACGAAATAAATGATAAAGGACAACCAATTGCTTCAGAAAAGCACGCGAGGCTGTTTGTAAATCAATGCGGAGTGATTGTTAGGGACAACCTTCCGATCACCATTCAAGAATGGATTAAGCCAAAGAATGCAGGTGAAGAATTCACTAGTTGTGTCGACGATGATGCCAAAGATGACCTTTGGGAGAAGCTCATAGCACATTTCATACTACCTCCAGAGTATGAAGAATTCGAGGCAGATGGTACTACCCCAATTGAGGGTGGGCTTGAAAGAAGAGAGAGAGTCAAGCAGTGTGCTCTATCGAAGATGGCCGAACTGTTCCAGAACTACAAGAAAAATTTATACTTGAAATATGTCGCGAAAGGCATAACTCCAGAATTCAAAGGAGCGCAAGAGAAATTGCGAGAACAGTGGCCCACTTTTGTAAAGTACAAGCAATCTTCTGAAGCCAAGAAAAGGTCGGCAAGAAATAAGATAAATTATGCTCACAAAAAGAAATACCACCATAAATTGGGGACAGGTGGCTACAAGAGTGCCGTGCCTAAGTGGGAAGCTATCGAGGACGACCTGAGGAAGAGAGGGATCCCTCCAGGTACAAATGGATGGCCCGAGAGGGCAAAGCACTGGTGGCACGCGCATGGGGGAACGTTGGACCCAAAAACAGGGCAGATAATTTTTCGAGAAAAAATTCTAGTACCCTCCCAAGAAATTGTTCAAGCAATGGAAGATGCTCAAAAGGGATTGTTTCAGCCCGATCGAGAGAGAGAGACGAGCTGTGGCGTGCCCTCGGGAACGATGAAAAAGGTGGACGAACACGAGGCAAAGGCAGTGTCCCGTGGAATAAAGCGTTTCCCTAGTACGCTGACAGTTACAGAAGCCGTAAGAGAGCAAAGGACCGGGAGGCAGACCGGATCGGGAATTTAGAACAGGAACCAGCTGGGGTGAAGAAGTTTGTAGTGGAAGCACTTAGCCAAAGGTCATCTCAGTCGCAGGAAGATCCTCCATTGGAGAATAGCCAGCGGAGAAGCAGCGTGGCTTCCACGGAGGTCCAGGTTGATGATCATACAGTGCTGGATGATGCACCAGCGCCTCACTACCCCGTGGATGGTGTCAGAGGGACGACACAATGTGAGCTACATCAGCCAATGAGCAACCTGTCCTTCAAGGTGGCGACCGGCACTGCTTTACCTTGTCTACCTAGATCACTCCACCATTCACATCCGATTCCACCTGGCTATGCTCGTGTCTCGGTGGATGACCAATTGGAGGGGTATGAGGACCTAGAGATTGGCATCGCTACACCTGAAGGCCATAAGAAACTGGGAGATGTCAAGCGCCAGATCATTCTATGGCAAAAGAAGTACATCAAGTTTCCAGGCTCGGCGCCAAGGCCACCGACTCCGAGGAATCCAAGTCTACCCCCCCCCCCCACCCGATGATCGTCGACCTCCAAGTCCACCCCCTCCCCCCATGATCGTCGACCTCCAAGTCCACCCTCCTCCCCCCCATGATCGTCGACCTCCAAGTCTGCCTCCGCGCAATACTCCCCCGCGCCCCAATCAGAAGAAACGGACCGACGCCGCTCCCCCGCGCCCCACTCAGAAGAAAGGTCGCACTCAGAAGATAGTCGACATCCCGTCGGTTCCTCCCAAGAGACCTTATGACATGACTGATGCGGAAAACGCCGCGGAAGTGCCTGCCTACAATAAGGCTTTTTTTGCACCAAAAAAGCCCGAGCCAAAGAAGGTATATGATGAAAAAACCAAAAAGTGGGCTAAGTCCTTCCTTGAGCAGCCATCCCAAATATCGATGAATCTGCAATCTTACTATGGTCGTGAACATAATAAGCAGGCACGTGCCCAGTCTGAGCAGGACAAGAAAAGAAGTGCAAAAAGCGGGAAACAAATTGCCCAGCTCGGACAGCAGAAAAATCAATCGGTTCCCCCGCTCATAGTGTGTTCCGATATCGACAAGAACTTCAGAGCCGATATGGATAAAGACCTGGAATTATTGGACCCCAGAGCCATAGCTGCTGCTACACAACATGGTATCACTGTATCGCAGGCCAAGGAAAATGCTACCGCCATGGGTATGACTCTTGGTCAACTTTTAGGCTATGAAGATCAGCCAATGTTAGAGATAGCACGGAAATATATCAAAGGGGAGTCTATGGTCAGTAATGAGGAGCTCACGCGTCTATCAACACATATGCGAAATCTGCACGACTGGTACATGGTGCACACATCAAAGAAGGACGCGAAAGATTGGATTGCAGTGGACGTTAGAGTGGAGCATCACTTCAAACCTTACATTATACAGGTTCAAATGACTGAACTGTTTCAGTTATACAATCAGCGCGTCCTCGACAAATCTATCCTTGGTTGCTATTGTCTGTAAGTGATTTATTTTCATAATTAAGTCTCTAGCTCAGCTCGTTCATTGTCTGTATTATATTATCCTGACTATATATCCTTTTGTACGCTATTATGCAGAATGAAGATGATTGAATGCAAAACATCTAGAGTTTATGAGGTTGGGTTCGTTGACCCATATATCGGTAATGAATATACGTTACGCAATCACCCCAGAGACGTGGAGCATGACCTGACCACCTTTTTAATCAAGCAAAATTTCTCGAGTGAGTGTTTCTGTCTTGTACATATTTTTATTTGGCTTTCTCGATGTTAAGTGTAATTGAAGAGCTATGCATATCTGCTTTATGTAAACATCCGCAGGTTCCACTGGATTCTGCTAAGCATTCAAGTTGACAAGTCCATAGTTGAAGTCCACGACTCATTAAGTTGGGACCAAGCGACGTGGACCGACATGAAAGAAATGCTCAATAAGTAATTTCAATCATTATCGCATTATATCGGCCTCTTTCGTTCGTTTCCTGATATCAAGTAATTAATAACTCCTTTGTTCATTTTCTTTGCCAAAGCATGTGTTGGACATGTTTCAAACAGAATGTAGAAGGTCCATTCAAAGATGAGCTAACTTATATAACGGTGAAAAGTCTGCAGCAGCCACCGGGGGGTAATTTCTGTGGATTCTACGTTTGCGGGTACATTCGCGAGTTGACCACTGAGCGGAGAACAACTTCTATGCGCGAAATGCGGGAGGAGCTCGACCTAGAACGGCGCATACGAGCAATTCAAGAGGAATTGGCGGGATTTCTGATTAGGAAGGTCATCGATGAAAGGGGAGAATATTATGCTTCGGACGATGAACAATATATGTGATCTCCATGTAATTAAATAGTTGTATTCTCGCAAGAGATCGAATATTAATTATATATGCATCAACGTGTACTGTGTATATAGTAGAGCGTAGAATATGCGTACAGAAACATGTTTGAAATTATATATAATGAAACCCAAATTGAAAAAGAAACGAAATGGAAAAAGAAACGACCCTAAAACCCTAAAATGGAAAAAAAAAGGAAACGGAAACTGTCCCGGGTGGTATTACGGCCCGGGACTAGAGCTCCCCAGCCTCCGCCGCGTGCTGCCGCTGCCACGTGGTGGCCTCTGGTCCCGGGCCGTAGCATCTCGGGACTGGAGGTAGGGGCCTTTAGTCCCGGTTTTGCAGTCCCGGATGCGAATCCGAAACTAAAGCCCACTACAGCCCGGGACTATATGTCCTTTTTCCACTAGTGATCGACGTCGACAAGGCACTGTGTCACGCTTGACGCGCAGCCACAAGATCTGAATCTGACATTGATACTAGAGCATTACCTCACCAGTGTCTAGGGATCATTTTGTAACCATCACATAGAGCGTGTCAGCGTGGCGAAATAGTGGTGGCTGAGAAACCTCTTGGGCCTCTACCTAGGACTAAATGCTATAGGATTATTTTTAGATGGGCTCTAGCACAATACCTGGTGGCTGAGAAAATGATGTCATTTTAAATATTTTTTAATAAAATGGGACCCACAGCCCTACTGCAGGTAGACCTAAACACTGCGGTTTTTTTTTTCTTAAACACATCATAAGTTTAGACACAGGTGGAGAGAACTAAACCACTACAGGAATGGCCACCTGTGCCGACGGCCGTAGCCCGTCGGCAAAGGAACCAATGTCGTCGGCACACACCTATGCCGACGGCCACCATCGGCACAGGGTGGTCGGCATAGGGCCCCGTAGGCACAGGCCACCTGGCCGTCGGCACAGAAGAAAACCGTCGGCACAGCTTTTCCCGACGGCCAGAGACGCACCGTCGGCACCTAGTTTGTTGGCACAGCGGTGGGTGGGGCCCACATTGGCCGGGCGAGGTGGAGGGGTCTGTGCCGACGGCCTGCCGTCGTCACAGCGTCGCCACGTGGAGGCAGCTGGGCGCTCCAGGGATGGGCCTGTGCCGACGGCAGTGCCGTCGGCAAAGGTACGCCCATTTGGTCACATTAAGGGGTCTGTGCCGACGGCAGTGCCGTCGGCAAAGGTACGCCCAGAATTTTTTTTCCAGCGGCTCGTTTTTTGCAGCAAAAATAGCAGAAAAATAATCAAAAATCACGACAAATTCACAACAAACAAGATCACACAATGGCTCCATATATCATCAAGTAGATACACACATAGGACCATCATCAAGTAGATACATACATAGCTAGATGTCTAGACGTCCAAAGCCCTACATCTATTGCGCCGACGGCGACGGGGTGAACCCCATATCTCCCCGGCTGATAATAGGTGAGCGTCGGATCGGCGCAGCAGAAGCACCGGAAGAAGGCGAAGCACCAGGAGAAGCTGAAGAACCGGGAGAAGGACCACCAGAAGCGCTTTCTTTGCCCTGGCTCATATTGTTCAATCAACTACATTGAGAAAGAGAAAACAAGTAAGCATCAAGACATAATAAAATGTAGACACTAAGCATAAAGACATATGCAATGAAGAAGCATGTCGAAAATTAAATACTAAAGAATAAAAGACATAATAACATGTAGATACCAAGCATAAAGACGTAATGCAATTAAGATGCATGTTGGAAAATAATTACTAAAGCATAAAGACATTATAGACCGTCACCTATCGTCATCACTCTCCTCATCAGGGTGTTGGTTCTCATTCTCACTATCACTATCACTATCACTATCACGTGAGTAGTAGGGCGGAAGCTCATCGCCAGGCTCGTCATCGTCGTCATTTTCCGCATGAAACTTCGAGAGCACATCTATGTCCTTCAGATCCACCACTGACTCACCACGAGTGTGTGCATTGTTCTCGAGGTCCTCGAGACCACCTATTTGTAAGTCAAAGTGCCCGAAGTCCTCTTGCTCTTGATAGAAAATTCTCTCGTATGTTTTAGGGTCAATGTTGTTGTAATCGTCGTCGGAGGGCCTGGGTAGCTTACCATGTGGGGATACCCGGAACACGACTTCCCAGCCCTTGAGGTTCTCTTTCTGGCATGGGTAGGGCAAATAATAAACTTGCTTGGCTTGGTGAGCCACAATATAGACATCGGCTCCGGTATAGGTGGTTGAAGGCTTAACTTCAACTAACCCAATGGAAGGCTCACTTCTCTGTCCACCATGTGGTCCAGTGCATGGGTCGAACCAGTGGCACTTGAACACAACGAGTTTGAGTTCTATGTTCGTACGATTGAACGTCAGCTCGTATACGTTTTGTAACCTTCCGTAGTAATCTACGTAATTGGCTCCATCGGCTCCTCTGGATCCTTTGGTGAAGACCCCAGTATTTACAGTTTTTGCTCCAGGACGATTATTCTGGTGATACTCTGTATGGAAGCGGAACCCATTCACATCATACTTCTCATACTTAATGACGGTACGGTTAAATCCTTGGGAAACACATCTCAGCTCATTTGTCATCTCAACCTTGGGATCAGCTCCCTACAAGTACGGTTCAAATTGTTTTGTGCATTAGTTACGTGTAATAAGAGAGACAAGTCACATATTGCAAGGAAAGAGGGACACGTTAGAAATTACTTTTCCCATGAACCAAGACACAAATTTTTTTCCTCCGTGAGCACCCTCTTTCAGAAGAGTGTCCAGCTCCGCGGGATCGGGATCCACCGTTCCCAACCAGTATTCATCTTGGAATTGTCTAAAAGGAGAAAATACGTATCCGACATGATACTTAGTTAAGTAAAAGCATTTGATACACGGGTTAGTCAAGGAAGCATAGATAAAAAAATATAACAAGAACCATGTGACAGAATTACTATGTGACAGAGTTATTCAATGTGGTGAAACAAGATACAGCAAGCATCTAACAACAACATTTTAGCAATCAGTGAAACCATATAACAGCTACCAAATGCATCTAGCAAACATCCAGAAAGCATCTACAGATCCATCTAGCAAGCATATAATAGGATGCACTAACACTATAACACACCACTAACATCCATTTACCAATCCATCTAGCAAGCATCTACAAACCGAGAAACAAATTCGGAGCAGGAAATAAAATAGAAAAACAGAAGAATCGGCCGGGATCGTCCTCACCTTGATGGACGGAGGCGGGGCCGGCGAGGTGGTGCCACGGGGTGGTGAGCTTGGTCGACGGAGGCGGGGCCGGCGAGGTGGTGCCGCGGGGTGGTGCACGGAGGCGTGGACCGGGGGCGTCGGAGCTGTCGGCGGCGTCCAGGAAGGAGGGGAACGGGGGCGTCGGCGCTGCGGCGGGTGGGGCGGCAGGGAGCGGGTGGGGCGGCGGGTGGTGCACGGAGGCGCGGACCGGGGGCGTCGGAGCTGTCGACGGCGTCCAGGAAGGAGGGGAACGGAGGCGTCGGCGCTGCGGAGGGTGGGGCGGCAGGGAGCGGGTGGGGCGGGGGGTGGTGTGCCGGTCGGCGGCGGGGAGCGGTGGCGGCAGGGTCGTGGTGGCGGCGCTGGGTCTGGGTGAGAGGAACCCTATCCTCTCGCTCGGGCTGCCAGGAATGAAATGAACGGGTAGGCTCGCTCGGGTGGGTTTCTTTTTTTACTGGTCCAAGCCCTTTGCCGTCGGCACAGCGTAGATTTTTTTTTTAAATCCTTTTCTTTTATTCTATTATCTGTACAAATGTAAATATAAAAAATAAACAGCTGTATTTGTATGGCACAAGCTAGGTTTTGGTGGGGTTCCGACGCTCCGGGGCCCCGCTTCGGCGAAACCCTGAATCCGCTGGAAAAACCCTAACGTTTTCGTCTACCCCCATAGACGTGCGTCGAAAGGGGGTAGGCCAGTGGACTTTTTTGCCTGGTTGTGTTAGGTTAGGCCATAGGCACATGGGAAACCAACTTTTATCACAAATCAACACAAGATTCCACCCGGTTCGCCCGAAAGGGAGTTTTCACCTCTAAGCGCAGAAACTCACTAGAGAGAAAGTGAAGTCGGTGAAGCCGGTCACACCCCGGAGTAGGATATTGCACATTTACAACACACTTGTTTACATATGGTATGGCACAACCTAGGTTTTGGTGGGGTTCCGACGCTCCGGGGCCCCGCTTCGGCGAAACCCTGAATCCGCTGGAAAAACCCTAACGTTTTCGTCTACCCCCATAGACGTGCGTCGAAAGGGGGTAGGCCAGTCGACTTTTTTGCCTGGTTGTGTTTGGTTGGGATATAGGCACATGGGAAACCAACTTTTATCACAAGTTTTTATAAGATTGCCCCCGTTTCGTCCGAAGTGGGAGTTTTCACCTCTAAGTCCACACACTTGGTAGAGAGAAACTGAAGTCGGTGAAGCCGGTCACACCCCGGAGTAGGATATTGGAAATTTACAACACACAACACACTTGTATACATATGGTATGGCATAACCTAGGTTTTGGTGGGGTTCCGACGCTCCGGGGCCCCGCTTCGGCGAAACCCTGAATCCGCTGGAAAAACCCTAACGTTTTCGTCTACCCCCATAGACATGCGTCAAAAGGGGGTAGGCCAGTGGACTTTTTTGCCTGGTTGTGTTAGGTTAGGCCATAGGCACATGGAAAACCAACTTTTATCACAAATCAACACAAGATTCCACCCGGTTCGCCCGAAAGGTGAGTTTTCACCTCTAAGCGCAGAAACTCACTAGAGAGAAAGTGAAGTCGGTGAAGCCGGTCACACCCCGGAGTATGATATTGCACATTTACAACGCATAACACACTTGTTTACATATGGTATGGCACAAGCTAGGTTTTGGTGGGGTTCCGACGCTCCGGGGCCCCGCTTCGGCGAAACCCTGAATCCGCTGGAAAAACCCTAACGTTTTCGTCTACCCCATAGACGTGCGTCGAAAGGGGGTAGGCCAGTGGACTTTTTTGCCTGGTTGTGTTAGGTTAGGCCGTAGGCACATGGGAAACCAACTTTTATCACAAATCAACACAAGATTCCACCAGGTTCGCCCGAAAGGGGAGTTTTCACCTCTAAGCGCAGAAACTCACTAGAGAGAAAGTGAAGTCGGTGAAGCCGGTCACACCCCGGAGTAGGATATTGCACATTTACAACACATAACACACTTGTTTACATATGGTATGGCACAACCTAGGTTTTGTTGGGGTTTCGACGCTCCAGGGCCCCGCTTCGGCGAAACCCTGAATCCGCTGGAAAAACCCTAACGTTTTCGTCTACCCCCATAGACATGCGTCGAAAGGGGGTAGGCCAGTGGACTTTTTTGCCTGGTTGTGTTTGGTTGGGACATAGGCACATGGGAAACCAACTTTTATCACAAGTTTTTACAAGATTGGCCCCGTTTCGTCCGAAGTGGGAGTTTTCACCTCTAAGTCCACACACTTGGTAGAGAGAAACTGAAGTCGGTGAAGCCGGTCATACCCCGGAGTAGGATATTGCACATTTACAACACACAACACACTTGTATACATATGGTATGGCATAACCTAGGTTTTGGTGGGGTTCCGACGCTCCGGGGCCCCGATTCGGCGAAACCTTGAATGCGCTGGAAAAACCCTAACGTTTTCGTCTAACCCCATAGACGTGCGTCGAAAGGGAGTTTTCACCTCTAAGTCCACACACCTGGTAGAGAGAAACTGAAGCCGGTCACACACCGGGGTAGATTATTGGACATTTGAATCACCCAAAACACTTGTACACATATGGTATGCATCAACCTAGTTTTTGGTGGGGTTCCGACGCTCCGGTATAGGCAATTATTCGCGACGTTATTTTATGTGGGTGGAAACCGCTATTCGGCGAAGCTATGTACATAGAATATGAATAAAACATATTAAACTTAATTGAGAGTAATAAATAGCTAGATACATAAAAAAGAAGATTAGGGTAAAAATGTAAAAAAAATTGTAGAGACCTGTGCCGACGGCTTTGGGTGCGCGGTCTTGCCTCTCAAACAATTTGGATCCCAGAGAAAATTCCGTCTCGTCTATATTCCTTTGGACAGGAAGAGGAGGGCTATAATTCTTGCCCCGGACATTCCGTGAGAGCAACTGGCCACAATGTTTCGATCAGCTGATGACCTGCCCGAGAAGGTTACTTCTAAGCTTCGTCTTTGGCGCCACCAGCCGACTGCCCTGGGGCATGCAAAACTCGCCCTTGTTAGCTGTCTATATTTTGATGGTTTCTTTCAGATCCTTTTAGGTTTAGTTAGTTCATTATGTGAGGTTGTCTCTGTAGTTATTTCCAGCAGTGGCTGGTGTTGCTGTTGTTTCATCGTTCCTTTTATTGTATCCCAAACTTCACAAGTATTTGTCCCGGTTTCTCTCGTGTAATTGAGCAGTGCTCACGCCTTCTGTAAAAAAAAATGGCCTCAACGGTTCAATCCCAAACTAGGTCAACATGGTATAATGTTGTCCACCCGCACGGTGACCATTCTTCGTTTTGCATGTGCATGCTCTGTATTTCGGTGATGCAGGGTTGTGCTTCGGTGTACCCACCAGCCACCACTCCACAAATTTAAAAGGGAAGTTTGGTTATTTGTCACTAATTAATCCCTAAACTCAGTTTTAATTAAATTAGACCACTGTTCGTTCTCAAAATGTCTGGTCCCGGCAATTTTGGTGACCGCCGCTGCACTTGAAGGAGTTCACGGATGGACTCCCTTGCACATCGTCAGCTGCAATGATAAGTTCTTTTTTTTTAGATAAAGAGTGTTTATTAATATCGCGGAGATACAAATTACAACCAGCCTCTGCAACAACGCAATAACCAAAGCTATTACGGATGCACACAGGCGAAAGACAATAAGAAGAAGAAATAAAAAGAAAAGTCCCGCTATAGAGTTACAGTGCTTACAGCAGCCGCACAACCACCACCAAGACACCACCTGATGTCCAATTCTTCAAAAGCAACACCTTCAAGAAGAACAGTGCCAGGCACAACCAATTAAGGCCAGACCTTGGGTTTTCACCCTGAAGATAGTCCCGCTCTCAAAACAATGTCTTCAGCAAGACCATTGCCAGGCACAACCAATTAAGCCCAGACCTTGGATTTTTACCCTGAAAGGTAGGATTTTGAACTTCACCTGTGATGTTGCCCCCACTAACATGCCGCTGCTCCGCCTCCTGCAACTCCAAGCAAGTTCCTCATCGTCGCAAAGCCTCCAATTGCCATTTGCTAGTCCTTTAATCTCAGCTTTCATGACATTCCCCGCCTCTGACTACACCATGGATTTGCCCATGATGCACAGAAGCAGAGCTTCACGCCGCTCCCTCCGGCGCGACCGAATCCCTCCGATCCAGCAATCTCTAGGAATTATCCCATGAAAAATCACCGGCGGAGCCTACCGAAACTCGACACTCTTGCCAGATCAAGGTACCGGCGTCAAGCAGATCTTCGTCTTCTCGCGATTTGGAACCCGAGGACCACCACCTTTATTCAAGCCAAACTAGTAGCCCCCTCGCCACCCGCCGGCACCCTGTTGGATCCGCCGTTCCGACCCCACCGGAGATGAGGAAGAAGACGGCAGAACAGGGGCGATCTTCCGCCGGATCCGGCCGAACCACGCAGCAAGGAGGAGCCCCCGCCGCCGGTCAACGCGCCGCCGTGGTAGATCTCCGCCGCACCGCCAGCCACTTCACCGCCGCTCCATAGGCCCGCCCCCATCCTGGAGCGAGGTTGCCGCAGCCACGGAGTCCCATCCGCAAGGCGCCGATTCCCGTCCTCCCGCGCCGCGCCCAGAGGACGACGCCGCAAAAAAAGTCCAGATCCTCCGCCGCAATGATGGGGAAGATCCTCGCCGCCGCCATGGAGATGGATCATCGCCGTCCCCGCACGGGCAGCGTCCGGCGGCGACCGCTGGCGGCGGCGGGGGGGAGAGGCCGAACGGGGGAGAACTCTGGCGGCGGCTCGGGGGCGCCTCCGGAGTTGCCCGGGTGGGGGGCGACCCGAGACGTTAGGTCGTTAGGTCGTTCAAAAAAGACAAGCCGCAATGATAAGTTCTTGTCGCGACATCGGCGACTGCCCTGCCATTGAAGGAGTTAATCGCTGCATGGAGTCAAATATATGTTCTCGCCGCGGCGACTTTTGTCCCCGTGGTTGGAGCCCAAACCATATCTGCGGTCGCCATAGCTCAGGTATTAACTCTCGTTACAGTATTTACCAAACAAATTTCAGTTTTTGCCCATTCCGTTAACATTAACAGTGTAAATCCATTATGTTTACATTTCCATTACCATTCTTGAAACAAAAACGTCCATAACTAAAACGAGTTTAGAATTAATTAATGACAAAAGACCAAATTGACCTTTTAAATTCAGGGAGGGGGTATACTGAAGCATGACCCGGGGCATGTTGAGTACTGCAAGAGAGGATACACATATCTGTGTATGATACTAAAGGCATACACACTTGCATTTCGTACGTACTGAAGAAATGATTTTTCTTGAATTAGTCACCCTCTGCTTCCGTCGGTGCTTTTATAAGTCTCCCTTCATTTATTTTTCTCCATCTTTCAGCCACAGGAGGTTGTAGCTCCTTTAGTTCTTCCTGAGCTCCCAAATATCTTGCACCTAGTATTAAAACATTTTTTCTGAGTGATTCATATATATATCCACAAAATAGTACTATATCGTTCGGCTAGATTCCATGCCATGAGAAAAGAGACAAGTAGTTGAACACAACCTATAGTTAGTTGCGTCGTCGGCATGGGAGGTATCAGGATGTGCAAATGCGCATCAGCTAGATTGGTGTCCAGAGCGATCCTAAATAAACGTTCCATGACCTAACCTCCGTCAGACAGATGCATGTGTGATGCAAGAGCCAAGAAGAAGCCAGATTCTCAGTTCCAGCGGGTCTTGGTCTCGTCTCTTGAACGATTTGGATCCGAGAGAAAATTCCGGATCACGTCTGGATTCAGACAAATCAGATGCGGGTAGTTCTAGTTCTGCCAAGGTCAGCCCACAAGTTTGGAGCACGGTGCCGTTTAGCAACCCGAGTTCGACTCCCGTCGGGAGCACAGTTTCGGGAATTCTCACCAATGTGGATTTCTGCTATATCAATGCCACCAAGGGCTAGTCCTGATAGGCTTTAATTTTCTTTCATTATGTGAGAGCAATTGGGCGTCAACGGTTCAATCCCAAACTAGGGTCTCGAGTCAACATGGACTGTCGTCCCATTGCGGTGACCACTCTCCTTTTTCATGTGATTTCGACGGAGCCAGTTCACACTTCGTATTTACAAAAATTACGTAAGACACCACATAAGAGCATAATAGAATGTATGTTAAGGATATAAAATTAGATAATTTGACTTAAGGTGTAACTATGTTTTTTATTTAAGATAGTATCATGTGGCTTGAACTGTTGTGAATCACCAAATCTGCAAATGGATGTCACTTCGTTATGTAGTCCAGCCTTTGTACAAAATTATATCCATAAAAAAAATATTCACAACCACTCTGGTGTGGTCGGTGTGGAAACACTGACTACAATGAAACGAATAATAAAAGCCTGGTCTGGAGAGTTGTCCATAGTTCCATACAACATGACAATATAGATTGTGTGCAGTGCGCTTAGATGCATAGGCTTTGAGACGAAGTGTTAATTTCATTATTTAAAATTTTAGCTTTGACATAATTTAAATTATGCATACCTGCAGGCTAAGATAAATGTTGAGTCGCTTAGTTTTGGGTACTTACATGCAACAGAGAATAAGAGCAATACCGTAAAATTGTTTTTAGCTATACCATACACCTTTTTAATGGGGGTGTCTTTCCAGACTGTAAAAAACTAATTCTCGAGGCTACCTACCATGCAGTACCGACCTGTCATTTTGCCACAACTTATTTTCCCCTTTCCTATTCATGTTCTTCTTCCCTATAAGAACCACACGAGCACTAGAGAGTCCTCCTACTGGAACCACGCCCTGTCCGGACTCCGCCAGCACGGCCGCACCTCCCCCGCCCGAATATCTGGCACCTGGTAGCAGCGGATTTTTTCTGAACGTTTATATATATACCACCAAATAGTAGCATACGTCTTTGGAAGATTCCATGCCACAAGACAAGGATGCAGTTGAAACTAACCAATTGTGAGTTGAGTCGACATGGGAGGTATCAGGATGCGCCAATGCGCATCAGCTAGGTTCGTGTCAAGCGAAATGCAAAATCATAGTTCTCTGATCAAGCTTCCGTCAGCAAGATGCACGCGTGATGGGGGAAAAATCCAGATCGTAAGCTCCAACCGGTTTTCGGTGTCCGGTCTTGCCTCTCGAACAATTTGGATCCCAAAGAAAATTCCGTCCCGTCTAGATTCCTTTGGACCGGAAGCGGAGAACTATAGTTCTTGCCACAGTCATTTCGTGAGAGCAACTGGGCCGCAATGGTTTGATCTGCTGCTCACCTGCCCAAGAAGGTTACTTCTGAGCTTCGTCTTTGGCGCCACCAGCAGACTGCCCTGGGGCATGCAAAACTCGCCCTTGTTCGTTGTCTATATCTTCATGGTTTCTTTCATATCCTTTTAGGTATATTTAGATCATTATGTGAGGTTGTGTCTGTAGTTATTTGCAGAAGTAGCTGATGTTGCTGCTGTTTCATCTTTTTCCTTTTAATGTATCTCAAACTTCACCAGTATTTATCCCGGTTTCTCTTTGTGTAATTGAGCAGTGCTCACGCATTCTGTATAAAAAAATGGGCCTCAACAGTTCAATCCCAAACTAGGGTGCGGTCAACATGGTACGTCGTCCAACTGCACGGTGACCATTCTTCGTCTTCCATGTTAAGTACCAGTACAGATGCAGTACGGATTATCAGATTGTGAGGCACGTTGAGTACTGCAAGAGAGGATACACATATCTGTGCGGGTCTTATACTCTTATGATACTAAACGCATACACACTTGCATTTCGTAGGTATTGGAGAAATCATTTTTCTTGAATTCGTCATCCTCTGCTTCCCTCGGTGCTTTTATAAGTCTCCCTTCATTTCTCTTTTTCCATCTTTCAGCCACAGGAGGCTGTAGCTTAGTAGCTACTTAGTCTTTCCACCATGAACTCAACCTAGTATTAGCACATTTTTTGCGTAGTGATTCATATATATACCCACCAAATAGTAGTATACCATTGGGCTGGATTCAATGCCACAAGAAAAGAGACAAGTAGTTGAACACAACCTATAACTAGAGTTACCTCAGTTGAAACCCCGCCCTCTCTGTCGCCTCCTCTCTAGGCGACAGGAGGGCGAAACCCTAGCCCCCGCCGCCACCAACCACCCCCGCCGCCACCCACCTCACCGTCTCCGGAGGCAGCCGCCGGCAAAAGCCCGCACGGTGCCGATGAAGGGGGCGGCGGGGATCTGCCGCCCGTGGTGCTAGGTGATGCCTACGTGTGCTTCTATTCTTGTAGACAGTGTTGGGCCTCCAAGAGCAGAGGTTTGTAGAACAGCAGCAAGTTTCCCTTAAGTGAATCACCCAAGGTTTATCGAACTCAGGGAGGTAGAGGTCAAAGATATCCCTATCAAGCAACCCTGCAATTAATATACAAGAAGTCTCTTGTGTCCCCAACACACCCAATACACTTGTCAGATGTATAGGTGCACTAGTTCGGCAAAGAGATAGTGAAATACAAGTAATATGGATGATTATAAGTGGTAATTGCAATCTGGAATAAAAATGGCAGCAAGCAAACATGTAGCAGAACTTGTTGTAAACGGTGTTTCAATGCTTAAAAACAAGTCCTAGGGATCATACTTTCACTAGTGGACACTCTCAACAATGATCTCATAACTGAATAAGTAAAAGCTACTCTTAAACACTCTCTTGTTGGATAACAAACACCATTCATTGTGTAGGGCTACAAAAGCACACCTCAATCCGGAGTAAACAAGCGCCACGACGTCATAAAGGAGTCACACACGGTGCACACACTATCACCTTTACACCGTGGAGAGTACCGGAGTTCATATTAAAGTAACCTATAGAGTGCATAATAGATAAAGAGTAACATCTAATTATTCAACTAGATTACAAAGTTCATGATCACATAAAGATCACACCATGGGAGAGAGAGATGAACCACATAGCTACCGATAGAGCCCTCAGCCTCGGGGGAGACTACTCACACATGGTCATGGTGAGCACACTTGATGGAGAGGTTGATGAAGAGGTGCAGCCTGGAGAGGAGACGGAAGCCCGCAGCAGCCACGGCGCGGCGGCGGCGGCCCGTGGAGGCGGCGGCTGCCCTTGGTGATGGAAATGGAGTTGAGGAGGTTCTCCTCCCCAAGATGGCTGCTGGGGAGGAGGAAAATTCGTGGTATGGGGCTCTTCCCACGACCTAGGGTTTCCTCCCTTATATAGACTCTCGGATTTCCGTCATCCCATATAGGGCTGCAGTAAATCGGGAATATCTCGGCCGCCCGGACTCGGAATTGGGTGAATTTTAACTCTAGATCGATTCTCGCGAAATTTCCTACAACTGCCGTTTCGGGGAGACTTCCGTTTGACGCCGTCTTGGGCCCGTAACGTGACCATTTTTGAAAAACGTTTCCAGACAGATTTCTGAAAAGTCCCAATTCGACTCCAATATGGTTTCCTTTTGTATTTTTGATAATTTCTACACAATAAATAGGAAAACAAGAAGATTTTGCACTTTGGCAACTATTAGTAGGTTAATCCAATAAATGTCATAATATGATATAAAGTGTATTATAAAACATGTAGCAATTGATATAATATAAGCATGAAACATCAGAAATTATAGATACGTTGGAGACGTATCAAGCATCACCAAGCTTAGTTCCTACTCGTCCTCGAGTAGGTAAACGATAAAAACAAAATAATTTCTGAGGTGACATGCTACCAACATAATCTTGATCCAATAATAATGTAAGGCATGTGATCTGAGATCAAATCATTTAAAGCAAATGTCTATAGTGGATATAAGAGATAATAAAGCAAGTTAGTCAAACAAGCTAAAAGTTTTCATGAACGATTGATTTAAAGACATGAAACCGTACAAGGTTCATTAAAGATGGTTTAAGTATCCAGCGTAGAAGTTCTATCCTTCAATCCAAGCATCAAACAAATTTCATAACACAGAAGGATTCAGCCAAGTAAACATAAACATGAACGTCATGAATCAACTGTTTCGAAGTCTACTCAACCGGTGAGCGCAAGCATTTGGTATTGGCACCAGGATGTTATGGCAAAGAGAACATTAATGGGGGTTTGGAAGGCCAATGGAAGAAAGTCTCACAAAGCTATAAGTGATCATTAGACAAGAGGAAGTCTTATAATCGAAGCTATGTAAGGAGTAGTGATTGCCATGCAACGGATGCACATAGAGCTATATGTGTATGAAAGCTCTCCAATGGAACTAGTGGGGGTGCATCCAACTTGGTTGCTCATGAAGACCTAGAGCACTTTTGAGGAAGCTCATCATTGGAATATACAACCCAAGTTCTATAGTGTAAATTCCCACATAGTTATACTAGTAGAACATGAAAACTCTCTCACATGGAGTATAGGTGCTAAACACGAGCACAAATGATGACTATGAATACTGCAGGTGCTGAAACATGAGCACAAGTGTGGATAAAGGATAGTAATGTTGCCCCCTTTTTCTTTATTCTTTTTTCCTTTTTTCTATTTTTTTTCTTTTTCTGTTTCTCTTTTCGATGGCTCATGGCTCTTTTCACATTCAGGGGCAACATCCTAATATGATTACAACTTTTTGGTACAAATAACTCGTAATGAACAAAACACAATGTATAAAACTGTATGCCTCTGCCAGTGTAGCAGGATGTGCAATGATCTAGCGTAACATGGGTAAACCACACATCAGCTGTATAGAATCATGCAAAGCAATATATAAGTGAAAATGACAACAAGTCATGTAATGTAAGATGGATGTTGCATGGCAATATATCTCGGAACAGCTATGGAAATGCTGTGGTAGGTAGGTATGGTGGCTGTTTTGAGGAAGATGTATGGGCTTATGTGTAGGAGAACAAGAGGAAGTTCTCCCACGGGGTTGGATGTACTGGCGAAGTATGCACAACTCTCAATGTGAGCAGAAGGCAATGCACAGCACCGAAGAGGCTAGCAAAATATGGATGGTGGAAGTGCCAAAAACCGTAGCTTAACATTAGTCAAAAAGAACTCACAAGCTTATTGCAAACAACTAGCAGGTTCAACATTAAGAGCATGATTAAAATTCACTCCAAGAAGGGCCGTTCACGGTGGCACAAGTACCCCGTTAGATCCCTCGACCTTCAGCACAACTTAGTTACTACGATGAACTTTCAGACATGGAAAGCTATCAAGTCCAACTACACCTTCAACAATTTTAGTATAGTTTGTAGTACGGTACAAGCTTAAAGACAACAATCCACTAATGATTTTAACTTAATTAACCAGCAAGCTTTACCATCTAAATACCTCAAAACATTTGCAAAGAATCAAGTTATCAAAGTTTCAATGATCTACAAGATTATGCAAGTTTTCATACCACTACCACATGCAGCATTTTCTTTTTCCAAGCAAACACCAATCAACTTATTTAAACATAAACTCTCCAAATGATAATATAATGCAGCAAGAGAGTATTTATAAACACGTGCTAACAGCTCGAAGAGATGCATGAAAAACAGGAGCTAAAAGCACTGCAGTAGCTAGTTAAGAATACTCAACAAATATAAGTGAAGAACATGAGTATTCACATGAAAAAGCGGAGCGTGTCTCTCTCCCACACAAGGATTGCTAGGATCCGAATTTATTCAAACAAAAAAAAACACAGACGCTCCAAGTAAAGCGCATAAGATGTGAAAGAATTAAAATATAGTTTCACTAGAGATGACCTGATAAGTTGTTGATGAAGAAGGGGATGCCTTGGGCATCCCCAAGCTTAGACGCTTGAGTCTCTCTGAATATGGTTGGGGATGAACCACGGGGGCATCCCCAAGCTTAGCTTTTCACTCTTCTTGATCACATAATATCACCCTTCTCGCTTGATCCTTGAAAACTTCCTTCACACCAAACTCAAGACAGTTCTCATTAGAGGGTTAGTGCATAAACAAAAATTCTCATATTCTGTAATGAACAATCATTCCCAAAGCTTCTGGACATTAGCTACAGCCACCAATGCTTTGTGGAGCAAAGAAATCCACACAAACATCGTAAAAGAGCGAATGCAAAACAAAAGGCAGAATCTGTCAAAAACAGAACAGTCTGTAAGACGAATTTTTTCGAGGCACTTAAGTTTCTCAGATGGATCTGGCCCAAAATAATGAAAGTTGCGTACATATCTCAGGAAGATGCGTGATTTTTCGTAGAATTTTTCGAATTTTCTACAGGGAGAAAAGCTCAAATTCGTGACAGCAAAAATCTGTTACTGCGCAGAAATCCAAATCTTGCATCAACTTTCAATATAGAACTTTACTTGGCACAACAATGCGATAAAATAAAGATACAAAGGAGTTGCTACAGAAGTGACAAAACTCCTTGACTCAAAGAAAATAAAAATAACAGCAAATAAAAACGATGGGTTGTCTCCCATAAGCGCTTTTCTTTAAAGCCTTTTAGCTAGGCATAGTGATTTTGATAATGCTCTCATATGTATAAGAGTTGAATATAAGAGAGCATCAAAAAGCAAATACCAAACACATTTAAGTCTAACCCACTTCCTATGCAAAGAAATCTTGTAAGAAAACAAATTATTGATGCATGAAGCTACTAGCATAGAAAGACAAAACAAGTGCAACTTCAAAAATTTCAACAAAAAGAGAGGAGACTTGATATTATTGAGATATATGAATCCATGTCTCCCTCTCTCATAAAAACTTTCAGTAGCATCATTGATAAAATCCACAATATAACCATCACATGAAACATTCTTACCATGATTCATATGCACAAAAGTATCAATATTTTCCACACAAGAAAAGTTCTTCTCCTTAATAACAATGGGAGCAGGATCATCATAAAGAACTCTAACATGATAGACAAGTTGTATATTAAAGGGATGGTTTTGGGTAATCTCTCCATAACTATGACAAGTTTCATGAGGATGATTGTAATTATAACCTATGTCATAGTATTCTTTATAATAATTATCAAAGACTGGAGGCATAGTATCATCATAAGTAATAGAATAGTTATCTTCCAAAGTGTGTTCATCTGTAAACATATCATCATTTTTACTAGAAGGAGATGTATCAAACATATAATCAGCAGTAGCAAAAGAATTTTCAAACACATCACTAGGAGAGAGGTCTCATATATATAATTATTACTAGCAAAAGGATTTTCAAACACCTCATCCCCAAGCTTAGAGCTTTTCATATCATCATTGGAAGAAACATGGATAGTACTAATAGTATGGCAATCATTAATATCATCATTTTCAGAATTGGTACCCCAAAGATTTTCAATATCAAAAGTAGTTTCATTTTCCCAATCATGATCACTAATATAAGTAACAGGCATAGGTTCATCATCAAGTTCAGAATCATCGAATTCAGAATTATAAGTATCAATTGTAACAGGAGCAACAAGTTTGGGAGAAGATACCGTTTCCTCTCTCCTTTTACTCCTCTTCTTCTTCTTTCCCCTCTTCTTTTTATCTTTAGGAGGGAGAGGTTTGAAAGGAAGCTCCTCCACATAACCTGGTTTAGTATTAGAGACAATGGAAGAAACTTGGGGGGACTCCTCTCTTTCATTAATGAGAACAAAACACATATTAGTCCTGTCATACTTTGGTAAAGTCTCATCCTTTATAATATTTTGTATGTAGGTGTTAGCATGGCAATTATTAACACAATAGAGATAACATCCATGCAACACACTATTCATATCAAGATCACTCATATCTAACAAGGAAGTTTTTCTTGATAACTCTTCACACCCCAAAAATAATGTAAGTTCATCATGTTGATTAGGAGTGATCATGTTATCACAATACAAATTTGCAGTAATTGGATTCGAAAGGCTATTATCATGACCTGAACATTGAAAATTAAAATGACCCACTTCATAGCAAAGTTCACAAATAAAAGGATGGAGGTCACAAACTTTTTCACCAAGATCTCAGAGCTCTGTACCACGTTCTAGTTTTTTCATTCCTATGATGGATACAATATTCATCTTCGATTTGATTAATTCCACAAGGTCTATGCATTCCACAAAAATTAACATGCTTATAAGAAATAGTATTTTCAGAAGTTTGAGCATGTTTATTGCAATCATTAACAACAATTTCATTTTCCATGCAAGTGTCTTTGAAAGGTTCATGATACACGTCCCAATTTTCTTTAGGAACATTAATATGAGAAGCAAAGGTTCTAAAACAATCAACAATAATTTGAGAATCAAGACCATATTTAGCACTAAGCTCTTGAAAACTAGCAGTTTCAACGAAAGACTTAATGCAATCATATTCATAGTTTATACCTGATTCTTTACCTTTGTCATTCTCCCAATCCTCAGCATTGTTTTGAATTCTTTCAAGAATATCCCATCTAGCTTCAACCTTCTTGCTTGTGAAAGAACCATGTGAACATGCATCTACATAATCCTTGTAATGACCTGAAAGCCTTGCATAAAAATTAGTAACAATTATTTCCTCAGAAAGCTCATGGTTAGGACATTTGAGTATTAATGTTTTCAGCCTTCCCCAAGCTTGAGCAATGCTTTCTCCATCATGAGGGTAAAAATTATAAATGTAATTCCTATCTAGATGCACTTCATGAAGAGGATAAAATTTAGAGTAAAAGAGAGATTCAAGCTGTTTCCAATTCGAAGGTTGTTCATCCAGCAGCCTATACCATTCCTTTGCTTTGTCCTTAAGTGACAATGGAAATAGTTTCCTCATGACATTTTCTCTTGATAAACCTGCAACCTTAAATAACTCACAAAGTTCTGTAAGTTTCGACAAGTGAACACTTGGATGGATTGATCCATCCCCTGCATACTGATCATTCATAACCCTTTCAACAATTTTCATAGGTATTTTAAAAGAAATACTTTCAACAGTGGATTTGGAATATCACAAACATCATTAGAATTATCACATATTGGAGACAAAGCATTATCAAGGCAAAATAATTCCTCCATAGCTGAGGAGCAAAAAAGATTATTTTCATATAAACTAGCTTCCCCAAGCTTAGGCTTTTCCACAGCCTTAGCAATAATGGTGTCCAAAGAATTTATACTAATAACATTACTACCACTATTATGCAAACAAGCCTCCATAGGTTTTTTAATTTTCTCTTCAAAAGCATCATGTCCTAATTCCATATAAAGTTCATAGAGATCTCTAATTTTTTTGTTGTTTTCCATTAAGCCTAACTAGTGAAAATAAAAACAAGAAACAAAAAGAAATAATTGCAGAATCTAAAGGAGATACCTTCCAACGCTTACCTCCCCGGCAACGGCGCCAGAAAATAGCTTGATGTCTACGTGTGCTTCTATTCTTGTAGACAGTGTTGGGCCTCCAAGAGCAGAGGTTTGTAGAACAGCAGCAAGTTTCCCTTAAGTGAATCACCCAAGGTTTATCGAACTCAGGGAGGTAGAGGTCAAAGATATCCCTCTCAAGCAACCCTGCAATTAATATACAAGAAGTCTCTTGTGTCCCCAACACACCCAATACACTTGTCAGATGTATAGGTGCACTAGTTCGGCGAAGAGATAGTGAAATACAAGTAATATGGATGATTATAAGTAGTAATTGCAATCTGGAATAAAAATGGCAGCAAGCAAACATGTAGCAGAACTTGTTGTAAACGGTGTTTCAATGCTTAGAAACAAGGCCTAGGGATCATACTTTCACTAGTGGACACTCTCAACAATGATCTCATAACTGAATAAGTAAAAGCTACTCTTAAACACTCTCTTGTTGGATAACAAACACCATTCATTGTGTAGGGCTACAAAAGCACACCTCAAGCCGGAGTAAACAAGCGCCACAACGTCATAAAGGAGTCACACACGGTGCACACACTGTCACCTTTACACCGTGGAGAGTACCGGAGTTCATATTAAAGTAACCTATAGAGTGCATAATAGATAAAGAGTAACATCTACTTATTCAACTAGATTACAAAGCTCATGATCACATAAAGATCACACCATGGGAGAGAGAGATGAACCACATAGCTACCGGTAGAGCCCTCAGCCTCGGGGGAGACTACTCACACATGGTCATGGTGAGCACACTTGATGGAGAGGTTGATGAAGAGGTGCAGCCCGAGAGGAGACGGAAGCCCGCAGCAGCCACGGCGCGGCGGCGGCGGCCCGTGGAGGCGGCGGCTGCCCTTGGTGATGGAGATGGAGTTGAGGAGGTTCTCCTCCCCAAGATGGCTGCTGGGGAGGAGGAAAATTCGTGGTATGGGGCTCTTCCCACGACCTAGGGTTTCCTCCCTTATATAGACTCTCGGATTTCCGTCATCCCATATAGGGCTGCAGTAAATCGGGAATATCTCGGCCGTCCGGACTCGGAATTGGGTGAATTTTAACTCTAGATCGATTCTCGCGAAATTTCCTGCAACTTCCTTTTCGGGGAGACTTCCGTTTGACGCCGTCTTTGGCCCGTAACGTGACCATCTTTGAAAAACGTTTCCAGACAGATTTCTGAAAAGTCCCAATTCGACTCCAATATGGTTTCCTTTTGTATTTTTGATAATTTCTACACAATAAATAGGAAAACAAGAAGATTTTGCACTTTGGCAACTATTAGTAGGTTAATCCAATAAATGTCATAATATGATATAAAGTGTATATAAAACATGTAGCAATTGATATAATATAAGCATGAAACATCAGAAATTATAGATACGTTGGAGACGTATCACTCGGCTGCAGCTTGGAGAAGGGCGAGTGCTCCCAGCTCCGCCGCCTATCCCCGCGTCTCCGCCCCCTCGTGTCAAGCGTCCGCGCGTCGCCGCCCCCCGGCGGCCGCGTCCCCCCGTCGGCCGCGTCCCCGCGTCGTCGCCCCTCGTCGTAACCGCGTGCGGCAGATCCTGTCCCTCTCCGTGCTCGCGCCGCCGCTGGGGGAACCCGTCGGGCTAACTCCCTCGGAAGACGGCGGCGGGCGGGCGTCTCTTCCTCCCTGGGTGGTGACTTGTCGTCTTGTGGGTGGGAGGTCAAGGTCCCGCCGGCGCCTTGAGGCCCGGGCCTGATTGGGGCCTCGGATGGGCTGGGCGGGCCGGGCGTTCCTCTCCTGCGCGCTCCTCTCGTCGGCGCGCTGGTGTCCTGGTCGTTGCGCCTCCTCCGACTCGATGGCAAGAAGATTCCCCAGAGGGCCCTCTGCTCCACTCCTGTCGTGCTGTAGGGGTGGTGAGATCGTCCCGATGCGTGGGAGGCACTGCGGCGTGGTGTTCTCCTGCTGGTGCTCCGGGAGAAATCCCCGATCCCGGCCTCACGACCCTCGTGGATCAAGTGATGGCGTCGTCTCCGCGTCGCTCTTCCTCCTTGGAGGCATCGCTTTCGAGCATGGCATGCGTCGGGCGACATTGCCTTTCGCCTACCCGCCGGACCTTCGGTTCGTACCTCTGCGGATTGGGTAGCGGTCATGGTGACCCAACAGAGCCCCGTGGATGTCATGGAGTGGCCTTGGCGTGCGTCGCCCTTCGACCACGGGGTCGGCACACCGGTGTCGTCGCCCCAGTCTCGGCTATCCGACGCCCTTCGACTGTGTTTGGTCTTGGCGGCGCACCGCCCTTCGGCCATTCGACGCCCTGTCTCGGCTATCCGACGCCCTTCGACACGGTGTCGTCGCGCGGACTCGGCTATCCGACGCCCTTCGACCGTGCCAGCGATGTCCATTGGTGTGCTCTTGTTTGGTGTGCACGTATTATACTTCCTAACCCAACGGGCTACTTGCTTTCGGTGTTGAGGTTCTCACCGGAGATCCTCCTTCGGCGGCTTGCTAGGTGTCGGCGTCACGGGGGTTTCGGTTGGCTCTGTTTTGCCAACCTCCCCCTCCCATAGTGTTTCTAGTCTTTTTTTTCATCTATTAGTTTGTGTTCCCTCCCTTGTATCTCCTGTAACTTCTCCATCTGTTTGTAAGAACATGGCCCGCCAGTCTCTTTCGATGAATGAAACAAGCGGTGGAGATTTATTCCCCCGTCAATCTCGAAAAAACAACCTATAGTTAGTTGAGTCGGCATGGGGGTATCAGGATGTGCAAATGCGCATCAGCTAGATTGGTGTCCAGAGTGACATTGGATAAACGTTCCACGACCTAACCTCCGTCAGACAGATGCATGTGTGATGCAACAAAAAGCCAGGCTCTAAGTTCCAACGGGTCTTGGGTGTCTGGTCTAGTCTCTTGAACCATTTGGATCCGAGAGAAATTCCGCCACGTTTGGGTTCAGATAGATCGGGTGCGGCGAGTTCTAGTTCTTGCCACAGTCATTTTGTGAGAGCAAGTAGGTGTCAATTGTTCAATCCCAAACTAGGGTCCTGAGTAAACATGGGCAGTCGTCCAATTGCATGCCGACGGCCTTGGCACCAGTGCCGACCGAGACAACGTCGATGGCCAGATGCCAACGGCTGCCGTCGGACGGCTTTCGAGCTTGTGCCGACGGTTTGGGGCCGTCGGCATATAAGTTGTTTCGTGTAGTGTAGGTTGTGTGGGTAGATGTTTGGATATTGGAAGAGGCAAAAAAAAGTGACCTTTGAATGCCTAGATTTTTGTTCTATACCTATCCCATGGAAATATATTGTACTACAGCTTTTCTTTCTCCATTAGGTTAATGCAAAATCACAGCTCATATGCTTTCGTCTCAACGAACGAATTCCAGCTCATCCTATTCAAGTATTCAACCTTCCTATGCCGCCAAATCCTCAATCGATCGAGAACAGCCGAACCGATCGGAATAGTCCTCAGAGGTTCCAGACCATCGCTAGTCATCCTACGTCCAGCAAGTTCATCTTATCTAGTCACCGTACAACCCTTAATCATACAGTTCTAGCTGCCAAATAGTACTCACTCCGTCCCAAAATAAGTGTCTCAAATTTGTCCAAAATTGAATGTATCTATACTTGTTTCATGTCTAGATACATCCACTTTTTGACAAATCTAAGACAGTTATTTTGGGACGGAGGGAGTATTAAATATTGATTAAATCTAGTGCTAAGATTAGATCAGCTGCCATGTCGCCGTCTTGAGGTCGACATTAGGATTAGGTGCAGAGTCGTTCTCCGATAAAACGCGGAGTCATCGTGCTGCCGATTGATTAATCAATCTGACACGCATGAGCGCTGTTATCGGCTCTGAACTTTGATGCAGTTGAGTTGAGATACAGCTGGCTGCATCATCGTAGAACAGGAGCAGCAAGGCACGAAGATTTCCATAGGCAAATTGGCGATTCTTTTCTTCTCCATGTTGCAAGTGGCCACGGCAAAGGAAACAATAGCGAGCCCAAAGAAATGGCTCCTCCGGTCGAAGCATCTTGTGAAGTGACGCTGTATTTTTTTTCTTCTGAAAGTTGTAAATTTTGAAGGAAATAGGAGGATATATGCAGCCACGGCAAAGGAAACAATTACTTTTATGATCTGGCCTGAGATCAAAGTCACTACCTTAACCCTCATAAAAATCAATTCGAATAACCGTTTGTTGCTTTGTACCAATATGACTATTGGCACATTCAGTTGTTTTTTTAATATGTTTAGAAGAATACTTGTGATACTCGATGGATACAAAGTTATGTCAACACCAAGGACACAATATCAATTCAATTTCACCTCATTTGGCCCGTACCAATTCGCCTTGGAATAATGAAATTGGAATTGAACTCTCGGCTTCAAAATGTAGGGTCGCAACCTAAATTTTATTTGATGGGCCACAAACTTACAGAGACAGAAAATAATTAGAAGCAATTCTTTGCTCCTCAATGTCATCTATATATCTACAATCGGGTGTTATGGTTCATTATTTTATAGGGGCGCAATCAAGTTGAGGTAAAGTTAACACTTGCAAAGAAGCAAATCAAGTTACTTTTGCAGTGACATGTTCGTCCTTTCTTAGTTTAAAGTTTAACATAAGAGATCAATTCTTTGGTTCTTTTACTTATTGAAATATAATACTTATGATTTTAACTGTTTTAGATATTAAAGGTATATGAGATGAGAACCAGATAAGAAATCCAGAAGGCCATAAAATATGAAAAAATAAATGGAACTTTGCCATCATTGCGTTTGCTTAATTGCTTGATGTTGATGATTATGTTGGAGAGTATGATGTAATTTCTTGAATTAATAACAAATATTTGGTTCGTCTGGCAGCGGTACGACCACCAATGAACGTATGATGTGGTTTGCTTAATTGCTTGATGTTGATGATTCGCCTGGCAACGGTACGACCGCCGGTATGGTCGGGCGCGACCATACCGCGAGTCGTCATACTTTATGTTTCTTTTATGTCACCTTTTTCTCCTTCTTCTTTATTTCCAGCGAATTGTTTTTCCACATGAAAGGCTTTAAATGCTCCTAATCAGCATAGTTCATCCCATCATGGTAAAAATACCATATATGAAATTACTCTTCGATATTTTGACTTTATGTGTGCATAGACATAAAAGTGCGTGTACACACGATAAAATGCAGGAATCTCTACTGCTACGTAGTAGCAACATAAATAAAAAACACTATATGAAATGGACGCATCAATGGCGGGTATGGAAACTCTTCCGTGATCAGTTGCATGGCATTATTACTTGCCGGTAAAGATGACTGCTAGTTTCTCACAGGGTAAACACTCGAGGAGTTACAATTATATTCATTATAGCCCTTTCAATAATCATGACCTAATTTTTTTAGGGACATAAATTATGGACCTAACACAATATACAACATAATAGAATGTTGAAAGAACAAAACTTAGGCTCATAGAGAAAAAGAGAGCATCAAAAGCTCCATTGTATAGTGACGTGAAGCATGTGAGTGTGCCAATCGTCAAGCCAAAGTGACTCTTGCAATACTATTGTATATTTGCATTTCCTGAAATCTCTTATGCCGAACTAATTGTTCGCCCAACGGTCGAGCAAACATACAAGAATCCTACAACACAAATATGTGTGATTTTTTTTTGGTTACGATGAGTTGAGCATGAGGACCCAACAATATCAATTCATAGTTGATCCTCCAAAGATGTATGTGCTACCCTACCTATATGGGACAACAATGTTATTAGCTTTGAAATAAAGGTAAAATTATAAATATTTAAAGATTATTACTATAACTAAGTACAAATTAAGGTGGATGGCATGGGATAATGAAACATTGAGTACGTGGGATCATGTGGTCCTATTGATATTTAATAAAATTATATTCACAATAGCAAGTATTTGCTTATCATGATTCATGAATGGTGTGGATAGAAATCATCTAGAATAGTAAATATAGAGTAAATAACAAGTTTCATAGTTCGTCGTCTATACTTATTTCTTAGTACCATCTATTATTATGTGTCATTGTTATTTTTAGGAGAGAGAATTAATGTTTAGGTAGAATTAGCACTTACAGAAAAGGAAATGAGTTATTTTGCAAGGATGGTTCATTTCTTTCTTAGTTAAAATTCAAACACCAGAGATCAAATTCTGATGTTTCACTTCGTCTGATGTGCTATATATGTTCTGAATTATTTAAAATATTTAAGTTATAAGACTATAAGAGATGAGAATCAAGTAATCAGTCCAACTTAAAAGGCCATGAGAGATATGACATAATGAATGGAACTTTACCATCATTTCGTAAGTGTTTGATGTTGATGAACTGATTTTGTACAACATGTTTTTTTAACTGATTTTGTACAACATCTTTTGGTTCATCTTACTTAAATAACATGTCCTAACATAAGCACCTAGTTTAAGGAATTCCGTCTTCCATCATTGTGCATAGCCAAGCTATCATTACAATTTTGTTGCAGTGTAAAAAAAACTCAAAGCAGGATCTTGCCATTTGGACTGAACGAAATAAAATGATGTTGTCATTTTGTTTGAAGCAACGTCTTAACTACGTCACCGTGACTTGATTGCACCAATCAAATCTTGGGAAAAACATTAATGACCATGTGAAACGACACATCCAATGGCAAATATGATAGCAACCTACATAATGTAGAAACTGAATTTATGACCCATACTATTTCGGACTATTTCGATGGCTGTATCAGGATCTCGTACCTCTCTTTTGCACAAAAATGTCTAGGCTCGGGTTTTCGTCTTCCTTCATAAATGAAAGGATGTGGCATGTCCCAAGCGAGTAGCTACAAACCCATAGCCGTTTTACAAGGTGTGTCAAATGGAACTATGTACCGGACAACAACGTTTACCTTGTTTCTATGTACGATATCTGAACCAATTTTGCCTTACAACTTCACTATAAATATTAGATTAGAAGTGCCCGCAACGACTGAGGTAGCATAACTGCGGTGGAGCACACTTATATTTCTTATCCATTTGTTGTGACAATGAGATTCCCGCAAGCAACATAGGACAACAACTGAAAAAAATCACACACAAGGACATAACTAAACTAGAGTCTCTCCAAACGAAGTCTATCCAACTCAACTAAAATCCTCTTCCCAATCCTTATTGTCACTGGTGCACTCACAAAAATGAGATGACCGTAGAGAAGAGCTCGCCTCGATGATATTCAGGAAACGATGGTGGAGTGTTTTGGGTTGGATGGTTTGAGATGCCAAATTATGGCGGGGTTTGGGCTACTGCTCGTGCCCATAGGGAACGCCTGGGACAATATCTAAACCACTGATGGTGAGGAACAGAGCAGGACGAGGTGAAGCTACATGACATAGTGTCCATGGCTACAATCGAAGGACGAAGTAGAGAGGCAAGGAGGAAGATTATTGTAACGGGAACGATTATTTTCAGTTTCTTGATCAATAACTTAGGTAGAGTTAGTTTAAATCATTTTTATTAGGGATTGACCATGCAAAATCTATCTTTCCAATATTTCACCAAATTAGCATTCTCATATTTAATGCCAACATTAATTAGGGAAAGGCTGAACCCAATCGGTTTTCTTATTATTCTTGGGAAAGGCCAAAACTCAACATTAACTGCTCTTAGTTAATGCTAATTGCTGCATATTCTTGGAAAAACCTGGTTTTGGAATTACATTCTATAAACCGGGATGGAGGGAGTACTATTTTCCTTTGGGTATCATGGACCTGTTTTTTTAGAAATAAATTTGTTGCCAAAACGCAAACTTGATTTCAGTCCGGGGGCTTATAAGGCCATGTACACGCAAGACACTTGTACATGCTAAGTCCAAAAGATAAACATCACAAAATCTAATTATCAGCTAGGTGTCAAAGCTAAGAACTCTGAGCGCTAATTTGGAGCGCATTCACACCCAAGGCTGGTATAATAGCGTTATGCTGAAAAAATCTTGGCATTCAACTCCAGTTTTAGCATCGACGCGAGACCAAATCCCATCCTCGGACAGAACTGGACATAACAGACTGACATTGCACCCTCGCGCTCGCTACAGGCGCCCCGTTATAGCAGGCTATAAGGTCGACATTAGGTTTAGGTTTAGGTGCCATAAGATTAGTTCAGCTGCCATGTCGCCGTCCTGCACTATAAGGTCGACATTAGGTTTAGGTGCAGAGTCCTTACTTAAATCAAACGCAGGGTCACATCATGGCGCGATTATTCAACCACAGAGCTCTATTATGGGCCTGAAATACATGTCCAACCAGGTCAAACACGTACGCACCGCGAAGCTAACTTCAATCCCATGCCCTCATGAACCGCGACTTTTCACTCAGCAATATAGGTGTGTTCCATTTCAGTGTTACTGTGTTCCATGCTGGTTTTTCCCAATCAATATAGGTATGGCTCTTGGATTATGCCATGCCACTTACTGTTTTTCTGTAAAAAAATGCAGATTCACATTTTATAATTGGCATTGGCATGAGTCGTCAATTCTTTTCAACCATTGTCAAATCTTTCAACCAACGAAGCTTTTTTCTACTTATATAGCTGCTTTGTTCTTTAGTGAAAATTCTTATCCTGAATTGTTATATGTGGGAAGAAGATGTAAATAGATAAACAGTTCTAGGAGAAAGATGCATACTTCTGATCTTGTATTAGTTTCTCTTCTGAAATTTACAAACGGATACCATATTTATGTTCTTAAATGATTTCCATATCTCCCTCCTTTACTCTGACCTCACAGTGCGTCCAGCTGCATTGTCGACTTGTTCAAGGCAAATTGTGTTTACTCCGTAGCGAAGCACTAACATTAAGCTATTTCTTAAAGTTGTCTCCCAAGAACAATCTTAATTGGCGGGTTGTTTCTTTCTATATATATATGATGTCGAACAATACGTTTTAATCGAATTTTATTGTAAGCTATATGTCTATCCTTTCTATCATGTGAATTTTCATGTGTATTTTGTTTACAGTCGGAAAAAAATGAGTAGCCCGTAGCAACGCACGGGCGTTGCTACGGGCATTTTGCTAGTCCTTGTAGTACACGTATTGGTATCCTGGGTGATCACGTATTGCTAACACTGCACTATAAGGTCGACATTAGGTTTAGGTGCAGAGTCCTTACTTAAATCAAACGCAGGGTCAAATCATGGCGCGATTATTCAAACACAGAGCTCTATTATCGGCCTGAAATACATGTCCAACCAGGTCAAACACGTACGCACCGCGAAGCTAACTTCAATCCCATGCCCTCATGAACCGCGACTTTTCACTCAGCACGCAACGCTGCACGTCAGTAGAACAGAATTAGCACAAATCCTTTCCTTGCAATGGAGAGGTGAACAGGCGACACAAGTAAAGCACTCTGATCCAGTTCAGTTGCAACTACATATACACTGCAAGACGAATTTACGGGAAAAGCCATGGCGATGTCGACGTGGTTCGCTTCTTCTTCGTGCCGCTACTTGCCTGGCCATCGGCGAAGGAATTGGCGGATAATGCAAGAACAAAGATACTAGACCCCGGTCCGCAAGAAAACGACGCCCCGACAAGTGAAGGTGGCCCTTGCAAGAATCGCCTAGGCAAATGATCCTCTGTTTTTTTCTTTTTTCTGAAAGGTAATTTGCTGCTTTTGTAAAATCAAAGGGCAAATGAGAAGATGGGGCGGAAAGCAACGTCCGCATCAAAAGGATGGCAACGGGCCACGACGATCCCGATGGAGAGCCGTGAGCATTCTTTCCGTTCATCGCCGTGATGGATATCACACGAACGTCGTGCGGGACGGCAAGCGGCCGCCGTTCGTTTTCTCCTCCGGTAGCGGCGCCGACATGCCATGCGCATGGATAATTTTTCCTGGGTATAACCAGTTAGCCACCGAGGACATTTTAATTCTAAGAACATTTAAATTCTAAAGTAATGTATTCTATAATGAATATACTCTTGGAGATTATTCCGAAAAATTATGTTTATCAAGCCATAATGTCTCTCTTCGTCCATAGTGCCGACTACTATCCGATTATTACCTTTTCTTTCTTGTCGCGTTCACTTCCAAGTTCTCTTTCCCATGCACGTTTTCCTTTTGCTTCTTGCCACTGGTTGCTTGTCATCAGTTTTCCTTGTCGATTTGTCATCCTAGATCGTCGATCGGCTCGTCCGAACGAGAAGCAATTTGGTAGTTTCTCCTCGAGTGCCGACATGTCACGTTCATCGATAATTTCTCGGTTATAGCTGACGAATTCTGAAGTAATATTGGATTATTGTCTAATGTAAAAGGCTAATATTTCTAAAATAATATATACATTGATCAATAATTTCTTTTTTTTCATACATTGCTAATTCCCATGCCTCCTCACCACTCGACAATATTTATTTTCTTATGTCCCCCACCTCCAAATCATATCTCTCTTGTGGGTCTTCGTCTTTCTCCTTGTCTCATATGGTTGTTATTACAATTTTCTTTGCATCTTCACTTCCTACCTTGATTTGTGATCTTAGATATAGGCTTGTCCTTGAAATACGCTCAGAGATAACTCCACCACTGTCTTGATGTTCACTTCAACAAGACATTAAACAACCTTTGTTCAAGTTGGTCATCTCGTAGTTAAACCAATATGAGGGGCACAGAGAATCCCCATCCTCAAACTCCTAAAGGTGTGCAAGAGTCAATAGATGCCTCCAAGTAATGGAAAATGGCCAAATTAATAATTGACGGTGATAATAAGTAGACGAAGTTGGTAAGGAAAAAGTAGTGATTCAAAAAAATAGTATGTTATGTTTGTACCAAATATTGGGATGTTATTGATCTTGAACGGAATTAAGTAGCTTGTACTTGCAATATCATATTCTTTTCCATATAAGTTCATGTTTTTAGTGTCAAGAAAATGAGTTCAGCTCAACCAAAATTTATTTAAAAAGGAGATCAACCTCCTGCCTCAACCTTTTCATCCTAGTGCACACAAGCATAATTTTATTTAACCAGTCACACGCCAGTGACTATTGTAGGTTGCCTAGAATATTTTCTAAATCATTAACTATTCTAAGCCTTTTGATAAATATTCAAACATTCACATCTCATCTAACTTCATATATGAACTATAGCTAAAACATTAAAGTTACACTTCAACTTTGCATAATATAACTTCAAAAGGTGCAACTTTAGCCTAGGCAATGTGATATTTACAAAAAATGTCAAAGGCGAGATTAGCAAGAACTACTTATTTTAATTTTTCAGTTTTTCCCTTCCTTCTTTGTTTGCTCCGGGATGTAATTCCATCGTGGGCGGCACTTGTAAGTTTCCCTCTGCTTGAATGAAATGCCAGTATTTACTGGGTCTTTCAAAAAACAAGATTAGCAAGAGCACAAATGGAGGGTGTATCCTCTCGATAGATAAGGAAAGAGTACTGTAGCTTTCATTCCTTAAATATTCCTTGGACTGGGTGCTGCTGCAGATTTACGTTTCCCAAAACCTCCCAATCTGAACTTAACATTTTTTACCAATGATCGAGCGAAGAAGAAAGAATCATCAAACATGAACTGTGTATGTATGAAGTATTTCTTATGAGCATGAGGACCCAACAATATCCTGACATGGCGTGGATCCTTAGAAGGTATACTGCTACTGAAGATGTTGTCGCAACTCGCAACATTGACACTAGCTTATAAATAAAGGGGATATAGTTAACATGTCAACGAGAAAAACTTGAAGTAAGTATAAAAAAGGTGGATTGCGCAGTAAAACATTTACTACATGGGATTTGATTGTCCTACTATTTAACAACCACAAATTCACAATGGTGATTGGTTATAATGGATGGCCTGAATAGAAATGATCGAGATAAGTAAGAAATAGACTTACAAACTAGGTACGTATAGTTGGTCATGTGTAGCTATGGGTAAGTACCATAGAGTGTTATGGTTCAGTTAATGAATAAGAGAGAGGAAAGTTAAGGTCAAGCTTGAAAATAAGCAAATTAAGTTACTATTTCAAGCACACCCCTTCCTTCCTTATTTCAAAGTTTAACATGACAGATAAATTCTTTGTGTCTCTTTAATTCCTTATATTATTAAATTTATTCTCTAAAATGCCTGAATTTTTTAAGGTATATGAGATGAGAACAAAGCAAATAATCAAATAAGGCTACAAACTGTGAAAGAATAATAGGAACTTTACCATCATTGTGCAAGTGCTTGATGCTCCAAAATAGGATGTGACCGGTTTAATAACCAAACCTAACATAACTATCGGGTTTAAAGAATTCAAACTTCCATCCTTGTACTGAGAAACACTATCGTTACAATTTTGTACGAGTGTCAACAAACAAAACAATATCTTACCATTTTTAGTTCACAAAAAAAGGAAGTTGTCATTTTGCTGAAAAAGTTATTAGTTGACTGACACATGGACAACAATGTTGAATATCTGGGTGGATAATATCTAGTTATATTACAGTAGTCATCTCCATGTTGTCTCGAATTCAGTCTTACTTTAAGAACTGGGGAGCGGTGTGAACCATCCCGTCCGAGTATCTAAAAACTCATAGCCTTTCAACAAGCTATGCCAAATGAACCTATGCTTGCTATGTAGGAATTCGGAAACAAATTGGTTCAAAACTTCATGCACAACGATTAAGGTAGCATAAATTGTGACAGAGCACACTACTTATTACTCCCTCCGTTTCTAAATATAAGATGTTTTAGCTTTTCAGATTCATATGTATCTAGACATGTTTTAGTTTGTATGTTCATCTATTTCAGTCCGTATCTATACCAAATTTGAAAGGGGTAAACATCTTATATTTAGAAACGCAAGGAGTACTATATATCCACTTGCGGTGATGTCAGGTTCTTTAGACTCTAGGGCGATGGATGTGGTTGAGCTTCAGTAGAGCATTAGAGAGGAGTGCTTCTAAGAAATGACCCTTGTGTCCAGAAAGTTCTTTTGGAGGACGAGCTCCACATAGCCCTTTCTTGAAAAAAAATAAACATTTTAAAGTTTCAAAAAATTATGCAAAATTCCTAGACGTTGACAATGACCTATCCTACGATTCTACAAATTTTCAACCCGTAATAGTTTGTATTCTGGTCTACACAAAAATGAAAAACCCTGACAAATCTGAAATTTTCTGAATACATCTCAGATCCATAATTTTGTTATTTTTATACACACTAAAATACAGAATATTTCACATTGATGTTTTGCACAGTGGTAGACACAACCATGTTCTACTTCTAGGATTTTTTTTCTTCACATTTTTCGAAACTTGAAAATATCGGTTTTGATTTTTTCAAAACAACGAGCTTCGTGGAGCTCATCCTCCACATCTCCGTACTTCCCTTGTGTTATTCCATTTCTATTTGCTTGTTAAATGTAAAGGAGATGAGAGGGTTGGTGGCTCTAGGTTAATAGTGCCAGAAACAATGCTTGTACGTCACACGTCAGTTGGGAACCCCAAGAGGAAGGTATGATGAGTGCAGCAGTAAGTTTTCCCTCAGTATGAAACCAAGGTTTAATCGAACCAGTAGGAAAACGAGGTTTGCTTCGAAGGTGTTGGTGAAGGAGTGTAGTGCGGCGCAACACCAGGGATTCCGGTGCCAACGTGGAACCTGCACAACACAATCAAATTACTTTGCCCCAACTTAACAGTGAGGTTGTCAATCTCACCGGCTTGCTGAAAACAAAGGGTTAAACGTATCGAATGGAAATGATGTTTGTTTGCATAAAACAGTAGAGAACAATGATTGCAGTAGATTGTATTTCAGATGTAAAAGAATGGACCGGGGTCCACAGTTCACTAGTGGTGTCTCTCCAATAAGATAACTAACATGCTGGGTAAACAAATTACAGCTGGGCAATTGACAATTGATAAGTGCATATAACATGCATGTGTGAGCTGTGGTGTCTACTATGAGATTCATTTGGGCATTACGACAAAGTACATAGACCGCTATCCAGCATGCATCTATGCCTAAATAGTCCACTTTCCGGTTAACATCCGTACCCCTTCCAGTATTAAGTTGCAAGCAACAGACAATTGCATTAAGTAATGTGCGTAATGTAAACAATACATTCATCCTTGAATAAAGCATTGCTGTTTTACCCCTAGTGGCAACAACACATCTACAACCTTAGAACTTGCTGTCACTATCCCAGGTTAAATAGAGGTTGAACCCAACTATCATGCATAAATACCCCCTCTTGGAGTTACAAGTATTCACTTGGCCAAGGCTTCAACAAGTAACGGAGAGCATGCAAGATCACAAATGACATAGACATGATAATATAATATTCAGCTCCACATAGGTATCAATATAAGTCAGATCCCAGCAAACACAACATGTAGCATTACAATAAGATGATCTTGATCATGATAGGCAGCTCACAAGATCTAAACATGATGGCACAAGTGGAGAAGACAACCATCTAGCTACTGCTATGGACCCATAGTCCAAGGATGAACTACTCACGCATCACTCCGGAGGCGGGCATGGCGATGTAGAGCCCTCCGGTGATGATTCCCCTCTCCGGCAGGGTGCCGGGAAGAGCTTCAGAACCCCCCGAGTTAGGGTTGACGACGGCGGCGGCAGCGAATATGTTCTGGATGAAAGGCTCGGTGTTTTAGGGTTTTCGCGTCTCGGGGAATAAATAGGCGAAGGGGCGATGTCGGCGGACCCCCGAGGGGCCCAAACCACCAGGCGCGGTGGGCCCACTGCCGCGCCGGGTGGTTTGGCCACCTCGTGGCTCTCTTCGTCTCTCCTTCGGACTCCGTGTACGTGCTGGAAAAATAGGGACTGGCCTTTTGTTTCGTGCAATTCCGAGAATATTTCCAGAAGTAACTTTCTGAAACCAAAAACAGCAGAAAACAGGGAACTGGCACTGTGGCATCTTGTTAATAGGTTAGTCCCAGAAAATGCATAAAAGTGATACGAAGTGTATATAAAACATGTAGCAAATGGTATAATATAAGCATGGAACAGCAGAAATTATGGATACGTTGGAGACGTATCAAGCATCCCCAAGCTTAGTTCTACTCGTCCTCGAGTAGGTAAAACGATAACAACAAATAATTTCTGAGGAGACATGCTTTCACACAATCTTGATCAATATATTGCAAGGCTCATGTCATGAATGAAGTGACTCAAAGCAATGATCTATAGTTTGCTAACAAATAGATAAAGAGTAAACAATGAATCATATAAGCAAAAACTTTTCATGAATAGTACTTTCAAGACAAGCATCAAAAAGTTTTGCATAAGAGGTAACTCATAAAGCAATAGATTCAAAGTAAAAGGCATTGAAGCAACACAAAGGATGATTAAGTTTCAGCATTTGCTTTCAACTTGTAACATGTATATCTCATGGATAGTTGTCAACATAAAGCAATATAACAAGTGCAATAAGTAAATATGTAAGAATCAATGCACACAAAGTTGACACAAGTGTTTGCTTCTAAGATAGAAAGGAGTAGGTAAACTGACTCAACATAAAGTAAAAGATAGGCCCTTCGCAGAGGGAAGCAGGGATTAAATCATGTGCTAGAGCTTTTTAAGTTTTCGAAAGCATATAGAGAGCACAAAATAAGTATTTGAGAGGTGTTTGTTGTTGTCAACGAATGGTAGTGGGCACTCTAACCCCCTTGTCAACCAGACTTTCAAGAGCGGCTCCCATGAAGGACGTTATCTCTACCAGCAAGGTAGATCATCCCTCTTCTCTTTTGTTTACACATGTATTTTAGTTTCTTTATAGATGACACTCCTCCCAACCTTTTGCTTACACAAGCCATGGCTAACCGAATCCTCGGGTGCCTTCCAACATTCACATACCATGGAGGAGTGTCTATTTGCAAAATTAAGTTGCTTACTGATAAATCAGGGCAAAACATGTGAAGAGAATTATTAATGAAAGTTGTAATTAATTGGGGCTGGGCACCCCGTTGCCAGCTCTTTTTGCAAATTATTGGATAAGCGGATGTATATGCCACTAGTCCAGGTGAAAGTCTGTCAGAAGTAAATGACAAGATTGAAAGATAAAACACCACATACTTCCTCATGAGCTATAAAACATTGACACAAATAAGGAGTAATAAAGTTTTGAATAGTTTAAAGGTAGCACATGAAATATTTACTTGGAATGGCAGGAAATACCACATAGTAGGTAGGTATGGTGGACACAAATGGCATGGGTTTTGGCTCAAGTTTTGGATGCACGAGAAGCATTCCCTCTCAGTACAGAGTTTAGGCTAGCAAGGTTGTTTGAAGCAAACACAAGTATAAACCGGTACAGCAAGAATCACATAAAAACATATTGCAAGTATTATAAGACTCTACACTGTCTTCCTTGTTGCTCAAACATTTTACCAGAAAATATCTAGACCTTAGAGAGAACAAATATGCATCCCAAGTCTCAACAAGCTCTACGGTAGTTCTCCACTACTAGGCTTTAACTACATGATGCAAGAGCTTAAACATGATCTACTTGAGAGCTCAAAACAATTGCAAAGCATCAAATCAAAACAAGACAATGATCTACAAGAATGCATATGTCTTTTCCAATACCAACTACTACATGTAGCATTTTCTTTCTTCCAAACAAACACCAATAATTTATTTAAACATAAACTCTCCAAATGATAATATAATGCAGCAAGAGAGTATTTATAAACAAGTGCTAACAGCTCGAAGAGATGCATGAAAAACAGGAGCTAAAAGCACTGCAGTAGCTAGTTAAGAATACTCAACAAATATAAGTGAAGAACATGAGTATTCACATGAAAAAGCGGAGCGTGTCTCTCTCCCACACAAGGATTGCTAGGATCCGAATTTATTCAAACAAAAACAAAAATAAAAACACACAGACGCTCCAAGTAAAGCGCATAAGATGTGAAAGAATTAAAATATAGTTTCACTAGAGATGACCTGATAAGTTTGTTGATGAAGAAGGGGATGCCTTGGGCATCCCCAAGCTTAGACGCTTGAGTCTCTCTGAATATGGTTGGGATGAACCACGGGGGCATCCCCAAGCTTAGGCTTTTCACTCTTCTTGATCACATAATATCACCCTTCTCGCTTGATCCTTGAAAACTTCCTTCACACCAAACTCAAGACAGTTCTCATTAGAGGGTTAGTGCATAATCAAAAATTCTCATATTCTGTAATGATACAATCAATCCCAAAGCTTCTGGACATTAGCTACAGCCACCAATGCTTTGTGGAGCAAAGAAATCCACACAAACACAGTAAAAGAGCGAATGCAAAACAAAAGGCAGAATCTGTCAAAAACAGAACAGTCTGGAATGACGAATTTTTTCGAGGCACTTAAGTTGCTCAGATGGATCTGGCCTAAAATAATGAAAGTTGCGTACATATCTCAGGAATATGCGTGATTTTTCTCAGAATTTTTTGAATTTTCTACAGGGAGATAAGCTCAAATCCGTGACAGCTAAAAATCTGTCACTGCGCAGAAATCCAAATCTTGCATCAACTTTCAATATAGAACTTTACTTGGCACAACATTGCGATAAAATAAAGATACAAAGGAGTTGCTACAGAAGTAACAAAACTCCTTGACTCAAAGAAAACAAAAATAACAGCAAATAAAAACGATGGGTTGTCTCCCATAAGCGCTTTTCTTTAACGCCTTTCAGCTAGGCGCAGAAAGTGAAAATCAAGTGTTGTCAAGTGGCAAATCATTCAAATCATCAAAAGCTTCTTCCAACACACAGCTTGTAACAATGGGTATCTTAGATGTTCCTGGAGGTGTTTCATTACCTTTAACCGTACTAAAAGTTTTATCAATTTTAAGCTCATAATGAGTCTTTGGTTTTGGCACTTTAGGAACATACATAAACTTTTGCTCTCTACCCACATAAACTTTCTCCTTTTTAGACTTAAGAGAAGTAAAGGTTGAACTTAAGGTTTCAATAGCTTCCTCTAACTCATCAATTCTATGATTTTGGGTGTCATGGATATTATTATCCTCAAGAACAGTGATTCTTTCATTGATGGTGGCTATTGATTCATTAGTCTTACCAATACAATCAAGAAAATTTGGAAAAAAATTCTCCATAGAGTCTAACTTATTTATAACATCCTCCAAGGTGATCTCAATTTTAATATCTTTAGTGGGTGGTGTTCCTACCAAACTTTCAATAATATTACAGGCTTCTAAAGCAGGAGTACCCAAGAAATTTCCACCTGTAAGAGTGTCTAGAACATACCTATACCAACTAGAGATACCAACATAAAAGTTCCTAAGGAGGATAGTGGTAGAGTGTTTCTTAGTACATCTATGATGAGCATCACTAATTCTATACCAAGCATCTTTCAAATTTTCACCTCCTAGTTGCCTAAAAGAACGAACTTCAACTTCAGGAGCATTCATTTTGAAAAACAAAATCAAACTGAATTAAACAAGTAACTAATTTTTTTGTGTTTTTGATAAAGAGAGCAAACAAGACTAAATAAAAATAAACTAAGCAAGACAAATAACAAAGTAAAGAGATTGGGTGTGAGAGACTCCCCTTGCAGAAGCAATTCGTTTTCCCCGGCAACGGCGCCAGAAAACGTGTTGGTGGCTCTAGGTTAATAGTGCCAGAAACAATGCTTGTACGTCACACGTCAGTTGGGAACCCCAAGAGGAAGGTATGATGAGTGCAGCAGTAAGTTTTCCCTCAGTATGAAACCAAGGTTTAATCGAACCAGTAGGAAAACGAGGTTTGCTTCGAAGGTGTTGGTGAAGGAGTGTAGTGCGGCGCAACACCAGGGATTCCGGTGCCAACGTGGAACCTGCACAACACAATCAAATTACTTTGCCCCAACTTAACAGTGAGGTTGTCAATCTCACCGGCTTGCTGAAAACAAAGGGTTAAACGTATCGAATGGAAAATGATGTTTGTTTGCATAAAACAGTAGAGAACAATGATTGCAGTAGATTGTATTTCAGATGTAAAAGAATGGACCGGGGTCCACAGTTCACTAGTGGTGTCTCTCCAATAAGATAACTAACATGCTGGGTAAACAAATTACAGCTGGGCAATTGACAATTGATAAGTGCATATAACATGCATGTGTGAGCTGTGGTGTCTACTATGAGATTCATTTGGGCATTACGACAAAGTACATAGACCGCTATCCAGCATGCATCTATGCCTAAATAGTCCACTTTCCGGTTAACATCCGTACCCCTTCCAGTATTAAGTTGCAAGCAACAGACAATTGCATTAAGTAATGTGCGTAATGTAAACAATACATTCATCCTTGAATAAAGCATTGCTGTTTTACCCCTAGTGGCAACAACACATCTACAACCTTAGAACTTGCTGTCACTATCCCAGGTTAAATAGAGGTTGAACCCAACTATCATGCATAAATACCCCCTCTTGGAGTTACAAGTATTCACTTGGCCAAGGCTTCAACAAGTAACGGAGAGCATGCAAGATCACAAATGACATAGACATGATAATATAATATTCAGCTCCACATAGGTATCAATATAAGTCAGATCCCAGCAAACACAACATGTAGCATTACAATAAGATGATCTTGATCATGATAGGCAGCTCACAAGATCTAAACATGATGGCACAAGTGGAGAAGACAACCATCTAGCTACTGCTATGGACCCATAGTCCAAGGATGAACTACTCACGCATCACTCCGGAGGCGGGCATGGCGATGTAGAGCCCTCCGGTGATGATTCCCCTCTCCGGCAGGGTGCCGGGAAGAGCTTCAGAACCCCCCGAGTTAGGGTTGACGACGGCGGCGGCAGCGAATATGTTCTGGATGAAAGGCTCGGTGTTTTAGGGTTTTCGCGTCTCGGGGAATAAATAGGCGAAGGGGCGATGTCGGCGGACCCCCGAGGGGCCCAAACCACCAGGCGCGGTGGGCCCACTGCCGCGCCGCCTGTGGTTTGGCCACCTCGTGGCTCTCTTCGTCTCTCCTTCGGACTCCGTGTACGTGCTGGAAAAATAGGGACTGGCCTTTTGTTTCGTGCAATTCCGAGAATATTTCCAGAAGTAACTTTCTGAAACCAAAAACAGCAGAAAACAGGGAACTGGCACTGTGGCATCTTGTTAATAGGTTAGTCCCAGAAAATGCATAAAAGTGATACGAAGTGTATATAAAACATGTAGCAAATGGTATAATATAAGCATGGAACAGCAGAAATTATGGATACGTTGGAGACGTATCAAGGGTGAGAACTAATTTTTTTCGCATGATAAGGATAGCTATAGGCCATAACGATGCATGGGGCGGCCAGAGGCCATGTATAAAAGTATTTTTTTTTCAGGTTGATCAATAGCGGGTTGGCGTATATCAGACGAATGTCGACCGAAAGGACGGACAAGAGCGGAACGAGAGGCTTCGTGGTTTGCCTTTTTCCATTGGGAGTGCCGTTAGGCTTGTTCATTGATAGCTTCTTCAATATTTCCTTGGGTAGAACCGTCCAGGTTAGTATTTTTACCAAATATATCTTAGTTTTAGAATAATTAAACTTCTGAGTGTATCATATAAATTTAAAATTTTAAGAATTAAATAATTACAAAATGGCATATTGGTTAATCCATTATTTCCCCATTCTTTGTCCATAGTGGTAACACCAATATCTCCTTCATCGTCGGCCTCTCTTTCCTCCTTTTCTCTTTCTAGTTACCTCCACCTCCGAATCCATCGTGCATCTTGATCCTCATTTATGATAGTTCTCTCCCTTGCATTTTCCATGCCCTAATCTCAACCATCGATTTGACGTCTTGAATCATCATCTCATCCCTGAGGTAATCTCGCCCATGCCCCACCACTGCCTCAATACTCACTCCAATTGGCAGATGCTCCACCACTGCCTCAATAGCCACTCCAATTCGACGCCTAAATCCCTTTGTTCTCATTGGTCATCTGGTGATTAAGCCAAGAGGTAGGGGCGTAGGAACATTCATCTTAAACACCCACATGCGTGGCTAGATAAGGCATCAATTTGTTGGGAGTACAATCAGCCGTAGCAAAAAGAAAAGGAAACGGAAAATCAACATTTAACGAAGAGGATGAGGCAATGTATTAAATAAAAAATTAAATATTTGAGTATTTTTAGTACCGATAATGACTTGTCAAAAACAAATATCTTTGTAATGTGATGCTATATTCTTGAAATGTCACAAATGGAGGCCGAGATCCACGAAGCTCTTTACCGTAAATTTTTCAAGTTCCAGAAAATTCTAAGGCAAAGTGTGAATGTAGCCAACCATGTACCCTATAAACTTGCAAAATGAGGACCACGCAGTGGCGTGGTGGTTGTGTGAGCAGTGGCTCACCAGCCCGTCCCGGGTTCGACTCCAGGAGGGAGCGAATTGCGGGATGTCTCACGGGGTTTTTTCAGCCAGGCACTGGCTGTTCCCAGGATCCCTACTGCCTCACGTCTATGTGCCACAGGCGAGATCGACGTGCCCGTCGGTCACCGAAGCACTGGTCTTCGGTCAAGTCTCTCAGGACGTAGTTCTGGGTTATAGGGTGTAGGTCTAGTTTAGACACATAGGTGGAGTGTGTGCGTGTGTGTGGTGTGCGTGTGGTGTGTGTCCTGTGTGTCCGAACAGGTACTACAACTTGTAATCCCAGAGAGGCTCTCAAAAAAAAAAATATATAAACTTGCAAAATCTCAGTGCAATATAAAAAATAAAAAAAACTGACCGCACGCGCTGACGGCGTGAACCCGGCGCCCAAACGGCCACCAACCAGGCAAACCGCCAACGGCAGCAGACGGCGTCTACACCTCGATATCTCCGCTGGCCCTTTCCTTCCCAGAAATTGCGTGGTGGACAGGAGACCGACTCCTACCTTCCTCCGCAACCGCCTCTCGCCCTCTCCTCCTCATCCTATCCGTCACCCGTGCCGTGGCCTCGCAGAACTCTTCCTCCTCCCAGTCCCACACGCTCCCACCGGAGCCGCCTATAAAATCCCACCCCTCGCCGTCTCCTCTCCACACAAATCCAATCCACTCCCCTCTCCGATCGAAGCGAAGGCTCTCTCTCGTCCTCCTCCTCAAGGTACGCGAGTCCCGGACCCCTCGTTCCCCTGTTCGTCTTCTCGATCGTTGCAAGGAAGTACCGCAGGTCGATCGATTCCGCTCGTTTGGAGTTAGATCTGCGGGCGGTGGTATTATTATGTCCTGGATTACCGAGTAGATCTTCCGATTTGGTTCTGTTCATCTGTTGTCTAGGATTAGCTGGCTGATTTGAGGCGCGATTCGTAGCTGAGTATCCGTAGTGTTCCCGTGGATTCCTGATTTTGTAGCGCTCAGGTTCATGTGCCGAGGGATACGCCTGGAATTCACTTTTGGGCGTCGTAGTTGATTGTAGGATCCGTAGTTTATCATCGTCTCTACCCTGAAAACCACGTGGGTATGACGATATTGTTGTTGATACATCTAGCTTTTGCCTACTCTAGCGTAGAAACTGCTAGAAGTTGGATCATCATGTGTTTTTGACGATATTGTTGCTGTTTCATCTAGCTTTTTAGTAATGATTTCGTCTCTGCTAACCCTGTAAATTGCTCTATGCCTGTGATCCGTGGAGGGATACGCCTGCAATTTACTGTTAAGCCTTGCTGTGCATTGATTCTGCTCTGAATATCATGTGGGTTATTATGTATCATGTTGCATGTTCATCTATCATGTTGCATACTTAGCATAGAACTACTAGAAGTTGCTCAGGTTATTATGTACGTTGGTTAGTTTCGATTGCTGTCTCTAGTATCGTTGCTTCATAGTTTTGATTCCCTCTCTGCTAGAAGTTGCTCAGGTTATTATGTTTGTTGGTTCATAGTTTCGATTTCTGTCTAGGGTCGTTGCTTCATAGTTTTGATTCCGTCTCTGCTAGAAGTTGCTCAGGTTATTATGTTCGTTGTGTTGCAGAAGTTGCTCAGGTTAATATGTTTGTTGGTTCATAGTTTCGATTTCTGCCTCTAGGATCATTGCTTCATAGTTTTGTAGGATGGTGACCTAACCGTTCGTTGTATTCCTTCTGTCCTGCTGATTCCTGTTTTGCTGTGTCTTACTCTGGTCTACTTCGTATTTACAGATGCAGATCTTCGTGAAGACCCTAACCGGCAAGACCCACACCCTCGAGGTCGAGTCCTCCGACACAATCGACAACGTCAAGGCCAAGATCCAGGACAAGGAGGGCATCCCCCCGGACCAGCAGCGCCTTATCTTCGCCGGAAAGCAGCTCGAGGACGGACGTACTCTCGCTGACTACAACATCCAGAAGGAGTCCACCCTCCACCTGGTGCTCAGGCTGCGTGGAGGCATGCAGATCTTCGTGAAGACCCTCACTGGCAAGACCATCACCCTTGAGGTTGAGTCCTCGGACACCATCGACAATGTCAAGGCCAAGATCCAGGACAAGGAGGGCATCCCCCCGGACCAGCAGGCCTCATCTTTGCTGGCAAGCAGCTCGAGGACGGCCGCACCCTTGCCGACTACAACATCCAGAAGGAGTCCACCCTCCACCTGGTGCTCAGGCTGCGTGGAGGCATGCAGATCTTCGTGAAGACCCTCACCGGCAAGACCATCACCCTTGAGGTGGAGTCATCTGACACCATCGACAATGTCAAGGCCAAGATCCAGGACAAGGAGGGCATCCCCCCGGACCAGCAGCGCCTGATCTTTGCTGGCAAGCAGCTGGAGGATGGCCGCACGTTGGCGGACTACAACATCCAGAAGGAGTCCACCCTCCACCTGGTGCTCCGCCTCCGTGGTGGTATGCAGATCTTCGTGAAGACCCTCACTGGCAAGACCATCACGCTGGAGGTTGAGTTTCCGACACCATCGACAACGTGAAGGCGAAGATCCAGGACAAGGAGGGCATCCCCCCGGACCAGCAGCGTCTGATCTTTGCTGGTAAGCAGTTGGAGGATGGCCGCACGCTTGCGGACTACAACATCCAGAAGGAGTCCACCCTTCACCTAGTGCTCCGCCTCCGTGGTGGCCAGTAAGCTCCTTGTCATGGAGCTGCATCTCTCTCTGGGTTCACAAGTCTGGTGCCTTTAGCGTGCTCCAATGGAGCTGTCAAGTGTGTCGTGGTATATGGTCTGGTGTTGTGAGTTTGTTGCTTCCGTGTTGTGGTCAGTGACTCAGTGTTATGTTACCTTGTGGTTTATTACAAACTTCTGCACTGGTGCAGCAGCTTTAGATGAACTGTCATCAATGAATAATATGTGAACCCTGAACTTACCTGAACTTAGTGTCAAATTCTCATGTGCCTGCGTATTTCTTTGCTGCTGTGTTATTGTGCGATTTGTGTCTGCATATCTCTTGGCTGCTGCGTCATTGTTCTGCATTTCCTGACGCATTTTGAATTTTGCAAATCTTCAAAATGTTCTCAGCTCAGGATCAGCTGATAGATGAAAAGAATTGTCAGAAGCGCCTCTCCTGAAGCAATGAATAGTTTTGTTGTTTCTCTAGCTTTTCTCTAGCTTTTCTGTTAGTTCTCTTTTAATAGTTTGTTGCCATCTTTTTTCCAGTTTTGGCTTTGCAAGATGATCTGAGGCCAGTCGCTATACCTGGAAGAGCCTGACAATTTCAGCAAATAAAAGAAACTCCGTAGTGTTGTTCGTGTATTCTTTTGAATTTTGCAAATCTTCAAAATGTTCTCAGCTCAGGATCAGCTGATAGATGAAAAGAATTGTCAGAAGCGCCTCTCCTGAAGCAATGAATAGTTTTGTTGTTTCTCTAGCTTTTCTCTAGCTTTTCTGTTAGTTCTCTTTTAGTTTGTTGCCATCTTTTTTCCAGTTTTGGCTTTGCAAGATGATCTGAGGCCAGTCGCTATACCTGGAAGAGCCTGGCAATTTCAGCAAATAAAAGAAACTCCGTAGTGTTGTTTGTGTAGGATAGTCGAAGATTATCTTTTGCTGAAATTGCTAGCTCCGTAGTTTGTTTTTTGTCCATTTTTTCGTTTAAAACTCAATTAGACAATCGTCCACTGCTCCGTTAATTCTAAAGCATGTAATTCGCTAGCTTGAGCAACCGAGCTATTGAAGTATTGCACAAGGAGGTTGAATGCCAAAAGGACGGCGACGAAGATGTAGCAGAAACTATCGGTAAATTACTGACATTCCACATGTTTTTCAGTGATGCAATCAGTTAGCCAACCAAGATGCAATCAGTGAGCAATAAATAAATATACTTTTGGAGCTTATTTCCGAAATATTATGTCTATCAAGCCATAATTTCTCTCTTCGTTCATATTGTCGACTACCATCCAATTATTATTTTTTCTTTCTTGTCGTGTTCACCTTCAAATCCTCTTTCCCGTACGCGCTTTCCTTTTGCTTCTTGTCACCGTGGCTTGTCGTCAGTTTTCCTTTGAATTTTTTCATGTCCAAACATCAAACGTCGCTTTGTCATCCTAGATCGTTGATCGACTCGTCCGAACGAGAAGCAATTCGGTAGTTTCTCCTCTGGGTGTGTCGACATGCCCGTTCGTCAACATTTTCTTGGTTATAGCCAATGAGGGCATTTTAATTTGACAACATTCTAATTCTGAAGTAATATATGATAAATGTCCAATGTAAAAGGCTAGTATTTAAAAAATCTCTAACCATATTAAAGATGAACCATTCAGCGAACGGAGAGCGCTCGGGCTACTGTAGTTTCTACAGGAAACTACAGTGTTCTACAGTGCGTTGATCTGCGCCGTCGCTCGGCGATCAGACGGCACACAGCACACGCCCTTGACGGTTTTGCAAAAAAATCCATTCCAAAAACAGATATCAACCCGCAGTCTACTAAACCGCGAGGCGTGGACCGTCTTGCAATTTGCGAAAACAGCAAGGACTTTTTGGCAAAACGACCCGCACACCCTCTCCTCTTCCCCTTCTCTCTTCCGCACGCGCTCGCAGGTCGCCGCCGCCGGCGCCGCGTATCGCCGCCGTTCTGTGCTTCCCCGGTCAAATTGAAGCTCACATCACGAGCTTTCCCGTCGCGTCCTCCACCTCCTCGCCGAGCTCGGCTGCCGAGACGGCGCAGAAGCGCGGAATCTTCGTCGGCGTCCTTCTGCTTCCGCCGCCGCGGAACTGCTCGCCGCCGGCGCCTCCGACCACCAGATGCGGCCGCGCTACCACCCGCGTGTACACGGCGTCGTGCCGCGCCCGATGCGCCCATCCGCCTCCTGCCTCGCTCGGACGCAGCGGCGCCGTGGTCGTCGCCGCGCGGCGGCAGTGCCACCCCTGGCCTCCGCTGACGTCAGCGCGACGCCCAGCGTAGGGGCCAGGTTGTCAGCGTTTTTTTTTATCGGAAAAAATCCAAAAAAAAACAGACAGGTGGCCCTCTTGTTTACAGAAAATCCAGAAAAAAGGAAAAAAACAAATCACAAAAATCACACACCACAAAAAAAACGGTATCAAGGTGACAGTTGTGGGTACTGTGGACTCTATGAATAATTTAGATATGTATCATGGCTTATTCTTGGGAACTGTGGTGTTTGTTTACTCAGACTTTGAGGAGTGCTTTTGCAGCCCTACACATAGTACTCTTGTGTCATCAAGAAGGAGAATGATCCCGAGCAGTATTTACTTGTGTTCAGTTGTGCTAATTCGTTGAATATGTAGATGTTCTCTTTATCTATTATGCACTCTATAGGTTACATTAATATGAACTCCGGTACTCTCCACGGTGTAAAGGTGACAGTGTGTGCACCGTGTGTGATTCCTTTATGACGTTGGGAGCTTGTTTACTCCGCTTAGGTATCTTTTGTAGCCCTACACAATGAATGGTGTTTGTTATCCAACAAGAGAGTGTTTAAGAGTAGCTTTTACTTATTCAGTTATGAGATCATTGTTGAGAGTTTCCACTAGTGAAAGTATGATCCCTAGGCCTTGTTTCTAAGCATTGAAATACCGTTTACAACAAGTTCTGCTACATGTTTTGCTTGCTGCCATCTTTATTCAGATTGCAGTTACTACTTATAATCATCTCTATCACTTGTATTTCACTATCTCTTCGCCGAACTAGTGCACTATAACATCTGACAAGTGTATTGGTGTGTTGGGGACACAAGAGACTCTTGTATCTTAATTGCAGGGTTGCTTGAGAGGGATATCTTTGACCTCTACCTCTCTGAGTTCGATAAACCTTGGGTGATTCACTTAAGGGAAACTTGCTGCTGTTCTACAAACCTCTGCTCTTGGAGGCCCAACACTGTCTACAAGAATAAAAGCACACATAGACATCACACCCCTGGCCTCCGCTGACGTCAGCGCGACGCCAAGTGGGGCCAGGTTGTCAGCGTTTTTTTTTTAATGCAGAAAAAAATCCAAAAAAAAACCAGACAGGTGGGCCCTCTGTTTTACAGAAAATCCAGAAAAAAGGAAAAAAACAAATTCACAAAAATCACACACCACAAAAAAAATTATAACAAATGGTCAAACAATAAAATGTGACCTATTTATGCCACCGAGAAAAAAAAACTATTTTCCAAAGAAAAAATGGCTAATTCAAATATACCTAGATTAGTACGATTTTACGGAAAAAAAAAACAATTTGAGCACTCCAAATCAAATTACAAATTTGAGTGTTCAAATTTCCCGTATGACTTCCAAACCTAACCATTCGGTAAACGCAAAAAAAATAATTCAAATTTACATTATTCCAAATTGCAAATTTTTCAAAACATAAATTTTGACCACAAACATCACAAATAAAATGCTAACGAATTATGCCAACATGAAAACATATTTACATATTTCAATTTGAAAAAAAAAGAAAAATTTTACATACGCTTGCTCCAATAATATAAAGTTGAATTTAAAAAAAAATCTCTACTATGAAATCCAAATGAAGAAATGTGCACGTCCCCCTATTGTAGACTTACATTTAAAATTACCAACTTCTGAACATTTCAAACTGCTTAAAAATTGGCAAATACTCTGAAATATATCAGCACGCTCACAAAAAAAAATTCCTACTTTTTTAAGGAACAAAAAATGTTGGAACATTTTTAAACTGGTAAATACTTGAAAATTCCAACTACTAAATATTTAAAATATTGACCAAACATATAACAAAAAAATGCACAAACAAAACAATGTGACCATTGAACATAAAAAAAAGAAAACATCGAAAATTTACTGTCCCTAAATATATCCACTGCAAAAATACAGGTAACATATCAAAACAATAGAAAATACATTCATACTACTTACGCTACAAACAAAACATTGAATATGAAAATTTTAATGTGACGAATAATCAACATGCACATAAAAAAATGCTCACTACTATGTTTGCATGTTTCAAATTTTATAGTGCCTTCAAAATTTGCCCATTTCGTAAACATTGAAGAATCCAAATCTGGAAACTTCCCAATTCGAATAACTTTCAAAACATTTTCATTTCAATAATTTCTGACTCTACGCAATTTTTAAATGTGGACATTTCAAAAAATAAATTTACTGGCCACAAAAATTATGACAAATATATCGACATGGACAAAAAAAATAGTCATCGCCTATTTATAGCACATAATCGCATTCCACTTCAAAATTTCAAAATTTCAAATACATTTCAAATGTGCAACACAATTAGATCTAACCAAATTTTGATGTGGACATTTCTAAATTTAACTTTTTTGCCCCATGGTGCTTACAAATGTGACGAACATATCAACATACACATTCAAAAATGGTCACTACTTATGCCATAAACTTGCTAAATATTTGCAACTCACACCTTTACGACATTTCAAAAAATATGTATTTCACAAATTCTTTCGCGCTCACATAAATCCACAGAAATAATATCAGTGGTATCATTAAATATGATAGACCACATAACATAATTTGCTACAAACCATCCTACTTAAATAGATTTTGCTAAATCATTAAATGTGTTTAGGGTTCAGCTCATCGATAGAGCAGCGACATTTTTGTCATTTTAAGTAGTTGGGTTTTATTTCGTCCTGCGCCTAAAAATAAGAGTTTTATTACAATTGGTAAGTGAAATTTTACTGTTATATTACTCAAAACTTTCTTTGTAGTGTGCTCTGTCCTGCATATCTGCATAAATGCTTCTAAGATTGTTTTAGATATCTAGATTTTGTTGGCTTTCTGATTGTTTGTCCTTTCAATTCATAGCCACTAGGCGGCTCATCATTCAAGCGGTCATTGTTCTATTTGTTCACATGTTTGAACATTTCAAACTACTAAATATTTAAATATTTGACAAAATCTAAAAATGCTCACAAAAATAGTTGGCCCTGTGATTTCAAATTAATGTGACGTCCAAATACGAACATGTTTGCACATTTCAAGCTACTAAATATTCATATACTGGACAAAACATATAAAAATTCTCAAAAAAAGGTGGGCCCAGTATGCAAAAAAATTCAACAAAGAAAAAAATCGAAAAATCGATGTCCCCAAATATATCCACTGCAAAAAAAATACAAGTAATGTATCAAAACAATTAAAAAAATACATACAAACTACTTATGTTTGAAAAAAAGTTTAATTCAAATTGTATCAAGATTTGCTGATAATACGAATGCACTTTTGCCTGACTTCAATAAATGTTGCCCCGAAATACTAACATGTCTGGACATTTGAAACTACTAAATATTTGAATATTGTGCAAAATATATAAGAAATGCTCGAAAAAAGTGCTACCTACTCATAAGAAAAATAAAACATGATTGAACATTCTAATTTGACCAAATTTAGGCGAATATTCTGATTTTTCGCAAAATAAATCGAAAAATGCTATAAAAAACCCGCGCTATTATATCAGAAATATATATTGATTCACCAAGGGCGTGCGTCACGCCACGCCGAATTCTACTAGTATTATGTACTGATCAACATTTCCCTTTTTCATTCAGTGCTAATGCCCATGGTTCCACTCGACAATATTTCTTTTCTTAAGCCCCCACCTCCAAATTATTTGTTATGTGTGTCTTCGTCTTTATGCTTGTATTCTATGGTTGTTATAAGAATTTTTCTTTGCATTTTTTACTTCCTACATTGATTTGTCATCTTACATATTTGCTTGTTCTTGAGGTGCGCTCATATATAACTCCTAAAGGTGTGCTAGAGTCAAATCAATGCTTCCAGGTAATGGAAAATACCGTTAAAAAATAATGGAAAATGGACAAATCAATAATTGATGGTGATAATAGTAGATGAATTTGGTAAAGAAAAAATCGTGATTCAAAAAATAGTTTGTTATGTTGTACCAAATATAGGGATGTTATTAATCTTGAACGAATTTAGTATCTTGTACAAGCAATAACACATTCTTTCCATATAAATTTATGTTTTCAATGACAAGAACATGAGTTCGGTTCAACCAAAAATTTATTTTAAAAGGAGATTAACCTCCCCCCTCAACCTTTTGATGCTAGTGCACACACGCGTGATTTTATTTAACTAGTCAAATGTGAATGACTATGTAGGTTGCCTAATATCTCTTCTAAATCATTCACTCTTCTAAGCCTTTTGATAGATATTCAAGCATTCACATCTCATAACTTCATTTTATAAACTATAGCTAAATCCTTTCGGTAAAGTTGCACTTCAACTTTGCGTAATATAACTTTCAAAAGATGTAACTTTAGGATGCGTAATGTGTTACTCCCTCGTTTATAAATTTAAGACTTTCTATCCATTTGAATTTGTCCTGGTTCGTACGTATTTAGACATTTGGTGTATTGATCTACTCATTAAGCACTGAATCAGGAAAAATCAAAAGACTAGAAAGTCTTTATTTAGTAACAGAGTGAGTATTTACCAAAATGTCGGACGACGGCAAGATTAGCATAGAGCACGAATGGATGTTGTATCCTCTCGTGGAAAGGGGAAGAACATAGCTTTCACCCTATGTTCCCTGGACTGTGTTTTGGTGCAGATTTATATTTCCCGAAACCTCTTCCGAACTAACTTTTTGTACCAATGATCGAGCAAAGACGGAAGAATTAATCACCGAACACGATCTGTGTATGTATAAAGATTTTCTTATGAGCATGAGGCCAACAAATATACTGCTACTGGAGATGGTCTCGCAACATTGAAACTAGCTTCAAAATAAAGGCGAATGGTTAATATGTTGAAAAGAATACTAGAAATAAGTATAAAAATGTCGATTGGGCAGTACCACATTTAATACATCGAATTTGATGGTCCTACTATTTATCAACCACAACTTCACAATATTGTTTTGTTTTAATGGATGGCCTGAATATATAGAGAGGATCGAAATAAGAAATAGACTTACCATAAGGTACGCATAGTTTGTCATGGTGTACCTATTTGTAACGGAGAGAATGAGGCAAAACTAATATTCGAATAGTATTTTTAGTACCGATAATGATTTATTGCAAACAAATATCTTTGTAATGTGATGCTATACTCTTGGAATGTTACAAATTCTTGGAATGTTACAAATGGAGACCGAGCTTGAGAGGAGAGCCCTTTTACTGTAAAAAAAGTTATAAATATTTTTTCAAAGTTTTTTGTCCACCGCGCTGACGGCGTGAACCCGGCGCCCAAACGCCACCAACCAGGCAAACCGCCAACGGCAGCAGACGGCGTCTCTCGCCCTGGCCCTTTCTTTCCCAGAAATTGCGTGGTGGAGACGGACTCCCACCTTTCCGCAACCGCCTCTCCTCCTCCACATCATATCCGCGCCGGTCGTCGTCACCGCTGCCGTGGGACTGGATTCAGTGACTGGCTGTAGGCCAGTCACGCCGTAACTGGACCTCAGATTCCACCCTACACTCTCAATCCAACGGCTCCAATCAAGCGATCTAAAATTTTGCCAATTTGTCTTTTTTGCTGCGCTCAAAATACAAATTATTTTTGATTGAAATTTTCGTACTTACAACATGATTCGCGTTGGCAACATGTACAATTTTTTGTTTTGAAATTTTTTGATGATTTGAAAATATTTTTTCAAATCATCAAAAAATTCAAAACAAAAAATTGTACATGTTGCCAACGCGAATCATGTTGTAAGTACGAAAATTTCAATCAAAAATATTTTGTATTTTGAGCGCAGCCAAAAAAGAAAATTTGGCAAAATTTTAGAATCGCTTGATTAGAGCCGTTGGATGGAAAATGTAGGGTGGATAGAGATCCAGTTACGGCGTGACTGGCCTACAGCCGTCACTGAATCCCAGTCCGCTGCCGTGGCCTCGGCAGGACTCATTCCTCCCCAAGTCCCAGGCCCTCTCTCCCACCGACCGCCTATAAAATCCAACCCTCCCGTCTCCTCTCCCTACAAAATCCAATCCACTCCCCTCTCCGATCGAAGCGAGAATCGATCTCCCACCCGATCGAAGCGAAGGCTCTCTCGTCCTCCTCTCAAGGTACGCGAGTCATCAAACCCTGCTCCCCTGTTCGTCTTCTACGGTCGTTGATACGAGTACCGCTCGATTGAGTAGTCGTTTGGAGTTAGATCTGCGGGCGGTGGTATTATTACTGTTGTGGATCGATTGCTGCTGAGTCGGCTCGGTTGTCGTGAAACCCCTCTCGGTTATGCCGTGGATTATCAAGTAGATTTGCTGATTTTAGTCGCGATTCGTGTTGGTTCGGTTGATCTGTCTAGGTGTAGCTTGCTGATACCGCTAGGTTGGAGCTGAGTAATTCGTACTATTCCCGTGGATACTTACTTGTGTAGCGCTCAGGTTTGGATTAAATTGATATATTCCTGATCTGTGGAGGGATACGCCGGAATTTACTG